>JAWRVF010000038.1:0-600000 GCA_036785485.1 Physcomitrellopsis africana | reverse complement strand
GCTCTGATACTGTATGTGTATTCTTGTCAATCTGTCAAGGACAAGAACTCAATGAAAGCAAATAAATATATGAAACTTCTATTAAGAAAAATAACAAAATAGAAGTAAGGAAGTATGTATATTAAAAGAAACTAGAATGGCTATTGCCACAAGATAAAAAAACTATAGACTCTTGAAACTGGACTAGAAGCAAGAAAAGAGTTAATAAGAGTGAAAAAGGCTTCACTCTTGCCTCTATAAATACTATCTAATTAGAGCTATGTGGCGGTATTCTATAGGACTTCTTACATGTGTCAAACTTGCACGACAAGTTTTCCACATGTGCACCATGTACTTGGCTTATTCCGCAAGCTACCAACATGTGTGACACATGGTTAGCTTGTTCCACAAGCTACCAACATGTGCGTCATGTGACTAGCTTGTTGACAAAGTTTCTAACCTATCAATCACCTATAGACATGTACAAAGGTGATTCCACGTCTATGAAGCTTCTAGGAAGCTTTTCATCAGATATTATTAAATCAATTTATTTTACCTACTTCTATTGATTTATATTAATTAGATAATTATTCAAATAAATCTTATGTCCGTGACACCAATAACTATAGCTAATTCATAGGTTAGTATGCTTGAAAAGTTTGATGGAACAAGATGAAAATTTCAAGGATTTCTATAACAAGTCAAGCTTTATCTAAGATTTTATTCTTACCAATATTCCAATAGATTTACTCAAGTTGGATTCATAGATACACTTTTATTTATAAGTGTTCTTTCTTGCTTTATACTTTTGATGGAAAAAGATTTATAAATTTTTTATAATTTGAATTCATTTCTTGAAGTGTTTATGACCACATTTAGAAAAAGTAATTAAAAAAGGATAGTAGAGATCAAGCTCTTATTTTTACAACAAAGATCATTGTCAGCTACAATTTATGTTCTCAAATTCCAAAACCTTGCTTGTAATGCGGAGTAGAATGATAAAATCCTTATCAATTAATTTTTTTATAGATTAAAAGATAACATCGAAGATTTCTTATTAATAATGCCAAAAATAGACTTTTTGGAATAATTTATTATTCAAGCCATTATATACAACAATTGATTATTTAAAAGACATCAAAAATATAGTTTGGTTGGATAGGAATAAGTCAATTAGTAAGAGCAGCTTTTAAGTTTTCAAAAACTTATTTGATTTAATTAGAATCAATACAAATTGATACAATATATTTTAAATTTGCCATCAAATAGAAAAAGATTTGATGTTGTCAAGAGGATTTATCCTTATATTGTAGAAAAGCTAAGTGCATTATTTAACATTGTCTAAAGAAGCTACACAACTACAAAATGAGGAACATGGTTACTAGAGAAGATAATGTATCAGAAAAAAAAAAAAATTAACTATAATAGGGACCGTGCGACTAGAATCATGTGCAATACCTAGTAAAGGTCTTATTCTCTTCCTAGATTTCTTTCCTTGTTTTACAATAGATGTATCTTTAGAACCTAGAAATTACAAAGTCTTGCTTTATTAATTCAAGAGCCTCAACTTATTTCATAGACAAAGATTTTGTTAAAAAATAAGAAATATCTTTAATTAAAGAAACTAAATCCATGTATGTAGAAGTCATAGATGGTCATTTATTATCATCTAGAGATGTCATCCATAAAATTATTCTTTTAAATATAACAAATAAAGGACATAACAATATTGTCGTAGCAAAAGTCCGCTTTGGATAGACGCAAGGTCCCTCTTTACAATCAAGTTGGATCCAATATGCACAAACCTTTTTAATTTTCTCTTTTTTGTAATTACAAAACCATGTGTATAATAAACCCACAAACCAGAAGCTTGAAAATTTATAAATCCAGATCCAGCCATTTAAATAAGTTCAAACTTTGGAAATATGAAATTCACTTTTTTAGTCATCTTCAAAAAAATTCTCAAGTGTGAATTCGTTAACCATCACCAGATATCATGAAAATATTAGCAAGTAATTTTATAAGTCAAAACCAAATCAGAAACTTGAAAATTTATATTTTAAGATCCAATTATTCAAATAAGCTCAAAATTTGAGAGCATAAAATTTACATCTTTAATCATCATTACACAAAATTTCCGCTCCAAATTCGTTGCCAATCAACTGGTATCACCAAATCTTTAATAGATACTTTCAAAAGTCAAAATCCTAGATACCCAAGAACAAAATTTGCCATTTCTCCCTAATCAAAGTCTCAATTGATATGAGATTTTAGACATAGATTTTTTATAGTATAAGTGATATGTACACAAAAAATGAGCTTCAAATTCATCTTGAAACTCAAGTTCTAGCTTAAAGCAAACCCTTCTATTTATCTAACTTCTTCAAAATCCTAGTTTACTTTGCTGGTTTTAACTAGCCATATCTTACTCATTCTAGACTCATTTCTATCAATTCTTGGACGTATAATGCTTAGTTTGAAGTCTAGTTTCTAATCCAACTTTTTGATTTCTTTTTAGTATCTTGAAATTCCTAATATATCTAGAAAAGTGACAATAGATATCATATTAATAGCCTTAGTTCAAATAAGAATAACTCTCTCATTTAAGCTCTAAATCATATGTTTCTACCACCTAAACTCATGCCAATAAGAAGCTCTCTTTGAATACTTCTCTGGACTTGCCAAAAAACCTTGTCTTCTTCTTTTTTGAGCTTGTCAAAGAAGTCGCAACCAAGATCTTTAAAATCCAAGTCAACAATTAATAGTTTAAAGTTATAAAAGCACCTAATCTAATCCTCCAAGTCAGCACTATTAATGGCAGCCAACTATTGACATCCAAACCTCCATTTATCCTTAATAAAATCCTAAATTCAACTTCAAAGTCAAAACTCCTTATATCTAAAAATATAATCCTAAATCTACTAAAACCTAAGATTGGAAAAAAGATAAAAGAAATAAAAGAAGTTTCAAGGCTAAATCAAAGTTAAAATTAAGATTAAAGATAAAATAAAAAATTAGCCAAAGAAAAAGATAGAAAGTGAGAATTTTTTTTCCAAAATTATATAAAAACCTAGATTGGTAAGAAGAAAGAAAGAACTTAATAAAACTTTAAAGAAAAGATAGTTAAGCAAGGTTTCTATATATGGATGTATTTACTTCATGACAATGTAATAATAATTAATATAATTTATTTATTTTTTAATTGAAATATTTTAAGATTATTGTTATTAAAAAAATATATTTCTCAAATATATTAGACTTATCACAACCTTGATTTTTTTCATAGTTGAATCTAAAAATCCGTTAGTCAAGTAGAAATATATAAGTCTAATATATTCAAATTCATTCTGATAGGTGCAAAAGCTTTCATACATATAGCAAAAGAAGGATCATCTTTTGTTATATACACCACAGTTATTTCTAATATTGAAAAGATTGCAAGTGGTATTTCTAGCCAATATTAAGATTTTAAAGATGTTTTTGAAAAGAAAAATATAGATATTCTTTCAAAGCATTAACTTTATGATTGTTCAATTGATCTTTAAAAAGGAGCTCAACTATCATTTAAATCAATCTATAGTTTATCACAAAACAAATTGGCTACATTAAAAGAGTATATTAACAAGAATTTAGCTAAGAACTTCATATAATATTCAAAATTTTCAATAGAAGTTTGTATCTTATTTGTGAAGATAAAAGATAGATCATTGCGGATGTACATAGATTATTAAAGACTTAACAAGATTACCATCAAGAATAGATAATCTTTATTTTTGATTTCAAGACTTTCTAATCAACTCAATCAAGTAAAGATCTATACAAAAATAGATCTACAGAGAATATACAATTTTGTCTACATCAAAGAAGGTGATGAATGGAAGATTATATTTCAAACTAAGTATGAGTATTTTGAATATAATATCATATCTTTTGGACTTACAAATGCACCAATTATTTTTTAACATCTAATAAATGATATTTTTTATGAATTTTTTAATATTTTTATTATCTATTATTTAAACAATATTTTGATCGATTCTAAGAATATAAAAGAATATAAATTTTATGTTTATTGAGTGGTATAAAAACTTAGAGATATAGGATTATGTGCTAAGGTAGAAAAGTGTATATTTCACATTACTTAAATTGATTTTTTAGAATAAATCATTTCTATTGGAAAATTAATAATAAATCTTAATAAAATTTAGACAATTATGGACTAAAAAATTCTAAGAATAATAAAAGATGTGCAATATTTTTTGAAATTTATCAATTACTATCAAATTTTTTATAAAAATATTTTTTTAAATTATAGCTCTATTATCATGTTTAATTTGTAAAGAAAAAATTTAAATTGAATAAAAAAATAGAAATATCATTTGAAGCTTAGAAGATAATTTTTACTTCTACTTTAATTTTGTATCGAATTGATTTTTTTTAAATATTTTTTAATTGGAATAGATGTATCAAACTTTGCCTTAGATGCAATATTGTTACAAATGGAAATAGATGACAAAGTTCATCAAATAGCTTTTTATTCAAGAAAATTTTCAACAATCAAGATTAATTACAAGATCCACAACAAAGAATTTCTTGCAATTATAGATTCTTTTTAAGAATAGCATCATTATTTAGAAGGTGCTTCTAATCTAGTCAATATATATATGGATCAAAAGAATCTCTAATATTTTATATCAACATAGGTTTTGAATTGTCACCAAGCTTGTTCGAGCATGTCTTTGTCAAGATTGAAGTTTATTATCACATATTGGCTAAAAAAACAACAATGTTTGTATGATGCCCTTTTTAGATATTCTTATTTTACATCAAAGAAAAAATGTAGCTTTTTTATCAACAGAGGACGATCTTGTTGAAGCCAAAATAATTTTATTTTTGAGAAGTGAAATTAACATTGACTATTCATTAAACTTTATTTATTTTATTTCAATAGATTTATTTTATTTCAATAGATGCTTATATGTTCTAGAAGATGAAGCATGACTACATGCTCTTGAAGCTCGTCATAACTTCTCTACTGCAAAAAATTTTAAATACAATAATATTTTGGAATTAATATCAAGAGATTTTTAATAGCCTCAAATATGAAAGGTTGTTAAAGAATTGTACAATATTTATATAATTATATGATATTTGTTCAAGATCAAAAATTCCTTGTCATTGGCCTTATAGACTTTTTCAACCATTACTTATATCAAAACAACTTTAATCTTCTATTTCTATGGATTTTATTATAAATTTTCCAAATTTAAGTTCTTATGATTCTAAATTCTTGATTGTAGATTGTTTCACCAAGAAGGTACATTTTATATTGTATATAAAATCTATCATAAGTGAAGAAACAACTAAATTCTTCTTTGACAATATCTATCACTATCATGGATTATTAAAAGATATTATATCAAATAGAAGAATACAATTTGTATCAAAATTTTGAAATTTTTTTTTCAAAATATTGAAAGTGGACATAAAACTATCTTCAACCTTCTACCTCCAAACTCATGGAAAAACATAATAGATAAATTAAGTTTTGGAGTAGTATTTGAAATATACCATCAATTATTATTAATATGATTGGACAACTTTTTTGCCATTGATAGAATTTGCTTACAATAATTTGATATATTATTCTATTTAATAAACACTTTTTTTTGCGAATTACAGTTATCATCTACAATTTGATATTTTTGACTTCTCAAAAGCTTATAATTTTACAGCAAAAGACTTGATAAATCAATTGTTAGAGCTATTTATAATAATGAAGGTACAATTAAAAAAAATTCAAGAATAATAAAAGATCAACATAGATGTCTATTATAAAAAATAACCTTAATTTCATATTGATGACAAGATATGGTTACTTTGTCATACTATCAAGACTATTCATCCTTATGACAAGTTGGATTATGATAAGTTTGAACTTATTTCCAATTTTATGACTTATTTCTAATTTGTAAACAAGTCAATCTAATTATGTATGAATTATATCTATCAGAGTCTATAAAGTTCCATCTTATATTTCATACATTTTTATTTTAGCCATATAAGATAACATATATACAAGAAAGAAGACAAATGTCAGCGTCTCCTACAAAAATGGATAATAATAAAGAATTTAAAGTTGAAGAAGTCTTAGATTTGAGGCAGTATTAAAATAGATTAAAATATCTTGTACATTGGCATGGATATGATATTAATAAATGCACATGGGAGCCATCCAGGAATCTAACAAATATATCAACCAAAGTCAATATATTTCATTAATAATATCCATAAAAATCAAAATGAAGAAAAACTTTAATACAAAATAAAGCAGGTTCAATGGAGATATCTAGTATCATTGTTTATTATTTCTTTGGACTTTTGGTGCTAATAAGGTGGAAAATCAACAATCAATAAATTCAGTTTAAGAGTTATCGTTTATTGACTTACCAGATAAGATATTAAAATTATTACAATCTTCAAGACGACAATATAAAAATGAAGATCCTCAAAAACAACATATTCTTTCTTAAATTGATGACAAAATACAATATGTTTGATATCACAATCTTGGAAGAGATTCATTGTGTTTGGTAATACTTTTAAAGATAAGAGCTACTCTTCATGGTATTCCAAATATTTTCTTTGAAGGAAGTTATGAAGGCCTCAATAATGATCAAATATCAAGATAGTCCTCTTGCCTTGATATGGAATACTATTAATAATTAAAAAGACTTATCAACTACTTTCAAAAGAAACAAAGATCAGAGTATGTGACAAATACAATTTAGTGCATTTTGAATTTCTTTAACATCTAATCACCGCTTCTCATGGAACTCGTATCTAGAAGAGGAGATAATATCATGGATATAAGGTTTATTTTAATAATTACCTAAAAAATATGAATAGATAGAAGTAGATAAAATTAAATTAATTTGATAATATCTTATAGAAAAGCTTCCTAGAAGCTTCATATGCATGATTTCATCTTTATTCATGTCTATAGATAATTGATAGATTAAAAACTTTGTTAACAAATTAGCCATATGTTGCACATGTTGGTAGCTTGTAAAACAAGCTAATTACATGGTGCACAAATAGAAAACTTATCTTATAAGTTTAACACATGTCTTGCAAATTGAACACGTATTAGATGTGCTATACAATGTCGCCACATAGCTCTTAAATAGATAGTATATATAGATACAAGAGTGAAGTCTTTTCCACTCTTGTCAACACCTTTTTTGTTCTTAGTCTTGTTTCAAGAGTCTCTAATCTTTTTAATATTGGCAATAGCCATTCTAATTTAATACTATCACATCTTTGGATGATTCTTTACTTCTTTCAAATAACACAAGAGTATTTTGATACTTTAGTTCTTTGTATTTCTTGTCCTTGACACATTATTCTAAAAATCAACTATATTGGATTTTAGTCTAATTCCTCATTTTTATCTAGTACATAATTTTTCTTTAATTAATTAGCCTTTAATCAAAATATCCTTAATTTCCTTCAAATTTCCAAGATAGTATAAAAATCCTTGGAAATTTACTAGGAATTGTAAAAAATTCCTAAAATTTTCAAAATTTTCTTTTAGACTAATTGATATGCTCAAAATCCAAGTCCGAAGCTATTTTTTCTATTACATTTATAGTTCAAAAGATATCTAAAACCCGAGCCTCTCTTTTTTCCTACTAGTTACTTCTAAAATTCATGGAGAATTATTTCTATCTTCAAAAAATATAAAAAATTCATTCCGAGTAGATCTAATTTTTTAGTTACAGTAGTAAATTTTTTTTGCAATTTTTGATTTTATTTACTATAGAAATTTAATTTCTTTTATATATTAGTGATTTTAATTATTTTTTTAAAGAATGCAAAAAAAAAATGGATCTTAGGTGCAGGTAAGGGCACCAACAAGGGTTAGCTTGGTTGCCATTGCCCCTTCTTATTCTCTCTCTCCCTTTTCCTGTCTTCTTCCTTGTTTTCTTTCTTGGTTTTTTGGTCGTGTTTTTTTTTTTTTTTTTTTCCCTTCTCTTCTTCTCTTCTCCTTGGCTGCCACCCTTTGTCTCCCTTCGTCTCTCTTCCTCTTTGTCTTCCCTCTCTTGCCTCTATTTTTTTTTTCTTGTGTGTTTTCTAGGTGGATCAATGTTGAAGCTCTAAGAGAAGACTAGTACAAGGTCTTGAATTTAAAGGGTGGTCTATGGCTAGGAGCGTGGATCAAGACCAGTAAGCTGCGGCCACGCCTGATCAGTGCTTTCTAATTGCTCCAATCTATGATTTGATATTTTATATTGATAGATCTGATCATAAGTTTTCCAATGCCGTTTAGAACACTGCAATTGGAGTTAGAACGAATTAGTTGTGAATTTTAAAAGTCCAACTACATAGTGGGAGTTGGATCTGTGAAAAATCTAAGAGGCAGTACGCTGAACTTAGATCTAACAATCAACCTTGCTCCAGTTTGTGATTTGATATAGTGTGTTGATAGATCTGATCATTAGCTTTCCAATGCCGCTTAGAACACTCCAATCGGAGTTAGGATGAATTAGTTATGAATTTTGCAAGTTTGGCTACATAGAAGGAGTCAATTCTGTGGAAATCCAGTAGGCCGCAGCTGAACCTCTAATCAGTGAATTGAATTCATTTTAATTTTTATTTGGATATTTTATTCTTATAGCCCTTGTTGCTGGCTTCCCAATGTTTTTTAAAACTTTTGAATTGGAGCTATAATGAATTTATTATGACTTTTTGAAATTCAGTTACACTATAGGAATTTGGAATTAACATTTAACTTATTCACATAAATTCATGGAACTGAGTGAAAGGAAAAAATTGAAATAAAAATTGGGAGTGGACTTCAATACAAAGGCACTTGAATATCATTTTAAAATTTGAATTATAAAGAAAATCCATGTAGGTTTTTAAGCCATCCAAAGGATGTACTTATTTACCTCACACTCATTTTTGTACAATAAAAAATCACATTAGGAACACTTAATTTTGAATCTCAAATAAGACACATGCTGAATTCTCTACTATTATATTAGAATATTGGATTGATTTTTTTATTGATGATGTATCATGAATTGATAATCAAAGTTCAAATAGTTTCTAAAAGTCAAGTGTAAAATAGTGTAAACTTACTTCAAATTTATTTTTGTTAAAAATTTTAAAAACTTTTAAAAATAAAATTTTAAATTCCTATAGTGTAACTGAATTTGGAATGTTAAAAACTTTTAAAAATAAAATTTAGGCACTTATTTTTAAAAAAAATAACATCTTCTTTTTTATAGGCAATTCTTTTTTAATATTTAATAAATATATAAAGATTTTTATAAAGTGACATCTTGTATTATTGAAGCATATGGCTTAAAGCTTTAAAACTTTATAAAATTAATTTTTTTAAATATATTTTTTTAGTATTTATACATAAATATGTGTAAGAAAAGAAAAAATATTAACAATAAATAAGTTAATTATCACTGTTTTGAATGAGTCATTGAACTTGTCAAACTTGAAATTTGTAAACATCATTATTATAGCAAGTTGGTTTAGCAAGTTGGATTTGATTTTTAAAACATCATAAATAAAATTACTTTATTTCAAAAATTATATTGAATTTCCTATGTCTTTAAACAGCATTGGATGCAAGAATTGATTTTTTTTTTTAATAATATAAACACAAGTTGGTTTTATATAAAAGAGAATTTCATTGTTTTATAAAGAACATCATACAATTTACATGACTTTAAAGTACTATTGTGTTCTGCTGTAATCTTGATTCAAAAAAATCAGTGGTTGGAAAAATATCAAAAAACTTTAGTACAAACACACTTTATCTAAACTTAGATGTTACAAATCACAGTTTGTGAATTTATTCAATTCAGGCTTTGAAGAAAAGACGCATCTAATAACAAATCATTAACATTTCCTTTAAATTCATTTGTAGACAATTTTTTTGAATGCATTCCATGTATCAACTGGTTAAGAGGACCCACCTGCAGGATGTTCTGAAATTGTTCATACATTATGCTCAAAATAAACTGCCTCCGGACAAGTTTTATAACTCACTAGATTTCGCCCACCTTTTCTATTTATTTTGTTTTTTTTCCTCTCAACCTTGTTCTTCAGTTACTGTGCACTGTTGTCTTTACAACGCTCTGCAGCGAGTGTTTCCTAATGACATATGCGGCTGAAAGGTTCGTAAGAGATAAGATTTCTGTGTTCTTATTTCGACCATTATCTGCATCAACCAAGGGAATGTGAAGGTCTTGTGAACATTCAAAGCATTGAATGGTCACAAAATCGCATAATAATAATAATGCCATACTCCCAACTATTTATGTTCCTCTGAGCTCCCGTGTTTTAGCTGAGTTATAGTTTGTGGAACTCTAGGATCCTTGTGTCAGGCAACTGAATTTGCACAGTACAGCGTCAATTAATGTACAACAAATCACTAACCGTGCTTTCAGCATGTTGACGCGTCTCTTCAAACAGAGACGCCTCGTGCTTGTGCCTTCCACTTGTAATGACAACAATCAAATCACGAATCTTCTCTGTATTTACACAAAAACACACAAGACACGATGACTCCGTTGCGAGCTTTCACCACCGACACTCATGATTGGTCAGCTGCACATGAGGTAACAACTAATCGAGCTAATAACAATTGAACTATTTCTATTCATCTGGTAACTTACATTTCACTAGCAATCTGCAGTTGATCTTAGCTAGTGAAAGTACAGGAATACTTGGAGCATGGATTACCTGCCATGGAAAGGAATTCATGCTGCAGTCGCATTTTGTATGAGCTGATCGACTGCACCAGGTCGATAAATATCGGTTGATATTAGTATGCATTCTTTGTGCAGGTTGTGCTCTTTCCTGAATCTAAAAGACACGAATGGTCGGATGATTACTTAGTAACATGATCATGTTACAGTGCTCGTTGAAAATAGCCTGCCCATTTTTGACAAGAAACAAGTTTCAGAAAGAAGTCAGAGCTCATTGCTCAACTACACTCATCCTATTGTCCGAAAATATGGTCATAATCATTTTTCAAGCCAAGTCTCGAGCTTTCCACATCATGAAGCATGCATAACCATCATCTCCTTCGAAGATTCCCGTGCTAAAAAGCACACTAGGTTAAACACGAAGCCCAGTGATCCCGCCCATTGTCAATTGCGTCAACACACCTGCTGGATAGTTCTTCTCTTGTTACTACCTACATCAAATTCGTCAAGATTTACAATCTTCCAGGTATTCGGTTGCCTGGTGCCGATTATCCCGAATTGCACAACATCGGCCGACATGAGCGCCCGCGAACTATCCATCAGACACTCCATCAGCATCAACTTGTCAATCAAAGTCGCGCTGCTCGGCTATGGGAAGGCGTGTGAGATGCGGCCCCAGCCGGCTCCGCGGGCACCATCTTGCCCCACTCTATTCCACTCTCTCCAAATCCGACAAACTCTCCGCAAAACCTCGGCACACGAATTCCACGCCATTCATGCAATTTCTCCACCCTCCTTCAACGTAGAAACCTGACACACATAATAGAGGCAGTGGGGTGCTTCGTGTCGTGGCGCAGTGGGAGCCACCACTGTGGAGTTGACTAGGGAAACATTGCCCATAACGACGTTGCCACGAAGCTCGTGCGATGAAATCTACAAACATCACCGAAAGAGCTTATCATCGATCAAATTCGAACCTGGACAATCGAGTGAAACGTCAAATTGCATGCGGCGACGATGGACTCCTGCCTCCACGAACCCCCGCAGGTTCCCGTGAACTTTAGAACGCGGTTCTCTTCCGTTCCCTAAAGCTCCCATCAGTTCCCTTTAGTTCCCCTCCCCTCTTACTTTAGAAAACCTTGAAGAGAAAATGAACCTTCACCATAGAGCTTGTCCAAAAAAACCCACCCGATTCGGGGTGATGGATCAGAAAGACCTGTGCTCATACAAAAATAAGAAAAAAATGTGTTTACGTTAGCTAATAAATACCTTGGGTAATCATATCTTACGTTTTTTTTCCAGATAGGAAGAATTTATGTTAGGCGACACATGCGTGTGTATATTCGGTACTGTAAATACTTCAAATGAAATTTTTACTTGGATGTTGATCCTCCCTACTACTTCGCTGACAAAGTCCCCTCCCATGTCTTTTTCTCGTGCTGTTATGCAAAGCAATTGGCTATCCCACAGCTCTCGTTCCAAAAGGAATTTCCAAAAGCTCTCGTTTGTTTCCCCTTTGAGTATGGTGTCAACTGCCAGATACAATCTAGAAAAGCTAACAACTCTTTTGTCCTGATAGGAGGGGGTAGAAGCTTAAGATACTGTCTGCTACCGGAGGCAGGGCATCTTTCAACCTGGAAAATCGGGGTCTGGATTTCAACGCATGACCAAGACCTTTGGAATAGGGGAAAAAAAAAAAAAAAACAAAACAAAAAACAAAACAAAAAATTAATAAAATGAATGCAAAGAGATAGGTTTTCTGTAGACACGAGGAGGGCAAGTAGGGGGGATGTTGATTTGCTTGCACAGAATAATTTTGCGTGTTGACCTAGAATGACAAGTACAAAGAAGGAGAGAAGAAGGAGGAGAAGAAGAAGAAGACCCCAACTGAAGAATGAAGGCAACAGAATGTGAAAGGAAGCGAGCGTGTGAAACAGGGAGCGCGACAGTCCGGCATCCGAGGCAGAAAGGAGCAAGGGACGGAGGGGAGGGGGTCCGGCGAGGAAGTGGACGGAGCGTGGGAGCGTGCGTGGAATTGGGTAGTTGGGGAGGAAGGGTCGGGTCGGGTCGGGTCGGGTCAGGGCGGGGGGGTGAGCGGTAAGGCGGAGGAAGGGTGAATGCCGCTGACAGACGTGAGGTGGCGGCCAGACTGGCGGAGGCCCGCTTTGCGGAGCGGGGCAGGATGCCGGGGATGGCGAGGCAGACTGTTCCACTGGTGTTCGCGTTGTCCTTTGCCCCGCAATTCCGTTGTCTCGCTCTCGCTCTCCCATTTGCCCGCAGCCTTCGTTCACACACTAGCTCTCTTCCCTCCCGTTGCTGGAGCAGGTCCTGCTCCCCACCCCCCCTCTCTCTCTCTCTCTCTCTCTCGCTGTTGTGTTTTCTGCTTGCCACTACGGCATGGTGAGGCCCTTTGGGAGAGGGCCAGAGATGGCAAGGATTGAGATCAGAGGGCCGCTACTTCGGATGTGAACTCTACGGAGCTGGGGTTGACGGAGGGCGGGGGTGCATGGGGCGGGTCAGGTGATGGCACAAGGCGGGTGAGGAAAACTGCGGGGAGAGGAGGTAGAGGACGGCGATCGATAAGGACAAGGGTCGTCTTGCCGGGCGCGCGAGTCAGGGGCAATGGGGGAAAACCCTAGTCAGAATCAGAGAGGAATGGGCAAACGAGTGTATGAAGTCTGGAAGGGCAGTAATGTAAGTTTGGGTTCTTGCGCTGGCACTATCGCCCTCTTCACCGGGAGTTGTGACCTTTCATGGCTTGGGTATGGTTTGTAATGGACGTGTCGTCAGACGCGAACATGGTTGATCTTTGCTTGGAACGAGCTGTTGCACTCGGTCTTCCTGTCGAATGCTGTCTCCTTTTTTTGTTCTTTTCTTCTATCAATGGATTGCTAGTAGTGAAATTATAAGTTATGAGGGAACCGGAGAAGTGGGATTGCGTGGTCTACAATTAGGATCTGTAATGCTGGGGTGGCATTTGCTACGCGCGAAGTGTATCATAGATTTTCGAATGCTAAAGAGCTCGACGTCGCACGTAATATGGTCTTGTAACCTCCGTGTATTGTGCATGTGCACAAAGAAGGTGGTGTTTGTAGCTCATATTCGGGTGCATTTTCCCGGTTACAATCGCTGCTTGTGATGTCTTTACGGTGGAGGAAGGGTTACAACGGTCACTTAAATGCCTCGTGTTTCTGGGAAGTGAAATAGTTTATGGGAAGCATTGCTTTGCACTGTTATGCAGCGGGAGATATGCTTGAATATTAGGGGATGCATCACGCTTGTCGTTTTTGTTGTATACGTCTCAGTACATGCAGTGGAGATGTTGTTCATTTTTGTACATTGTGCTTTTGTAACAGTACTGATTTGTCTTAGCATCATCAATTTTAGAGTTGCTTCCCAAAAAGTATGTGCTAAATCACGATCCTTATGTTGGTCAAGAAGATGTTGTCGGTGATTTATTCCTAATTTCCGCTAGGCTTTTAGTAAATAGGAGGATAATATTCTGTGCTTTCAATTGCTGGATTATTGTTTTTAGAGTTAAAAATCTTGCTTGTGGCTACTGGTTAGCTTTTAGTTTTGAAGACTGGCGGGTCTCTCAATATGAGGGTCACGGTGTTGAATTGTGCCTAATTTTGCGGCACTCCACTCGGGTTTTGAACTTCATGTACTGAAGGGTATTGTACATCACGAACATCTTTCAGTAGAGATGATATTTTTCACAGCTCTTGGATATGGAGTCTGCTTGACCTACATTCGGAGCTACTGTGCGCATTGGCTAATAGTCGGAATGATTGATGTGCAGAGGTTCTTCTTGTGCGGAAGGTTAATTTTTGGACCGGATGTAAGATCGCTGGTAGTCACAGTTTTCCTGATCGTGGCGCCGTCGACGTGTTTCTGTATTTTTGTCGGTCGTCACCTGCTACATCACTTTAGCGGAAGCGGGGGAGTTGCAATTATTGCAGTTACAGCTGTCTACACGGCTTATGTAATCACACAATTTTTTCTGTACATGCTTTTGAAGCGCAATTTATTTTGTGAATATTTCTGAATGTGTGTGGGCTATTTGTGTATACTGACTTTCAGTTCTTAATTTGAATTTTGATGCGCTGGTCTGTTCTAAATCCTCATGTTGTTAAATTTGGTATTCTCGCTCTGTATATTAGGGCAGTGCTTAGTGACGTAAACGTGGACCATGCTTGTGCAGGTACTGGTGTTATTGCTCCTGACATCTGGGAGGGATCCAGGGATCATTCCCCGTAATACTCATCCCCCTGAACCTGAAGAAGAATTTGAGCCTAACACTTCTCCAGGGGAGTGGGGAGGACAGACTCCACGTTTGCGCCTGCCACGAACGAAAGATGTCATGGTCAATGGTGTCGTAGTGAAAACTAAATACTGTGACACCTGCATGCTTTATCGTCCACCCCGCTGTTCTCACTGCTCCATATGCAATAATTGCGTTCTACGATTTGATCACCACTGCCCTTGGGTCGGTCAATGTATTGGTCAGGTATGCTTTTTTCTTGTTGTACTACCTAGACCGTTTCCGTATATATCAATTGAGCTGAAATGCATTGATATCGTGATGTTTACACGTATTTGATTCTACCAGCGTCTTGCGGCTAGATCCAAGATGCTTGCTTTTTTGGTTCAACGTCTTTAGATTGTGGGCTTAACCGTATTTCCGAAGAGTTCTTGACACTTGTCCTTGTTTCTCATGATTGATTGTGTTGAGATGTGCGCAGAGAAATTATCGATTCTTTTTCATGTTCGTATCGTCGACCTCGTTGTTGTGTGTTTATGTCTTTGCAATGTGTGCATTGTACATAAAAATCCTGATGGATGAGGGAGATCGCACAGTATGGAAAGCTCTTTCCAAGTCTCCAGCTTCTATTGTCCTCATGGCGTATACCTTTACATGCGTGTGGTTTGTTGGTGGACTTACTGTGTTCCATCTGTACCTCATCGGTACAAACCAGGTGCGTAATTTTTTCTTGATCCTTAACTTCTGCATTTACGTGACATTTGATGTTTTTATGCCGAGATGTTATAAATCTTTTATTGCAAGCATTTTTTTTTCTTCCGTTTTATCGTTTCTCTCACCTAAGCGTCAACCCTATTTTCTGACACTGTAGACAACGTATGAGAACTTTCGGTATCGTTATGACAACAAGGTGAATCCTTATAATCTAGGCTGTCCACTCAACTTCAATGAGATCTTCTGCTCCAAGATTCCGGCTTCCAAGAACCAGTTCAGAAGTCGAGTGCCAGAAGCCGTCCTGGGACAGATGGGTGCTGTTCAACACACAAGAGAAATGGGAGAAGCACATGGAGCTAACGCTCCCAAGGGGCCTGATCTGGAACAGGGGTACAAGGCCACTTGGCCAAACGCTGAGGATATGGTTGGAGAAGGGGGTGAGCTGGAGATGGCTGGGGGTCGGGTTAGCACTGGGAGTGAACTTGGATTGGAAATGAAAGACAGTTTCGACACGCGTCCTTTGGAGCAAGGCCGTCCAGCTGTAGCTAACCGTCGGACGAGCAGGGGTCGACAGAGTGGTAGTTGGGAGATCACTTCTGACATTCTTGCATTGTCTTCTGGTGAGGGCGGTGAAGGCCGTAATATCCCTGGTCGTGGTCACGTGCAAAGTCGCTTCAATGGAGAGACGATGGCTATAGGCAAACGATGACACAGATCCGCCTTTTCTGAGCCAGCGACGGCTGCAGAGAAGGAGGTGCTCGAATAGAGGTGAATTGTAGGGATGGGGAGGGTGGACGGTGGATTTTAGCTTGAGAAACTCCCTCGAGGTAATCCGCAACATGAGTGAATGTGGGTGGATGATACGCTCTTGTAGAATAAGTTCTATGGACACTTTGGTGGAATGAAGATGCACATGCATCACCTTTGAAGACTGATTCGCCGTTCATGGGCAACTACAAATGGATGGCGGAGGGCGGTTCAGTCATGTCTATGTACCTTCGTTGAATCCTGTTATGAATTTCGAAAATAATAGAGGATCTTTTATTACAGGTTATCCACTCGTTATAACACCACAGTCTGAAGGCATCTGGACTTGGTGTTGTTTTTGTGGTCAGCATCTGCGCAGGTGGCGTTCTATCTGTGTCCTAAGTATTTTGGGTCTAAGTCTAATATGGCGGCTTCGCTTGAAGCTCATGGGGTTGTAGTCTTCGTCCAGGCTAAGGCAGTGTAAGGGATTTAGTAGGTTGTCCTCTAGATTTAAGGTCTGGATACGCCTGGGCCTGCCGGATGCATATTTTAGTGGCAGGCCACAGTATTAATACTGTAATGGGAGCTAGTGTGTCTCTCTGTACACAGGAATTTTATTGAAGGAATGATCATTGAATGCAGTATTGAAGTGTTTTTTATGTGAAAAATGTCCTTCAATAATAGGATTGGCATATAATGTACTCGGACTTGTCCAAACCTTGCTTTCCCCAACTTGACTTCTCAGCGTGAATTTGATGATGTAGCTGTGATCAGTTGCCTATTATCAGGTATAGTGGGTAAAGAAGGGAAAATGGTCCTAGATGGAGTGATAGACTTCAGTTACCTTGGGGAAGTACGTCATACAATTTTTTAGCCTTTGGGTTGGGGCAGGATTACATCTCATCGTCTTAAATTTTAGAAATATCAGTCAGTGCATCTAAAAATAACACAATTTTCAAAATTTAAACTACACCAACGGGTAAAAGGAGTTGTCCTCCCGGTGTAAAGCGGTACTACGTAAATCCCCGTCTTCGCTTTGTTTTTGATGTCGTCACCGTTACTGTCCAGCAGTCCTCAGCCGACCGTTCGGTGTTCCTTTCAGGGGTATCTGCCCTGAAGTGCTTATACTGTCTCACTCGCGACTCTATGAATGCAAAACAATGCGAAGAACCTTTTTGCCAAGCTTGAGGAGGCTGATTTTGTGGTTCAGTCACGGTTTCGTCTGTGGCAAAATTCGTATGCAGTAGCAGCTGTTAGAATTTAGTGGAGGAGGAACCATGGGTTGGGGAATAGCTTTGCACGGAGGCGCTGGAGACATTTCCAAGGATCTGCCTCAAGCACGAAAGGAAGTCGTGGAGGCGTGCCTTGCGCAATGCCTTCGTCTGGGAGTTTCCGCTCTTGAATCGTCTCATGCCGCTCTGGACGTGGCCGAGCTTGTGGTGATTTGCTTCACTAACTTCAAATGTTGACCCTCAAATATTGCTTCTGTGACGCATTTTTGAGCGGAATTCTCATTTTCTAGTGACTTGGATTTTCTGGTCAACGAGGGTTTTATGGTGCCTTAGTTTAGGCACTTTTTTAGGGTAATTGTGATTTTTTAACGTCATTGTGCTCCGCAGTTGCAAATTTGTTACGATGGCCATGTAGATTTTACTGTGCGACCTTGTAGATTACATGAATTTCTTTTCAGCTTGGAAATTGTTGTGGGGCATGGATATTACAGGTGAAGGAGCTAGAGTCAAATCCGGCCTTCAATGCAGGGCGGGGTTCGGTGTTAACAACGGATGGAACTGTGGAAATGGAGGCATGTATTATGGATGGTCCAACTATGAATTGCGGAGCAGTTTCAGGGCTTTCAAGTGTTGTACATCCAATAAGCTTGGCTCGTCTGGTTATGGAAAGGACTCCTCACATTTATCTTGCATTCGAAGGAGCCGAAGCATTTGCTAGGCAGCAGGTTAACCACCTGAACTAAAATCACACTCAGCGTGATAATGCGTTATTCCTCCTTGAAAATTACGGATGAATTCAACAATTAAGGACGAGATTTCGGCTCGACTGTCTCTTTAATGTTGAGGAAGATGAGCCTGTGGTAATGTGGCAGGGATTAGAAACCAAGGAACCTAGTTACTTTATCACGAAAGAGAACCAGGAGCGGCTTGCACGAGCTCAAGAAAAGAGCTGGGTTCAGGTATTTGTACCTTGATTAGAAACAAAACTCTAGCAGGACAATTTCATGCAGATAAGACATGCAGGGACTTCAAGTTTGAACCTCAGGTGTGGCAGCAACCGTAGTGTTATGTCTTATTGAAAAAATCGAGTGATCTTTCCGCAGTAAGTTATTGAGATTGTGTGCAGTACTTTAGAATCCACATGAAGCAGCCTGACATTTCCAGAGATGAAACAAGGCAATTGATGCGTAATCTTCTGGTGTTTGCAGTTAGATCACACCGAATATTCTACCACAACTGTAGCAGCTCATAACCAAGATAATCCAGGAAAAGAAAACAACGTAAATCAAGATATCCTGACGCCCACAGAGCCTCAAAAATCTGAGTTCGAGACTGTGGGATGCGTTGTTGTGGATAGCAAAGGCAACTGTGTTGCTGCTACGTCTACTGGGGGATTGGTCAACAAAATGGTTGGTCGAATTGGTACTGTGGTGCACTGACTCCTACGGATATGCAATCAATCGATGGAGTAACCCAGAAAGCCTTCATTAAATTTTGTCTGCTGTTGCTTCGGTGACGTAAAGGTCCTCTTATGATACAATCAATCATGAGAGTGCAGATGGGTTTCCTGTTCGACGTTTCATCACCTGCAATAATAGCTCGATACGCTGCTGCTCTTTTGCATCATGTCTTTAGTTCTGAACACGTAGCTGCTGCTCACAGGGGATACACCAGTTGTTGGTGCGGGGAACTACGCCAATCATCTTTGTGCCGTCTCAGCCACTGGAAGGGGTGAAGCTATTATTAAGGCCACTGTGGCGCGAGAGGTGGCTGCCATTATGGAGTACAAGAAAGTGCCATTGGATGAGGCTGTGGAAGAAGTTATTGGGCAGCGTCTTCCGGCAGGAAAGGGTGGCCTTGTGGCTGTCTCAGCTACTGGAGATGTGGTGATGGCTTTCAACACCACAGGCATGTATCGAGCAAGCATGAAGCAAGGAGGGACCCAGGAAATTGGCATCTGGCACTAGTTTCCATCCCACTATGTGGCCGGGAGTTATCTCAACACGAAGAGCCTGTGCATGCGGCGCCACCTGATGCAAGCTCAGTGCATTTACTCCTATTCTGGGTCAGCAGCACAACACAATCTATTGCAACATCGTAATCTCCAGGCTGTTCAGTGAATGGAATGTTGGCTTGTTCGTTCCTACGTCCTTTTGTGAATGTGAAATCAATTTTGATTAGTGTCGTCGCTGTGTTCGTGAGGAGGCAAGCCACATGCCTTGCTTTCGATTGACTTTGAAGTGCGTGCGTGGCACTTCGAAGCACATCAATGCTGGTTTTCACTTTGCAGTAGCCATCAGCTATTATCATTTCTATTTTGTGAATTCTGTGAACTTTTTCTTTCATTAATACACATGTCCACATACATATATCTTATATATATGATATATTATTATACATATTTACACCCTATATATACATGTATAGAGTGTTGCTAAAGCCACCACAATTTTTGCTACTGCAACCGCAACTTATTCTTATTAATTTTTTAATTATTTTATATGAAAATTAAATTTACTTTTTATATAATTTGAAAGTAAGAAAACATGTTCAAAATATTAACAGAATTTTTGATTGGAATAAAGAAACTAAAGAAATATGTAGGTGGCAAGTTGTGGTGGTAGCAGCAAAAATTGTGGTGGCATTAGTAATACCTTAGTATATTTGTATATATTAACATACACACAATCTTTACATCTACTATTCTTTGCAAAAGGTACATGTAATTGAATTCAATTTTAGAAAATTATAATTTTTTTCAATAATAAATGAGTAGTTTCTAATTCTTCTTTTGGGTTTTTTTATTGATATGTTCAATATGATATATTTTTCCCTTTAAATATCCTCACAAATCTTTCTAAAGAGAAAAAGGAGAAATGAATAATTAAATAAATTTGAGAAAATTAATACATGGTTTATTTTTATAAAATACTTAACATGTTGACAAAATCTTGGATATTTATTTAAATATATTTAAAATTTATATATTTTTAAATCATTTTAATACAATGTGTAAATATTTTTGGTATATATATTTGAAATGAATAGTATTTTTGATAAATTGGATATAATTTTTAGCTTACAAATATGTAATAGATCACTTTTTAGAATTTCACAAAATTTGTTTGTAACAAATTTTTTTTTATTAGTTGGTGATAATTTACTTTGCCAAGTATATATTTTAAAGTCTTTTTTTTTTAGGAAATTAATGAATAGTTAACATTATTATAATGTATTTTAAACATAAAAGTTTTTAAATTTTTTTTTTTGTGTGTGTGTATATATATATATTATGATATTATATTAAGTATTATGTTATTAAATAATCTCCTTAAATTTTGAACTTAGACATGATGAATGTAATTTGTGACAACTTGCCAAACAAAAAAGTCTATAATTCCAATCATTTTAATGAGACATTTAAAATTACCTATGGTAATTTATGGCCATAGATTACCATAAATTTCCAAGGATCTCAACCATGTAATGTAAAACATAACATCTAGTGAGCTTGTACAAAGGAAGGTGTCTCTAATAGACATTCATCCCATTCTATGAATTTGGGTAGGTCTAAAATCTCTTAGCTTGCATGCTAGCCTTGTTAATCTAGAAATAAATTATGATTATCTTCTTGGCAGCTATGCCCAAATTGTGTTTACATTAATGTCTAAAGATAAAAAAGATTCTTAATTTACAACAAAAGAAAATAAGCATTAAAATCACAGTTTATGATAGGGTTCAAACTTGATACCTCAAACACTAGAGCACACAAACCCTCCACTTGTACCATAGCCAACTGCCGCATGGGCATTAATAAATTCCTAAGAAAAATCTTGTTGATGAATGTCACCCCATGAATTATCATCTACACATCAACAAGCCCTTGAATCATCATCCAGCACATAGTTATTGACAAGACAATTACTATTAACTCACCAAGTGACTTGTCAAAGCTAGCCATATCGAGAGAGATCCATTATTATTTTGAACAAAGTAAACTTATTTACACAATAAGAAGAAGGCAACAGAGGATGGGTAACCGCGGAATGGAAGACGCGGAGTGGCTGCGCTTTTGCTCGCAAAGGGTGCGATGCGCGGGGAAGTGCGCGGTGGCTACGCGTGGTTAAGGCAACGCAGGGCGAGCCATGGGAGAATGAGGCATCTCGCGGCGCTTGTGAGGTCTCAGGCTGCATCCAAGCCGGATCTGGATGCGCGGGCGGAGGCCCCAGGGAAGTGGAGCAGGCGGAGATGGTGCGAGGGCTGGCCAAGGCAGTACGCGGCGCGAGCAAGGCAGCCAAGAAGAGCAAGCAAGAGTATGAGGAAGGCTCCGTCACGTCGCAGGAGGGCTCCTTCAGCGCTCGCTCCTTCCCCCACGACGTGAAAGAAGCCTGCTGGGCCAAGGCTGAGACCGTCAAAGGCCGCGATCCTGCGCGCTGGCGCCGCGACGCACTTGGAAACGTCGTCTTCCGGAAGCTTGTAGGCTGCCAGGGCTGCCTTTGTCACGATTACGATCATATTGTGCCGTATTCCAAGGTGACCCAGTCTCTCTCTCGTTTCTCTTTGTTGGCGTTTATTATATCGACTTTTGGGTTGGTCTTGAATCAGGACGAATTGCACTATGATTCACAAATTGCACCGTAGTTCTGGTTTCTATGGTTGTGGACGTTGAGTCGCATTGTGGTTGCGGTACACTGTCGTAGTGTGATTTGAAAGAGCTCATCGTGCGCTCATCTGTTGCAAAATTAGCAAGTCTTTGCGTAGTTACAGAATCGCAATAAGGTTGAAGCTTGTTATTTTCCGGGGCTATGTCTAGGGTATTGTCAATTCGAACAAGAGAGAGCTAGATAGCCTTTCTACTAGCTCAAGAAGCGAGTCGCACTGGTACCACGCACAGGATGGTTCTTATAAGAGATGCTGGAGACGCCCTAAATCAGTTCTCGAAATCTAGATTGCAGAAGATCCTTTAAGTCTGGTTGCTTAATATCTATCTATCTTTTCACGTGGTTGTATTATCGGTAGACCCGATTGCCTTCTCTTTCTAACTACCATCTTGTAGTTGTTTTAGCTGACGAAGGTGGTGTGTTCACGAATGACAGGGGGGACCAAGCACGCTTGACAATTGCCAGGTTTTACAGGTAGTTATCCCATTTCAATCTTCGCACAGTCTGCGTAAGCAAGCAGTTGAGTACTTACTTGAACCCCAGAAGGTTATTTAGACTTTCGTGAATCCAAGGAATGGAATGTGTCCTAGGGATGGAGTATTATGATGTAAGTCTTCTGTAGGAATTCTACAGCTTACGAGTGGAACATGTGCAGGCACCTGCCAATCGTTTCAAAGGAGCCCGTATAAATGTCCCAGTAACCGAGTTACAGCAACATAGTGCTTACTGCTCACTTACAGGTACAGAAGATTACTATCGTGTTTTTTGTTTTCAAAAAAAGAAGTTGGTAGCCCTTTATGTTCTAGTGATTGGATAGGTATTTTCTTCTTGAGTGATTGATTTTTGCTCTTGTAACTCTTTAACAATCTGTACCAGATGATCGTCACATTATTGTATGTTTTTAATCTGTTAATTGAGGGTAAGCTAGCAGTAAAGGAATTACCGGGTTACAATTCCTTAATCACCATGAATCTGAAGGCTTTAGAGGGTTGCAGGACGGGATATGGACTTTGTAGAGCTGTCGGCCTATGGTAATGTAAATCACAATAAGGACGATGGAGGAGGTATCGGCTGCCGAATGCAATGATGTAAGGAAATGTCTTACTACTTCGTGGATGTAAACAAGGAATAGGATATGAAGTGCATACAACAGAAGCTCTTAAAATTGCTGCCTGATCACGGATTTTCAAACCAAAATCACAATTGAAACGACTTCGGCAAGTTCGACTCATCGATTTGGTTTGTGGCATTCATCCACTCTGAATTAATGCAAATCAAGCTTGCTTACAATCATTTTGATAGGAAAGGTTGCGTATTAGGGGTTGTAAAAGGAGGGTAATGGAACAAGGAGTAATTGCATGGTGAATACACATGGGTCAATCTTTTCTAAGTGGATTGGCTCTTTATTGATGTATGATGTCTTGTAGTTTTCTAAAATTATTTAGTATCCAAACGTCACGAATGAGTGACTTTGGTATTAATCACTTTCAAAAAGAAGAATCTAATTTTTATATCAAAGAATTGATTTCATCCTTTCTGATACACTCTTTGGTCATCAATCAAATATCATACACACCTTTCATGTACATTTTCTCAACATTTTTCTTTAATCCATTTCACTCCCATACCGCCTACCGTCGAAATGGCTAGTAAAACTGAAAAGAAGCTAGTTCGTAGCATCCTACTAACCTGACACTGTCCCGGCTATTCTTCAAAGGAGTTTCTGATAGCTTGTGGTAGTAAACCGCCCTGTCTGCACAAGCGGAGCGATGAGTATTACCATCTAAGTGCTGCGTCTTCTGTCATGCAGGCATTTCCTTGGTTGTATGGAGTGGCTGAATTTTACACGCAGCTCCCCTAATGATAAGTCTGAGACTCAACAGAGTTTACACGGGCTCAACGTTTCATGTTCACAAACTCCTACCTATTGAATGATCTAGCAGAGTCTAGTGACTGGAGAGAAATGTGAAGGGCCATGAGCAATAAAGGTGTGACAGCAAGACACGAGGCAGCTATATTTTAGTCTATTGTACAAAAAATTGGAGTGGCTGATTACAGTGAAAAAATGATTGAATCCTTCACAATTAGGAGGTAACAATATTCACCAACTTTACAGCGAATCGGTTTCCCTTGCAGTGGTGCTTCCTTGTTTGAAAGTCTTACGTACAAGACACACAAACAAGGAAGAATCTCAAGGGACTGATTAAATCCGGATGAATATGGGTGAGATGTAGAAGTAGCAGTGTCGAGGCAGTACTAGAGTTGGGTTGAACGCTGCTGGTGAATGCTGACAGCCTCCAGTCTGCCGGCCCTCTTGCCACTCCTACAAGCCATTCCAGATGCATCTGAGAACACCTATCTGGAAAACTGTGCAACTCCTGGCCAACAACAGAGAACGTGGAAGCACGGCAATTTTCCAGTCTCAGCACTCTCTGCCGGCGATGATAGGAACGTCCAGCCACGTTTGTCCTCTTTCAACATCCAGATCTCATTCATCTTGAACCAACAGAGCTACATCTGTCATGAAGTGGGACTTCCGACTACTTTACTAGATCGCAATCCTGAACATTACAACTACAGTTCACTGAATTTATCCTGATCTACATTGTTGAAAACCGATGCAGATGACCCAACTCAACATTGCGTCATAGTAACGGATTCTTCAGACTTGCATCTGTGAGAACCAGGACATTAAATGTGACCTGGCATGCACGCGGCAGAAAAGAATTCATGAAGTTTAGCGAGAGCATCAGGTTTAATGCTGTATGCTATTTGCCAGTCTACCCAGACTTTTCTCAGATCAACCCCAGATTGGTAAGTCTACCTAAAGCAATAAGCTCTTCAAAGGAACTAGTAACCCAGCTAAAGCATGCAAGAAGCGTATCATTGAGACTGGAGCTGAATGATCACCACGTCGTGAAGGGCAGATTCAATGGAGCTTCTTGTGGTGTTTTGTATTGAAACTGGGTCTCATCGACATGACTCACGGGACCATTTTGAAATGCCAAAGATCTAACTAGTTCTACAACTACATCCGTCAAGAACCGGAGCTATTAATTATGTGATAACAGCTTTCTGCGGGGCTAACAGAAAGTCGGAGTGAATTAGGAAGAAGGTATGCTTCGGCACATGCACTTGAATCTGAATGGATCAATCATCGGCTGCAGTATATATGAAAGGACCAGCTATCTACGGTGGACTGAACAGGGCAAGGTGATGTCTATGTTTCCCTGATCACTTACCAAATGAACAATGAAACTTCTACTATTTCCCACGTGGTGGAAAGGTTGCATGGAGTCTATTTCTGGCTTCGATAATGTGGATGTTCCCATCTCATCGAAGATTCACCTGCACCAGATTTCAACGCACATATACACTAATTCAATACCTAAAATTTGGCCAATATTGTGGGTTAGCTCTAGGTTCAGAATCTTCTCATCAGCAGGAATAGGACTAATCACACTTTAGCACACAAAATGGGGCAGGAAAGAGAGGAACTAGGATTGGATGGATACCTTCTGGTTCAGTTGGACTATGCTGGGACGGCCTTCTGCTTGTGCTCGGCATGTGCGATTCAGGAAATAAACTGGAGAATTTGTTCAGCAACCAAATAACGGCGCAATTCAGCAATGAGAAATTGAGCATTATTCTCTGACAGGTTCAACAAACGGATCTTCATTCTTTTAAGCAAAACAGAGTTTTTAATTGAAAAGTAGGGAAGGAATCGTGTGTTGGATGCTCACCCTAGATGTAGCGAGGTTTGCGAGGTCTGTGGGTCTCGGAGATTGAGATGTGCAGGGAATGTTGTGATTGCCTGATGCTGGGAGGTTCCACCAACTTCACGTGTAGGCGGACTACCACCTTGATCACCAGCGCTTTCTGACGTCCCAGCGCGAGCTGTGCCTGCTTCTAGTGTGAGCATTCCCTTGGCATCCGCAAGCTAAAAAGAGAAAAAGAAACAGTAACTTCAATCAGTTGACTTTCAAGACAGGTGCACGTCTAAGTTATTATTTAATAACAGGACAGCCTCAAGATGATAGCATATGATATTATCAGTACTTACCATTACCACATTAATGCGAAGACTAGAGGTCGACTAGCTCATTACAGGAGTATAGAGGGCATACATACCTTCTGACGCAATTCTTCATTTGCGGCCTGTAAGTCCTGCTCCTTTCGCCGCAATTCCTCAACCTCTTCAAGTAAAAGTTGATTCTGCAGCGGTAAAACCCGAAGGGAGTCAGTGCTTTATTTTGAATAGCTAGTAATAACCAGCTATCGCTCATGCGAATGTGTTGGAACACGCATCCCATATTTGAATTTGCAACAAACAACTTGACTCTAATTTCTTCTAGTTGTACTATGCTTCTCCTGATTTTACGCTTAAAGACTTCCTGACTGTAAGCAATAAATTTCGATTCACTAAATGAGTAGGGATGGGTCAGGAATGCGTGCAGGAGGGGTGATACTTAGATCGGCATGGCCTCACGTCTATGCCACGAGTTTGAGAAACGAAGAATCGTGCTGGATGCTTTAAAGAGGGACTAGAAGCAGGTCAAAGGTAACGCACATCAGTGAGGGGCACTATTAACTCTGGTAGCGCTCATAATTTGTTTACTTCCTGTCATTCACTTTCCAGAACAACCTGACACTTGCCTTCCTTGCTCGCACTCGAGACACACCCATATCCAGTTGCTGCTCCAATTGCAGAAGGTCAGGCACTGTCAAAACCTGAAGATCTTCACCAAGCATATGCCTGCACGAAACGCACCCAAATCCAGAGCTACGTTGATCTTCCATACTCCAAAGTAGCTTTTAACCTAGGCTCAGGATGTGAATGAGGGGTACCTTTGAGAATGCTGCAACCGCTCTAACTGTTGCCGTAGCTTCACCACTTCTCGACCCATGAACTGCCAATGTGCATACAAGGACACTATCAAGCAGCTGCAAGTGGATTGAGCTCTCTAATTAATTAGACGGAAAACAGATGGTCTCTTAAGGTTTGCCAGCCATTGCTGCGATTAGAAGCGTCAAAGGATTTGGATGGGACGTACGTCGCTATTGCCACCAGTTTGCACTCCATCCGGACACTTGCTGTATCGCTCCAAAATGTCGCGCATACTACATAGCACAATCAATATGCAACAGAACGAATGGGATCAGAACTCTTCAATGGATCGGAACCCCGGACACAATCACTGCCGATCTGTCTCGACTGTGAGCATCGACTGCCAGGTAACTACAAGAGAGGAACAACCATTCGATGTTTTTCAGATTTTAAACCCTTGCACAAAACCCTCTGTGAAATCCGTTGCGATAGAATCAGATGATTACCAGGCTTCTCGGGATACAATTCAAATTAGCATCAGCGTTGATTTCCTATAACCTGTTCGAACCATCTGCTGCGTCCATTTATTTTATTTTTTCATTGCTACTGTACGCTTACCCTCTGTTATTTAACACATGTGCCAATTATTCACGCACTGCAGGAGCGTAACCATCGGAACATTTCGATGTGCTTCAGCGTACGCTATTGCAAGCTGCACCCTGGCAATGTCAACTACATCGAAAACGTTCCAAACTTACAGCTTCACACTGAGGCTCCGAAGCCGATCAGTGCGTTAGGAATCCGAGTTAGTAACACTGACCATCGCAACAGAGGTAGATAGAGGAACAAAGCCACCTGCCTAGTCTGGCAGGTTTTACTCTCCAAAACTCAAAAAAGAAAGGGCAAATATATCTATCTATTTTTTGTCGCGCCCTATTAACATCAAGATGTTAATACATTATATATGATGATACATCCAGTGCCATCGATAATCCGATCAGTAGGGCAGGCACCCAACGAGCCGCAGTCAAGAGCCCGTCTCCTATGAGTTGGATCAGGAGCGTCTCCTATGAGTTGGATCAGGAGAGTTAGTGAGCCGTATGATGGGAGACTATCACGTACGGTTCGGAGAGCACTTAGTAGGCAGGCCGTAGGTCATCACTTCCTACCGAAGTTCGGAGAGCACTTAGTAGGACTGGTTTCAATCATGGAGCGACTCAAGCGCGCGAAAGACGAATTGCTGATTATAAGAGCTCAAGGTTTGGGGACAACAAATAGAATATTGGGGTGACACTCTTGCGCCACACCCAACCCCAGGGTAATTCGAATGAAAGCACCGAGAGCAGATATTGTACATACAGCGCACGAATTGGGAATCACGGAAGAGGTGGATAGTTCAATTTAGACGATTACTAAACACTGATTATGAGAAATAGCTCGACTGCTGAGTCCGGAATGCCGAGTTGCAGAAATACGCGTTGCTAAGATACTAGGAGATGGAGGTGAATTCAAGGAGAATTATAAAAAATTTAAAAAAAAAGAAAAAAAAAGAAAGAAGAGATGAGAGCATTGTTCCTGCTACAATTCGTAATTGAACATAGTCGAGCTGAAGCATCCGACAAAGATGGACTGGATGTAGAAGAGAAAAGTGGTCCCGCGAGGAAGAGGTTGCAGGCATTAATCTGAGAGAGTCCGCGTGATCGTCCTACCTGCCTGAGCTGGCGAATTCGAACAGCTTCCCTGTGCTGGAGAAAATGATGAGGGCCACCTCGGCATCGCAGAGTACGGCAAGCTCATGGGCCTTCTTGAGCAGGCCCCCACGCCTCTTGGAAAATGTGACCTGCCTGCTGGTGAGATTCTCAATCTTCTTAATTTCTATTTTTCCACGACCCATAACCACCTCACGCTCTTTCGGTGGATCCACCTTTCCCACACCGGGAGACGAGCTGTCTGCTGTGACTGCGTCGCGCCCACCGCTACTATCCACGCCTTGCCCCAGCAGCTCCAGAGACCCTCTATTGGAAGAATTGAGAGACAAAGAAAAGCACAAGCTCTTGCTCTGTCCAGATACTGTCATCATCCATACCCCTCTTGACTACGCCTCGCACATCTCCTCGACTACTTCTCAAACTGTCCGATACACAACAGTGGCCGTTCCTGAGAAAGCTGCACCTCCAGTCTCACGCTGGATTGTGCATTCCAGCGGCACAAAGATATTAAACCAAGCCAGCTCACCGCACGTCGTTCCACCAAGTCAATCTCCGACCTCCCCTCCCCTCGAGAATGCACTTGCCAATTAATACTCTCACACTTTCCGAAGCCTGAAGCCCACCTTTACTGCACATCCCCAGCTGTTGCTACCGACCATGAAACCACCGCCCAGCTTCCTGTCATCTCTGTGGCAAGTTCGCGAGGGAGGTGGGGAGTTCCGCAGTCAAATGGCGCCCCAACCTCGGGCTTTCGTAGAGGGGTTCTAGGGGCGGATTGTTGATATCAGGCTGGGGCAGGAGAGCCCGGAGACGAGCCCTTGTGCGAAGTGGAGTGAGGGAGGAAGAGATCGGAAGAGAGAGAGAGAGAGAGAGAGAGAGAGAGAGAGAAAGAGCGATAGACCACTATGTTAACGCCAAAGGGAGTCGGGGGCTGAAGGGGCGGAGGAACGGGGAGCGGACGAGAGGACAGAATGAGAGAAAGAGTCTCGAGCGAGGAGTTACGAGAGCCTGACACAAATCCAAAATTTACGATGCATTGGAAGCGAAGAGCGGCGCTCTCTTCTAAACTCCCATACTAACACTATATATGTGGCAGGCGGATTTAGTGCTGTTCCAGCAAAGGAAACGGCGGGGGCTTGGGGGCGGAACATAAGGCTTCATGCACGCGCGAATTCATTAACTTTTCCTATTTACTGCCCACCTCACCCCCCGTCCGCGACAGGCCTGGCTCCATCTTTCCCCGCCCTTCATTTCCTTCCCCCCTCCCCTCCCCTCCCTGCCTTCCTTCCTTCCTTCCTGCCTTGCTTGCTTCAAATCCCTCTACTCTCTCCTGCTCCCTTCATCGCATGTTCTCCATGCTCCCACTACTCATCTTGCCCTGTCGTCATCGTCAACATCCGCTTCATATCTCTGTCTCTCTCTCTCGATCTTATTCAACTCTCCGACGTTATCGATTCAACAATACCACCCACCGCATGTGCAGCCTGCCATCAACTCACTTACAATTGGCTGTTGCGTCTCGCCCGGCACCCTCGACAGGATGGGACCAAATCGGACATGTCTGGGAAGGCATGAACAACTTCCTGTGGGTAGTGGTCGTCGTCACAGTCTCGTCTCCCTCCCTCCCACCCACTTGCTCTCATTCCTGCTGCTGATGCTGCTGATGCTGCTGATGCTGCTGCTGCTGCCACAGGACCATCCAGAGCAAGCCCATTTGACTTGCAGCAAGGCAGTGGTACAACACCAGGGCCTTGCTGCTCGGATTCCCTCTCCACCTCGTCACAACTCACGCTCTGACAACTCCCGCTTCAGATTTCCCCATCCCGACTCTGATGCTGCTCCTGCTGCTTCGTACAGACTTCAGGCTTCCAGTCCCCTTTCCAAAACAAAAACCAAACAAAACCAAACCCAAAATTACAAAACAAATAAAATTGGCAGCGCCGGGCCCAAGCCACTTTAGGCCCATCACGTTGTCCCCCCACACGACATGGTGCTACCTGCCATGAGAGCTACCATCGCAGCTGCATCGCCCACCACACCACCGTAGGGGCCTTAATTTAGATGACTTGGATGATGCCCCCCCACCCTCATTCCTCATATCTCATTGCCTATTGTGGGCACCAGAGCACAGTATCTCATGCTCCTCCTCCTCCTTTTCTTCCTCCTCCTCAACTCTCCAGTGTTGCATGTTGTAGTGCCAAATCATACCAGCCATGTCACCACCACCTTTGGAGTTAATAAGTTACTTCAACTATCCCAGCTTTGTCTATCCCAGAGCCACTTGCTCTTTGTCTGCTTTCTTTCTCTCTCCCTCCCTTACATAACTTTTTTCCCTGGTGCCTGTCTATGCTTTTTTCCATGTCTTCCTCATTCAAACATTTTTTTGTAGATAGGCAATTTGGGGAAATGGGAGGAAGAAACAAAATGGGAGAATTGATGCAAGCTAATCCAATCATAGTTTAAAACAAAGTAAGTATGGATAGCAAAGCAGGATTATCAAAAACATTTTGTATAGAATGGAGGGGTCTCGTCTTGGTCTAATTGACCTCCTCTCATTAAAATTCTTCTAATATAAGAAGAAACTCCCTCCTTTGTAGTATGATGTTACTGTATTTTTTAAGGGGAAAAAACACATGGTGTGCTTTCATTGGTTTTTTAATATTTTAAAACATGTTCTATAAATTATCTTTGTATGACTCTCTTTATAATTGTAAATTGTGAGGTTACTGGGATTTGCCATAAAATGATGTAGATCCTTAGTATGACCATTTTACTTTGATCATGATATAATCAATACTTAGATACAATACAGGCACAAGTATGGACCAATATTTTTTCCATTGTAAGGTGAGCAATCCTATGACAATTGACAATATATATATATATATATATATATATATATATTTTGACACTTTCTAATAAAAAGACTAAATAAGATAGAATTAAAGTAAAAACACACCTGGTATAATATAATACAAGCCTTGTCTTTCTTTAATTGTGTGTGTATATATACATATATATATATAAAATAATAAAGTTTAGTATTTATATAACAAAAATATATATATTAGTATTTCTTATTCTAATTGAGTTGATAAAATTAGTATATTGATGCATTCTTTAGATTTTTACAAAATTTTAAATGATTTTTATTGCTAAATTAAAATTTTAATTTAATAATAAAGATATTTAAAACTCATGTATTTCTTATCATATAAATTTATAAGTTTTAAAGTTAAAGTATTTTATCCTATTTATATAATTATTACTAGAATTTTACTTGGATTTTATAAAATTTTATTATTTTATACTTTAGTCTTTTAATTTATTTTATTTTTAAAATTAGAATAATAAATCAATGATTCTATCCAATCAATAAACAATAGTTTGATGATTTTTTCTATTATTGTATTATCTTACTTTATATATAACTTAGACATGTTAATACAGATTATAATTATATACATTAAAAAATAAATAAAGCTTTGTCATGTTGTTTTTGTATAATGATTTTTAGATTTTACGTTTCATGTTATTTTTACCAATAAAAAATTTTAAACAAATTTTAATTTTAAAAAATTAATATTTAATAAAATTATATATATATATATATATATATATATATATATTTAAACACATGTTGAAAAACTTCATGTGCATTTAAAGTCTTAAAAATTCTTCCCCATGATAACTTTATGTAAATATCTACTTTAAAGCCTAATTGTAATGTGCACAAGTAACTCATGTATATATATATATAAAAATATATATATATATATATATATTACTATTTCATTTGAAGTGAAAAATTTTATTTACTTGTTTCATCAGAAAAATATTTTAAAAATTCTTGTATATTATATTATATATTAACTTTTAGTTGTCATTTTGTTTATATTTTTACTTTGAAATCTTTGAAATCTTAATGTAGACATCAAAGATATTAGAAAAATCTTAATGTATGCATATTAGGTTTTTTTTTTTATTTTTTTTATTTTTTTTAAGATTTTTTTGAAGATTTTGTTATTTATTTAATCATAACCGTAATAGTAAACCCAGACATAGATAACAAGAATTTTTTAAATTAAATTTAATCAGTAAAAAAATTGTATATCTTCTTATTTGTATTTCAGAATATATATTTTTGTATATATATATATATATATATATATATATCAAATACATTAAGTTTTATATTTTTTATCCAAATCAATTATAGTATGCCAAATAAAATATTTAGATAATTCTTAAAATTTAAAATAGTAAAAAATAATAAAGAAATATATTCATTAAATTATATATATTTTTACAGAACAGCTTTGATTATCTGTATATATTCTAATAAGGTTTATTTATTTTTAGCTTAGCATATAATTCAATTTTTTTGGAAATCTTATTTTCAAAGTAGATCGGAGTAAACAAAATCTGGTTATTTCTGCGCAATCGCTGATATTTTCAAAAGTAAATTGAAGTATTTATTTTTGAAAATATCGCACAACATTGGCACAATGCCAATGCCTTAGTATTTCCTTCTATTTCATAATTGGGGTAGGGATGACAAAGATGACACCTTAAACTTTCTTTCTGAAAAATATCACGATTATACTAATTTTTAAGAATAACCCCAGAATGTTTGTATGAGAAGCAAAGTATCCAGTCATACACTGATGTCAAGCCCCCAATCAACAAAGGGATATCCATCAAACAGAATCTCATGAACTGGAACGGATGTTCTGAGGATGAGAAGAGGATATCATTCAAACTCGTGACGTGTGCCAGAGCATGGGCCTATCCCATGTCATGCTTGGAAATTGTCAACAGCTCTAATTCTACCACCACAATAGTAGTAATAATAAGAAGTATATTTTTGGATAAGGTTTATTATATATTTTTTAATTTTTACGCAAGAGGAGTAAAAAACATACATTAAAGTAGAATATTCTGCGCTTTTTGGTTATTAATAATAAGCAAGAAGCATTTTAACAACAAAACATTAAATCCTAAAACAAAACATCATTTTATTTTTATTTTGAATGGAACAAATACATTATTTCGTTGTTTTTGAATTCATTGGAAGCATTGAGCACTTGCTGTAATATAGTTTGTCATTGTGGTAGAAAATTTTAATTCAGAAATTCAAAGAGGCATGAAAGAGTTGTACTCCAGAGTAATAATATTCATCCTTAGGTTGACCACTTGAAGGGGTAATGCATACATTGACTTATTAAGGGGATCTTTGAGAGGCTGCCCACAATAGAGACCAAGTTGTTGCTACATTTGGTTCTAAAGTGATGGTGAGTTGGATTCACTTCTCTATTGACCAAGTGGACTCTTGTTTCCCTGTAGCCACTTTTCTACCAGAAACTTCCAACCCACTTGTTCATTAAAAAAAAGGCAAAATCCCTCTCATTAGAAGTAACCAATCTCATCTTACAGTTAAAATGGTGTTGCACTTCATTGCTTTGTGCATTAGCTGCTCCATGTCTTGGAATTAGATGTCAACCTTTGCCCAATGGCCATCTTAACTTCATACTCAAATTACAATCAAAATTAATGTATGTTTAATCATAACACGGATAATTGTGTACCTTCTTTATTGTTTTTCTTCTTCTTAAAAAGACGTGGGCTGATGGAAGTAGTTAAGATAGTTCTAGGATAAAACAAAAATGTTAAAATTTTTCATCATGGGAGTTTTATGAGAATATGGAATTATCATGAAAATATCTTTGATGTGAAGAGTGAAAGTTTACTCTATTATGCACGTTTTACTATCAGTTGTATTAAATTTTGTTCAAACCAAACTTTTGACAGTGAATGTCTGCAACCATATCTGTGAATGTCTTGTTTAATGTACTGGATGAATTCTGAATGCAACATTGAACTGTATTCATTAATTCCTTAAACCTTGTTTCAGAAAAACAAATAAATACTATTATTTTTTGGAAAATATTCTTCATAGGAATGTAAATTTCATGGAACTTTAGATTTGGATTTTTAAAACTAATGTTTGTGTGGATAGATTTCTGAACAGCTGCAACTTTTAACAAATGAATTCTGGGAAAATAGAAAAATTGTGAAACTGCCATTTTAAGAATAGAATTATGATTAATTAAATTGGACTATTTTTTATTTTATTTTTTATTATTGTTAATGGCTTCAAATGTTGGTAATACCCTAATCTATTTCATCAAGAGTAACCAAAAAACAAAAAAGAGAAAAAAAGAAACAATTTCCTACTTCTTCACAATTTATTTAATAGTACCATTCAAAACTCATATCAGATTTTTCACGTTTTATCTGATATAGTTCCATTACAATAATAATAATAATAAAAGATCTTCTAATACTTGTTTTCACTGGCTTCTATGTCATTTTAAAATTAAAATTTAATTTGATTATCTCATTTCAAACAAAAAAAATTACTCTCCAAATTACCCAACTGGTTTTTCAATTTTCTAAATCAAATAGATAAACAGAGCGTAAATTTTTTATGCACTATTGTGTTCTCAAAGAATTGTCAAAATATATCAGCTTAGTATAACTTGTATTATTTAATATAAAAATTTAATGTTATTTATTTTGATTTTTTAATTAAAAATGATTATTCTGCACAAACTGTCAACTAACGTATTCCCTTTTTATACATGTTGTTGTTGTTGTTGTTGTTGTTGTTTTTATTTTATTTTATTTTATTTTAATGTATGTATACTTTTCAATGTATAACATTTTTTATTTTTTCACTTGCAACAAGCATATTTAACTTAAATTAATAATAATCTATAACGTTCCTAATTAAAGAAAATTTGATTGACGTAAAGCTCAACTTCCATCAGTAAATTAGAAAAGGGAGTCGTGTAGAAGGAAGATGAATCAATGCAATTCAATGGCATCTATTTACACGATTCAGGAATTCAAGACGGATGGATGTTTATCGACAAAATGGATGAATAATTCAAATATCGGATGAAAAATAACAGAATACGTGGAGCGAGAATCGGTGAGGTGGGAGCATCGGAATGCGGGCCTTGCCTGCGAGCGAGTGAAACAAGCGGGGCATCAATTCAGCAGCAAAATCACGAAATGGAACGCCGTGTTTAGCAAGGTGGAGTGCATGATGGAGCAGTGCGCCACAGGAGACATGAGGAGGAACTGGGGTCCAATAAGGGCATAAGAGGAGACCTCGCCAGGAGTCTAGCCCAGCCCAGTCAACTGAGCGGAGCGATCACCAGGGGAGCCATGCGGCGACAGATAAATATTGATCCCACGAGCAGATGCTGGGTTACAACCCAACGATGCCGGCATGCATTCGCGCATCGCCCTGCATTGGGCGGAGACATATCCGCGCACGTGTGTCGACTGTGCCCCGATGCGCCGCTCCCCTGTCCGATACATTGCACTCGTCGCTGCGTCGCCTTCTCGACCAGATCCGGTGCACGTCTGTGGTCGCTGCAGTCGAGTTCCAGTCCCAGGGATGCGGTGAAGACTCGAGTTGAGCAGTTTTTATTGAGGTCGACGAGATGCTTATCCCCCAGCGATTGATGGGAGCCGGTGAAGTGATTCCTAAAGTGTCCGTGAGCATTGAAGGATGGAGTGAATTGCAGGAAGAGCTTGCGTTGCGAAAACTGCACTTTGCCGTGCCTGTGCCGTCCCCGTGCTCAGGGTAATGATCACCGCCTTGGATGCTTGAGTAAGTCTGTGAGTCGGATCTGGCCATCGGTCTGGGCGCGTTGCATCTTCCGGCAGCTTTGCCGGGGTTTTGCATGATCCAGCTCACACATGGCTGTGCTAGTTCTGGAAGGATTATTGGAGTTTTATGAACTGGCGGTGCAGCCTTACGGGTGATGTGCTCGTTACGAAGGTCCACGACGACGTAACTGTATTCTACAAAAATCAGGCCGTCTTCAAGTGATTCTCCACGTGTGCAGTCTGGTGAGGTGTCCATCAGTCGGAGATTCAGCCACTTTTTGGAAACTAAGTTTCAGCTACGTGTCGATGTGAGAACATCGCTTGAGTCATGGAGCTCAATTACTTCCATGCAACGATATTAATTCAAACGGGCTTCACTGTAACTAAATGATCTCGTTAGTTACTGTCGAATCTCGTTTCTTATTGCCGTGACCTCAACTGCTAGGTCAACTGGGAGGGTCGATCGTTGCCTGGAGTAAAGCGTGGTAAAAATGCGTGAATCGAGGTTCGAGGACAGTCGAGAACTTTTTCCACATGGTAGTTCGGTTGCAGAAGACTCGTGGTGTTTCAGCAAGTTTGAAGGACATAATAGTGGAGGACAATACTATATTATTGCTGCATGGAATGTCTTGGTGTCGACGTTAGTAAAACATGCATATTCGCTTGACTTCCAACTTCAAGGCGGTGACAATGTTCACATCAGTACAAACTCTGGAATCCCGAGCTAATGCCTGATGAGACTGAGAGGAGACTAATATGTGTAATGATTTTTCCTGATTTCGTTGACCTTTATAATTAAGTCAACCTTGAAAATGTCGCGCTCCTCAAGAACCAGGCGTCTGGCCGAAGTCAGCCACGTCGCACGATATTTTCAGTACTGCACGCTGATGGTATATGTCAAGTTCACATGATACTCACCATAAGATTTTCAACAATGAACATTTTGAGCATGATGAATGTGGCTGCTCTAGCGAGGAAGTTCTCAGCGAATGCTTGGGATGCCCTTGGATCATGAAGGTTCGCAAGACACATTAAAAAGAAAAGTTTCACGTGAGTCCGTACAACAAGACATAATAATTGCTTATGAAGCCAACGCTTGCTCACCCAAAGCGCTTGCGAATTTCAAACAGATCATCACATCTTCAAAAAGGTCGTAGAACTTTGAATGCGTGTGTGATTGCAGTTTTCGACCAGAATGCTTATCGATAACCCTTGGCTCATTCAGCAAGCATGTAAATTCCAGGATTCTATTCCGAGGAGCAAGGCTTGTTTGTAACCTCTTCATTTCTTTCAGGCAAATAAGGCCTACTGCCTACTGCATAAGTGGAAGCAACTCGTCCATTTCACATTTTGTACAGTCGTGAGGTTGATCATCTCAATTCTAAACCCTAAAACCTCTTCGGTTTCTAGAAGCTTGGCGCAGTAATCCATTCTTGAATGTCACATGCATTAGAACGTTCTATCCCAGCGACCAATTTCAGGCAACGAATCAGGAAGGACTCCCACCTCGGCGTTGTGTGGAACCGAACGAGACACATGCAAACCTTACGTGAAACGTCCATCTTCACGGGCCATTCGATCGCAATTCCGCATGGCTTGCCGTCCTTAGCGGGCCAACTCCAACTGTTTTTATCGTTGGCGCTCGGAGGTTGAACCACCTTTGTTCCATACCTGTACTCCTCCCCGCTTCGCGAATCCCGGGAGCATGTCATGAAGTGCATGGATTATAGAGCGTAAGCAGTTAGAATCAGCGGACCCCTTCTGACACATCTTCACGTTTCCGATATGTGGGAATTGCTCTGTGCGGCGCACTGTCGATCTTCCCATTATACAAGCCCTGAAACTGAGGGAGGTGGATTCGGTTCAGAGGAAAATACTGAAGCTCAATTTCCATTGTCCGGCTCGGAGGCCAATCAAAAGCGCTAGACCAATCATCATCAGGAACTACAACCTCGCTTCTCTCTCCGCACTTACACAGGTCAATTTCTGCCCAATTTATCCTTGGCATCTTTTTACACCTGCGAAGGCATGGTTATTCCCACTTGTCGACAGTCCGTGGCGTTCAAATTCCTTCCACAACGGACTACATAATCATGATTACATATACCCCCTACCTCCACCTATTTCTGTGTCACCCAATACCTGCACGTCATCCTCTCCTCAGGCCTTCCAGATTGGCTAATGCTGCCTATTCTCAGCCCCCACATGCATTCCATTTGCGATTCACATCATCTCACTGATTTCGAATGGAGTTGCAGATTCTCATAGGAAAGATCCTTCAGGCTGTCGCCATGTGCGCAGGAATCACTGTAGTGCTCACAAGTTAAAATCTGCCCGACCTGCACCAGACTCTGCTCCATTGCGCTCATCACACATTGAGCTTGGGATGTGCGTTATTCTCTCTTTCTATAAAATTCGTCTTATTTCTGGGAAGAAGAAGAAGAAAGAGGAGAGGACTTACCAATCTAGTCCATCTCATCAGCTGATGGAATCCCTCTTCTGGAAAATTGACAAACCCGTTATGGGAGATGCGATGAGGGGAGCTTCTCTCCGGCCAGTTAGGTGAGTTATGGAGAGGCTATTATGGTATTCGAGCGCTTAGCATTTTGCACGTTAGAGCCCCGTTCAACATTTTGCATGTGGATTAGAGCGATACGTTGATGAATACTCAATATGTAGTGTTCTTACAAAATTGTGAACTTCCATTCTCGTTTTGTTTTGTTTTGTTTTGGTGCGTTGAGAAGATCCCCAGCCCCAAGTTTCAACCCTCCAGAAACCCTAAATCCTAGAAGTATGCACAGATCAAAAACCCATACAGGCCCGCAAGTGATCGTTACGAGTTCCTGAACCAAGAACTTAATGTAGAAGTTGTGAGGGAACAATCAAGCTGAAACTTGATGACCTGGCATGTTGCTCACATGGCAGAAAACCTGTGACCATTACATTTGTGCCAAGTGGCTTTTGTTCAATGGCAGACAATGTGGTTCTTCGAAGAGCCACAAGCTGAGCCCTGTTTGCATTGTTGTAATACAGGCTCCCCAGGGTTAGTGTGGCAAGCAATTTCCAAGGGGTTTATTTTCTGGAATTCAGGATAGAAATTAATGGAAGCATTCCAAACAACTGTGCATGCACAATGTTTACTAGTTTGTGAGAAAAATACCTTTCAACTTTTGCTTAACTTTAAAGGTAAGTTAAGGAAAGATACAATGTCTGCATCATACAGTTGCTTGCATCCAACACTGTGAACAATGTAAATTTATTTTTGTAGGGACAAAAACACATACACCCACAAATCAAGAAGAGGAAGGAAAGAAGGAAGGAGTGGCTTTACTGGGATGGCAAGTTGTGCAGCAGCTTCCCATTTACTCACAACATGACATTCCACTGACTGAAAATCAAGTCAACTGTGAACAAACTTGTAATGGTGGCAGATACACTGAATAGCAGTTGTGAAGGTCAAGCTGGAGCAGGCAGGGGAGCAGTTGAAGATTGCGAATGGGTTAAATACAATTTGTTGTATGCTCATCAATGGACACCTGTGTTTCTTTGGAACCCATTGGATGAGACTCTGGAGGGGCTCTACAAGGTACAGTCTGTAGCATGTGACATGAATCCACAGCACATTTGTGGTGGATCACATGCTCAGTCACTTATGGCCTGGGCAAAATCCACACCCATGAATAGTACTGGATGAGAAAAATCATCTGGTCCCCTATTCTTGGGCATGTTTGCTGACATAGTGCACACCTTGAAGTTGGTTGGTTGGCTGGTTTGGTTTTGAAATTTATAAAGAATTAATCTCCATTTTATATTTTTTGTAATTTCATCTTTATTTTCATACATAGCCAAGAAAGAAATAGAATTCCATAGGCATTGCAACCTCTTGGAGATGGTTTCATCTGCAAATGAGAGGGGGGATCATTTCTCCATGGGTGCCTCTTATGGATACCTAAAATGACTCCTGTACAATTTGGCAAAGGAGCAATTGGTTAATCATTGGCTTCTGAATTGGCAGGGATTTGACTTTGTGACAGGGTGGTTGTTATCACCCCTAGTCTGTTGGTGTGCAGGATGCAGTCACTACTAAGCCTAGAGGAATGGACAAAGTGTGCATGGTCTCCAGCTCAGGCTTGGTTGCTCAAGGTGGCAACCTTGGGCTCAAATTGGAAAGCTTGTTTCATAAGTAGCCCACAACTGTCAAATGAGGTATGTACAACAGGCTGCAAGTTGGGTGTCTCATTGAGGCTACAGTTTTAGGCTATTGATATAGAGTAATGCAGACAAGAAAGTAGGCATCAGGGATTAGCTACATTGAGGGAGGAAAAAATAGTGATGGAATTGTCAAGGCGGTTTCAGTTAGAAGTTGCAGGGCATAGAAATTACCATGTGTGTTAGGAACCTGTAAAGTTGCTTATGCAATTGAACAGAGTGCTGCTGTTGGTGCATCTGTGACTTTGCACTGTGGTATTTCACATCCTCTTAAAGAAGCAACTCTCCATGTAATTTACTCCCTTCCATCTTCATATCATTTGAATTCCTGTTTATATTTATATTACCTTTACTTCACAAAGCTATTAAATTCTTCTGTAATAGCTTTAAATTGTGGAAATTTCAAGCTAATTGTGGTAAGTTTGGGTGCAAAATTTGTGATTGACATTGCACAAGGTGAGGTAGTCACTTCTTGATTGTGGAGTTTAATTCCACCTTTCATGCCACAAATGAGTTTAATTATTATTCAACATAAAAGTTGTGGGTGATCCATTAGGTGTATTAAATAAGTGCCATAAGTTTGGCAATCAACTTTTAGATAATGATGGCACTAGAAAATCAAACCATGAATAACAGCTCTACTGTATGTATATTCCAAAGAACTTTAATAATGTTTCTTAAATATACTTGAATTGGATAAATATTATTATTGATTGGAAGAGAAGAAATGTATGTAAGCCATGTTATTCAAATATTAAACCAGTTCAAACATGTATTAGATTTAGACATGAATTTGATCCAATGATTAGTGTATTGGCAAAATAGAAACAATCCTAGACATCTATGGTTCCATCATGTTAAGTAGGATTGGACAAAACTATAAGATATTAATAAGTTGTTAAAGATATTTTAATCTATTTTTAGAATATATAATATGGATAATTTTTTAATAAATAGGATCCAAAAAAATTAAATTATTAGTATTATTCCAAACTAAATATTATAAATAAGACTATTATAATGAACAATGTATTTTTTCTTTATTATTTTATTTTGTTATAATTTTAATTGGTTCTACTAAAGCCTTACAAAGAATAAAAGTCTTGTTAAGGAATTATTTATAAAACTACTATCAATCATTTACTTGTACTAAAGTTATGTAGAGTATATATTACAAATTGATAAAGAAAAGAAAATTAAATCTAATTTATTTAGAACATGCTTTAATTACTCTTGGCATAAAATAGATTATTAATACATTACAACCACATAAAACCAAATTCAAAAAAATTCTTAGATATAACATGATATATAATTTTGTATAAAAAGATAAATAATAGAATTATTTTTTATGTTTGGATTTTATTCTTCAATCAAAGAAAAGACCAAGATCAAAAAAAGAAGAAATAATTGACAAAATATTTCAAATTGTAATACAATATCTATGATACAAAACATTTCAATCTATGGATATGCCTTTCTATAAGTTTTTTTAAATAATTGATAGTATTGATTACTTTAGTAGGATCTTTGCAATTTATTTAGAAGAAAGTATATTATACTAATAAAAGCTATCTAATTATATAAAAAATAGATATAATATATTTATAATATATATATTCTAAAAATAAAAAATTAATGTATTTTAAAAATGACAAACAAAGTTTCTTTTGTAAAAAATAAGTTGAGATTTTTAAAACCATTTTCTCAAATTCTTTTCTTCTCAAGTGATATAGAATTTTGGATAATAAACTATAATTTTATAAGATAGAAGAGTGTATTAAATTTTATAGTTTCATAGTTTAAATCTTAATCTGATTATAGATATTAAAACTATTTAGAATGGAAATCTAATCAATAATTCTTTTAATTGGACAAAAAAACATCCAACAAATTAAAAAAAAACTACATAGCCATGGTATCTAATTTATATTCAACCTTGTAAGCTTTTGTCACATGAGGTACTATTGGATGCTATATCACATCCGGCAAGGTGTAGCCCACATGGAATTGATTAGTTTTGAGATTTTATTCTTCTTTTTGGACTTACCTATATTAACTTTGATTTATGATTTATTTAAAATTTGAGATATAATAAAGAAGATTCTTTAGACTTGGTATTTTTGCCAAGTCAAGTCTTCTGAATGTTTTGAGAGAAAGAAAGCTTGTTCCAAGGATTTGTAATTATAGTGGTTTGCCTTAAACAAAGCCTCTTATTTTTTTTTTTTAATATACTTGCATTCTTAGATTCTCCTTTTGTGGATTGAAAGATAGCTTAGTTGTATTAGGGACATACACTTTGGAGGTTCACAAAATCTTCTAGAATATTCTAGAAGCTTTTTAAGTTAGTGAAAGTCGGTTGAGAAGCTTCTTAAGTTAATGAAATTCGGTTGAGAAGCTTCTTAGTTGGTCAAAGTCAGTTGAGAAGTTTTTTAGTTAATGGAAAGAATTCAAGAAGCTTTCTAGTTAGTAGAAGGAATATAAGAAGCTTTTCAATTAGTAGAAGGAGCTCAAGAAGCTTCTCAGTTGATAAAAGTTACTAGAGAAGCTTCTTAGTTTGATAAAAGCCACTCAGGAAGCGTCCTAAATAAGACTATATATAGGGATCAAGGTTGAAGAGTTCTTCAGTCTTAACAACACATCTCTTGGAGTTCTAACTCACCTTTCTTGATGTTGTTCGTGTACTCATCTGATTAATTCAAGTTTTTATTGGTTTTTTCTGGAAACCTTGTTCTAGTTTAAGTTTTTTGTTTTGTATTCTTGTGTCCTAGACAGTTTGTCAAGACTAGATCTCATCTTCAATATTAAAATGAAATCCTTCTTATTAAAGAGTGGATTATTCCTCTATTCAAAGATATACCACTGTTTTAGAGATTGCAGATTATCTTCTTCTAAATTGATATTTTTTTCATCATAATATTGGAGCTTTGTCTCTCTTGTAAGAAAATAGACCATCCCTCTTTTTAAAGGTCTTAAAGCATTTTAGAAGTTGCAGATTATCCTCCTCTAAATTAATATTGTCTTCTTATAGATCTATTTTTTTTTTTTTTTTTTTTTTTTTTCTTAGAATGACTAAATGTCAAGATACTAGTATGACCAAATATTTTGAGCCCAAATTAGATACTATTATAAGTGCTCTTACTACTTTATTTGCTAGAATTGTGGAGATTGAAGAAATTATTACAAAACTTTATAATGACGTAATATCTGGAGTACCACAATCTAGACTATATCCGCTCTCAATTTTTGCACTTGAAGATGTAGTACTACCTATGCTACACCAAGAAAATCCACCTGTTCAACAATGTAAGGAGCCTCAAGTTAGTCTTTTGGAGAAATATAATAGTATGTGTTCAAAATTCCAAGGATTTATCAATCAAATTTGGTTGATAATAATTCTACAACCTAATACTTATGTGATAGAAGAATCACGGGTTGGATTGGTTGGTCCCTTACTTATGGAACAATCATTATCATAATTTGCTCCTTTGTTTGAAAAAAGATCACTAATTTTGAACAACTTTGAAATTTTCATGGAAGTATTTGTCGAAGCATTTGGAGAACATGACAAGGCTCATTAGACAATAGCTAAGATCCGAGCATTACGTTGTCATACTGTAATTGCTTACAGTATGTAAAATCCACTTAAAATGCATAATATGTTTATAGATTTAGATATGTGTTAGAATGGTTAGTAAAATAAATTAAAGAGATTGATAGAAGAAACTTTATTTTATTTTTACTTGTTTTAATTATGGTATTTAAAAAATTATAAGATCTAAATGATTAGTATGAAGCCTTGAGAGAAGGTGGGAGCTTAAAGATGAAAATATAAGCTAATAGGAGGCTAATTGGAAGAGATGAAATGATGGCATGGTCAGATGAAGGTAAGGAATGGGAAACTTCATCCCTATTGGTCGAATACCATGCCCAATGGACTTTGAGGAGGCTGCCCGCGACCTTAACAAGGGTTTCGGCGACTTCAAGGAGGCCATTAGAAAAACAAAGACTAGGGTTGTAAAGTTTAGGATTTTGGGTACAATTTGTGTACAAAAATTAGAGGATTTGGAATTAGGGTAAAGAAGTTATAGCCATTTGAAGATAAGGTGTCAATATGAGATATACTATCACTCTTTTGAGGATTGGAGGAGTTATATGAAAGCTTTTGGAGATTGAGAGGTGCGGCTAGAGAGAGGATTTCAAGCTCTACACCTGATGTGGAAGAATTACTACGTGTGGAGTTCTGAAGAAGGAGTTATTGGGAGTCAAAGACAGCAGATTGAATTCCAAGGCAGTAAGTAGGCCATTTTGTTCATAGTGATGGGTTTTGCCATATCTTGAGTTTTAGACGAATTTTTGTCTAAAAATTTTCAAGAAGGTGAATCTTTGTGCTAAAAAGCTATATATCAAAGTTTTATAGCATTTGGACATTAGGTTTGTGAGATATAAATAATTTAGTACTCGGGTGTTTGAAAACAAGGGTTTAAAACTACTGTTAGGGTTTTTACGATATCTAAAGATCAATAGAAAATCATTAGTTAAAACTTGTTGTGCTAGTTTTTAAAAGTACATCAATACTTCATGTAAAATTTTAGTGGATTTGAACGGTTAGATTTAGAGTTATAAGTTGATAAAGTTTGGAAAAAATTCCCTTCCTACGGGGGAATGAGGGTTTAGAGTATTTTGTTATGTTTTGAGTGATTTGAGGAAATTAGGCTTATGTATTGGATGTAATAGCCCTATGAAGATCTCTTTTATATAAACTTGGGAGTTTTTATTATACTTGGAACTTGCTTGAGTAATTAGTGGCAGCTAGAAGCCCAGCGCTTTCTTGAGGCAGATTTTCTCTACCCCGACAACGTCAAGGGATATGCTCTATATTAGTCTATGCATCCAATTTTAGGCAATTAGTGTACAACATCAATTGGGATGAAAAAGCCCTAATGAACCAATTTTATTGGAGATTAAGAGATAATATAAAGGATTTGTTATTGTCGCTTTTGGATCCATAATCACTCAATGAAGCCACTAATTAAGTCGTAAAATATGATAACTAATTATTTCAATGTTGATAAGATCAACGTTTATGAGCTTCAACAAGATAATACGTAATTTGACATATTCATGCTACATCAACAAATATTTTGAATTCACACTCAAAAATAGAAGATATATAACTTGATGTAATACAATTTAGTCTATAAGAAAAGAAGCATCGGATGGAAGAAGGTCTATGCCTATATTGTGGCAAGAAAGGCCACAAGGTTGACAATTGTCTAAAAAAATAAAATTGATATATTACCAAAATCAGAAATACAATGGTTTGGAATAATGACAATGTTTAGTCATAGTAGGAACCATGCGGCTGGACAATCTAACAATATAAAATTATTTAGATTCTTCTCTTTTTGCTCAATCTACTTGTTATTTTATAATCTTTTTGTATTTTGGCCCTCAGAAGCTTCAGACAACCGCTTTGTTAGATTCAGGGGCATTTTCTTATTTTGTAGATGAAATTTTATCAAGCTTTATAAAAATCTTCTAATAAAAAAATCCAAATCTATTCGTGTAGAGAAAATAAATGAACAACCCTTATCCTGTGGTAATGTCACCTATGAAATCACACCTATAAAAATATTGTTTAAAGATCATAGAAGCCAGATTGTATTCAACATTATTAGAACTCCTTCAAATCCTATTATTCTTGGACTGTCTTAGTTGAAAAAGCATAATTCATCTATAGATTGGAAGTTGCAAAGAATAACATTTTCAATAGAGATTTTTATAAATTTTTTTTATAAAAAGCCATGAATTGATAAATCTTTATTTGTTGGAGTAAGGACTTTCATAAGATTGGCTGAAGAAGGTAAACCGTTTGTAATTTATGTAACTCCAATCAAAGAAGATATGATTTCATCAAAAAATATTCCAAAGAAGTGTAACAAATTTCAAGATATTTTTTAGAAGAAAAATGCTAATATATTGTCGGAGCATCAACCATACGATTGTGCTATAGATCTTTAAAAAAAAATGCAACCACCTTTTGGCCCAATCTATAATCTTTTTCAAAATGAATTTTTGATATTGAAAGATTATATTGATGAAAATCTTGTAAAAAACTTCATTAGGCATTCAAAGTCTCCAGCAGGTGTACTTATATTTTTTGTAAAGAAGAAGAATAGTTCCTTGCAAATGTACGTTGATTATTGGAGATTGAATAAGATAATGATAAAAAATTATTAAAAATTACCATTAATTTCAAAATTCTTGGAACAACTCAACCAAGTCAAGATCTATATTAAGATAGATTTTTGTGGAACATACAACTTGGTATGGATCAAAGAGAGAGATGAATGGAAGATCATATTTTAGACAAGGTATGGACATTTTGAATACAATGTCATGCCGTTTGGATTAAGAAGGATTATTTGATGATCTATCAAGGAAATCATATCTTATACTAAAGATAGGGGAGGTATCATTTCATCAACAATATACAACCTTGTTGAAATTGAAGCAATTTCGCCTTTGTGCCATCATTACATCAACGCCTATTGATTTTAGTTTCCTCAATGAGGTACATACTACAACTACTAATGATACTTTTGCTCTTAGTGTCATATGTCGCTTGAAAGAAAATATTGACAAGTTCAAATTTGAGGAAGACCTTCTATACTTTGAAGAATATTTGTATATCCCAGAAAGACCAACACGACTGCATATTCTTCAATCTTACCATGACTTTTCAACTGCAAATCACTTTAGATTTAATAAGACCTTAGAACTTATTTCCCAAGATTTTTGGTGGCCTCAAATGTGGAAGGCAGTGAAGGACTTTGTACTCTCTTGCGACATTTGTTTACGGTCCAAAAATCCTTGACATTGTCTTTATGGATTCTTGCAATCTTTGCTTGTTATAAGATGTTCACGGTCTTTTATCTCAATGGATTTCATCATAGACCAACGACCATCCAATTCATTGAACATCTTTATAACAGTTGATTGACTTACAAAAATAACTTATTTCATCATTTACAAAAAGACTACATCTAATTAAAAAATGACAAGGCTCTTTTTTGACAATATATATCGATATTGTGGCCTATTAAATGATATTGTATCTGATTGAGGATCCTAATTTATATCTAAGATTTGAAAATGTCTTTTTGAAATATTAAAGATGGACATTAAATTTTATTCAACTTTCCATCTTTAAAGTGACGACCAAACATAACAAGTTAACGAAGTTTTGGAGTAGTATTTATGATGTAGTATTAACTATCAATAAAATAATTGAATCTCGTATCTACCATTAGCAAAGTTTATATATAATAATATTGTTTATGCTTCAACTTAACAAACACCATTTTATCATAACTATGGATATCATCCGCAGCTTGATCTGTAGAATACGCCAAAGAATAATAATCCAATAGTTGAAGGATTTACAAAATAGCTATTGCAACACCAAACAACCTTGAAGCTTTAATTACAAGCAATTCAAGATGTTTACAAGATATTTGTAGATAAATTTAGGAATCAATTCATTATTTTTTATATTAGAGATAATGTATGGTTTCTTCGACAAAATAATAAGACTAAGCGGCCATGTAATAAGTTGGACTATTGAACGTTGGAACCATTTTCTATCTAGAAGCAAATTAATCTAGTAGCATATTGCTTAGAATTACTATCTATTATGAAGATACATCCAATTTAATGGAAGCCACTCAGGAAGTGTCTTAGATAAGAATATATATAGGGATTGAGGCTGAAAAATTCTTCAGACTAAACAACGCATCTCTTGGAGTTCTAACTCATCTTTCTTGGATTTATTCCTATATTCATTTAGTTAATTCAAGCTCTTGTTTATTTTTTTTGGAAACCTTGTCCTAGTTCAAGTTTCTTGTTCTATATTCTTGTATTTTTGATAGATTGGTTGAGTACCATGAAGATTCATATTTTTATTATTTATAGGTAAAAAATAGGAAGAAATAGAAAAATAATATTTATATTATTTTTTTATTAAAAGAGATTCTATTTATTTTATAGAATAATAATTAAGGCAAAATAAGATAGATTAATAAAAATAATAATATATACATTCTTAGGTCAAAATAAAGGGTAATTTTTAACAAAAATTACCTAAAAAAATCTTAGATTGATATCTAAAGAAGGTTGGTTGTGAATTAGGATTGAAATCAAACTTTAAGATTGAAAACCATGCTTTTATAATAAATTTAGGATTTTTTGTTTGATCAAAGAGCAAATTAAATATTAAACTAGAAGTGGTTTCAATGAATATTAGTTTGAAGGATTTTGAATTTGTAATGACTTTGTGAGAGCTATGTAAAGTCAAAATTCTATTTAGATGACTTTGATTTTTGAAAAATATAGTAGATTCACATGTTAAAGAATTATGTGAATTTTGTAATAAATCTAAGTGTGAATTTTTTTTTGGATTTGTGAAAGTATTTCTATTAGATGTCTATTATGAATTTGGATTCAATTTAATATTTAGATTACAAGTGATTGAGATTCAAGTGGATTATAGTATCCAGAATTAAAAACTTAAGGAACAATAAGAATTTCTAAGATTTCAATAATTCGCCAATTGGATTAAAATAAAAGTTGGTATACTAATAGTTGACATGAACACTAACAAATACAAAACATTTTGAAGAAAATTAATATTTTTTGAAATATTGGAATTGAGAGGTATTAGAATATTAAAATCTAAGAGATATTGGAATTGAGAACTTAACATTAAGGTTGGAGAAGGGATGCCACTATTGTATTGTATTTTAGCTACCATATGAAAATATTGTACATCTACATTTAATATATAATTTATTATATAAGTAAGTGAGAGCCATATCAATAGATTTTTATTGGTTATAAAATATGATTAGGTTGTTAATTTAGAAAGAATCTATTTAAAAGGATTATTATTGAAGTTTATAAAATCTTAATTTTTTTTTGGTAGTGACTTTTGAGGTTGATTTCATATTGATAAAAACTTTATTTATTTTGAGTCACCTTTGTAAAACATTGGTGATCCTTGAGATCGTATTTAATTCTTTTATTTGATGTGTAGAATACATATTATGTAAATCTTATTAGAAAAAAGATTGAAAAGGAGTTTTTAGTGTGAAAAGGGATAGTTAGGCTATCCATATAGATGAATGGAGATGGATGATAGAAATCTCTATTCTTATTGGCCAAAAGTCATATCCAATGGACTTTAAGGAGATTACATGAGGCCTTATTAGGAATTTAGATTTTTTTTTTGAGTGCATTTGAACATTATAGGCTAGAATTAATAAGTTTGGATTTTTGGCTATAGTTTTGGTACAAATATTATGAGATTTGGACTTTTTGTGAAGGAGGTATAGGCTCTCAAAGTTAAGGTATTGAAATTATACCTACTATCACTCTTTTGGATATAACTCACATATATAGAAAGCAATAGAAGATTTGTAACTAGAATTAGAAAGAATACTTTATTAGATATATTTTTTATATATGGCTTAATAAAATCCGAATTAAAATAAAAGAGATATTAAAAGTTGAACTTAGTACTTGCAATCTAAAGGCAGTAAGTGACCCTACTTAATTAGTGGTTATGTTTTGAATTATATCTTAGGCAATTTGATAAGTTTTTGGCTCAAAATTTTCAAAAGTGTGTATTTTTATATTAAAGCATTATATACAAAAATTTTATGGCATTAAGATTTTGAATTTTTGAGATATGAAGGAAATAGTGCTTGGATATCTATAAATTAGGATTTTAAGCACATATTAGGATTTTTAAGATATCAGGCGATTGAAAGTGAATCTATAATTGATTTTTTTTGTGATAAAGTCTAAGAGTATTACCTACACTTTGAAAAAATTTGGTAAAAATTGAATAGCTGGATCAAGAGTTATTGAACTCTAAAATTTGAAAAGAAATAAATCCTTGCATGTGAATAAGCTATTGAAAGATTTTGTTACAATTTGAGCATTTTGTACAAATTAAAAGCGTTTATTTTAGAAGCCAAGACTTTGTGGAGGTAGAAAAATGGATATATCAAGCTATAATAAAGTTTTGATATAAAGATAGAGTTTTGAAAGGAGATTATAGTTTTTCTTAAAAATTATTGACAATCTAACTTATCAACAACTATTTAGTTGTGATTTTATAAGGAAAAGGGTGTTAATTTCTATACACCATAGAAAGACTCTATGTACAAATCTACTTAAATATAAGAGGGTTTTACCAATATAATATTTTTTTTTTATAATATTATCTTATTATTTATCTTTTTTATTAAGGATAAATCATTATTAGAGTCTTATCAATAAGTTATAAGTAAATTCTCTACAGCCACGTATCCAATGTATTTCCAAATTAAAGATCATACCACACGACACTGCTTGATCTTTGAGCAAAATTTTTGATTTTTTTCTTAATCAATAAGTACAATTCTTTTCAAATTTTATATGTATATTTTCAACTAGGATTTTGAAGGTTGAGCAAGTTTATAAGCAAAATCAATAATTAATTAGGAAGTTATAAGTATTTTAATTTATTATTGGATTTATTTAGGATCAATTAGGATTTATTAGGATTTGGCTAGGATTTCTTTAGGATTTAGATAAGATTCTTTAAGATTGGTTAGAATTTGATTAGAATTTAATTAGGATTTTTAAAAAATTTGGTTAAAATTTGAATATGATTTAGTTAGGATTTGAATAGAATTTCTTTATACTTGGTTAGAATTTAGTTAAAGTTTTTTTAGAATTTGATTAAGATTTGATTAGAATTTGATTAGGATTTGGATAGAATTTAGTTAAGATTTGATTAAGATTTGATTAGGATTTGGATAGGATTTTAGGATTTAAATAAGATTTTTTTAAATATTGATAGATTTATTTTTGGATTTTTATAAGTATTGTTTAGAATTATTTAGAATTTGCTTGAAGGTTGTTTGATGTTTGATTAAGGTTGGTAGTGGCTTAAAGAGTGTTAGTAGAGTCCATATCTACAAATTTGAAATACAGTCAATTGTCTTAAAAATGAGTAAAGGATATGTAAATGATCTTAAAAATTATCTAAATAAGACCATCTAAGGATGAGGTTGGCAATAATAAGAATACAATTTAAAATTCATAGAAATAATATAGATTAACTTAGAGGATTTTAAGAAGATAATAATTATTAAGACAAATATTTTTAAATACCTTATGTATTTTTTTTTGATTATAAGAAGAACTTTAAGATAAATTGAAATCTTTCTACAACTAGATATCTAATGTATTTTCAAACTAACTTTTATATGATATAATAATAAACAATTGGATGGCTTTAGCATGGACAATTAACAAACATTAACCTTTGATTAAAATAAATATTCACCAGCAATAGTGGATCGCATAATCATTAGTCATTAACCATTGGAAGGTGGCATGCAATTCAAAGACGGCAAATAATTGTTAGATGTTGTTGTGAAGTAAATACATCCATATATAGAAACCTTGCTTAACTTTTTTTTCTTTAAAATTTTATTAAGTTCTTTCTTTCTTCTTACCAATCTAGGTTTTTATATAATTTTGGAAAATTTTTCTCACTTTCTTTCTTTTTCTTTATCTAAATTTTTATTTTATCTTTAATCTTAACTTTAACTTTGATTTAGTCTTAAAAACTTCTTTTATTTCTTTTATCTTTTTTCCAATCTTAAAATTTAGTAGATTCAGGGTTATATTTATAGATATAAGGAGTTTTGACTTTGAGGTTGAATTTAGGATTTTATTAAAGATAAATAGAGGTTTGGATGTCAATAGTTGGCTGCCATTAATAGTGCTGACTTGGAAGATTAGATTTGGTGCTTTTATAACTTTAAATTATTAGTTGTTGACTTGGACTTTGAAGACCTTGGCTGTGACTTCTTTGACGAACTCAGAAGAGAAGAGGAAGGGATTTTTTGGTAAGTCTAGGAAGATATTCAGTGAGAGCTTTTTCTTGGCATGAGTTTAGGTGGTAGAAACGCATGATTTGGAGCTTAGATGAGAGAGTTATGCTTGTTTGAACTTAGGCTATTAATATGATATCTATTGTCGTTTTTCTAGGTATATTAGGAGTTTTAAGATACTAGAAAGAAATTAGGAAGTTGGATTAGAAACTAAACTTCAAGCTATACATTTTACATCCAAGAATTGATAGAAATGAGTCTAGAATGAGTAAGATATGACTGGTTAAAACCAGCAAAGTAAACTAGGATTTTGAAGAAGTTAGATAAATAGAAGAGTTTGCTTTAAGCTAGAACTTGAGTTTCAAGATGGATTTGAAGCTCATTTTTTGTGTATATATCACTTTTACTATAAAGATTCTATTTCTAAAATCTCATATCAATTGAGACTTTGATTAGGGAGAAATGGCAAATTTTGTTCTCGGGCATCTAAGATTTTGACTTTGAAAGTACCTATTCAGGATTTGGTGATACCAATTTGGCAACGAATTTGGAGCGGAAATTTTGTGTGATGATGATCAAAGATGTAAGTTTTATGCTCCCAAATTTTGAGCTTATTTGAATAGCTGGATCTCAAAATATGAATTTTCAAGTTTCTAATTTGGTTTTGGCTTTTAAAATCACCTGCTAATATTTTGGTGATATTTGACAATTAGTAATGAATTCATGACTCAAAAATTTTGTAACAATGATTAAAGATATGAAATTTGTATTCCCAAATTTTGAGCTTATTTAAACAAATGGATCTAAAAATATGATTTTTTAAGTTTCTAGTTTGATTTTCACTTATAGAATTACTTGCTAATAATTGATGATATTTGGTGATCGGTAATGAATTTATAGTTGAGAATTTTTATAAAAATGACTAAAGAAGTGAATTTTGTATTTCCAAAGTTTGAACTTATTTAAATAGTTGGATCTTGATTTATAAATTTTTAAGCTTCTAGTTTGTTGATTTATTACATACATGTTTTTGTGATTACAAAAAGGAAAACTTAAGAAGATTTGTGCATATTGGATCCAACTTGATTGCAAAGAGGGACCTTGCGTCTATCCAAAGTGGACTTTTGCCATGACAACGCTAGCTTGGTTTGGTGATTTTTTGAAATCTATAATTTTTTTAGATTTTAAAATCTTTATTTTAATATATTTTTAAAATTTGATAGATTTGACAAATTTTTAATTTTAATATATTTTAAAATTTTGATATCTTTAAATTTTTTATATTTTAAAATCTTTTTAAAATATAGATTTTAATTTTTTTAAAGAAATTAGAGCATTATTTTCTAAAATTTAAATAAAAATCTTTGAAATTTAATTTTTGGAGCAATTTAGCTTGAAATTGGATGAAAATAGAGTCTATTTTATATAAAGTTTACTAAAAAATCCAATGGTTTAGTGGATATGGTATTTTGAATTTATTTTCAATCATAAGTTATAATTTTTAAGAGCTAAATTGTGTTTTTAAATACCAAATTTTAAAAATTCTATAAAATTTTATAATAAAGGAATAAAAATTTGTATTAAATGTCGTTTTATAAATTCTACTATTAATCAAAGGTTGTATGATTTGAAGTGCCAACACCAAGGATTTGGTTGCACCTTATTGCATTTGAATTTTTCTTATATGTTATAGGACAAAAAAATCTAGTATTAAATTTTTAGATTTTGTTTTGGTATTTTTTTTATATAGTGGATATTATTGTTGGAGGTTTCAAATATTGCTCCATTTTGTATTGTATGTAGATTATCTAATATAAATATATTATAGATATCAGATCAGATTAATAACTGATGAGATCTTTCAATAGAGAGTATTATGGATTAGATCAAAGAACTTATGCAAGATTATAATAAGATAATAGGATATGTATGTCTTATTATAAAAAAATGAAATATAAGAATAAAAAAAAGATTAGAAGATCCAAGCTAGACTATAAGATAAACATTGTCAAGATTAAAGAGCCCCTCAATCTTAACACTTATATATATTAGGAATTAAAAAGCTTCCAAGTAACTTCTTTTAAAAGACTTTATCTCCAATCATCCTAGGATACTTTTTGAGTGACTTTTTTCTTGCTTTGATGTAAAAAAACCTTAAAAACCTTCTCATGTGACTTTTTATATTCTTTAGAAAAAAAAACAAGCTAGAGAACCTTCTATAACAACTTCTTTGAATCTTCTACAACCTTCTAGGATCTTATAGATTATTCCAAGATCTTTCAAGAAGTTCCAAGATTTTTTAGAATCTTTTCTAAATAGATGTCCAAAACATCACTTCTTCCTTTAGCTTTGAGTTCTTTGAAGAGTGGTAAAGTTGAAATTATTTAAAAGCATGAAAAATCAAAGATGTGCCTCATGGTCTATGTAATATACTCTAATTGTTTTTTATAAGTTAAAAGTTTCATTGGTCTTTATAACAAACAATAATGATCAACAAGCTCTGTTTGAAATCAAACTTGTATTTTTGTATCTTTATTATAAAAACATCCTTTGAACATTTTTTTTGGTCAATCTTCATTAGCAAGTTCTATTTCAATGACAATTATTGCCAATTGGCTACTATGTATTTTTTGACGTCTTTGTAGTCTAGACAATTCTTCTTCTTGAGATCAATAACACGAATTACTTAATTGAGATGGTCTAACTTATATGGTGTTATCCTCTTAACTATCCACATTTGAATTATTAAGCTAAAACAAAGACATATTATTAAATTTAAGATAAAATTGAATAGATTTAGATTTATTATTTATATTATAATTTAATTTTTTTGTAATTGCTTCCTCTTTTTTATAAAGAAATCCAAAAAAATTTAAAAGCGTTGTATTTATCTCTCTAGATTAGATGTTATATCAAATATTAGTTGGCATTGGTTACATATATTGTTATTTTTGGTTTGAAAGGATGTTATTGATAAAATTCCTATATCTTTTTAAACGCATTGACTAAATTTTGGAATGGCTCCTATGTTTATTCACTAATAATATAATTGTGTCAATATACAAAGTATTCCAACTATCTTCTTCTTATTCTTAAATTAAGTACTTCTTCCACTTTAAATTCTTCATAATTATCTATTTCAATGTAAGGTCATAGCACTTATATTCTTTCTAATATACTTGATTCTTAATAAGATTCTAAAAGAGAAGCATAGAAAATAATATACATTTTCATAGATACTAATAATTTCAAATAATAAGTGACAAGATTAATTTGCTTTTGAATAAGAAATGGCTCTAATCTTTGATAGTCCAATTTTTCATATGGTCCTTATATTGTACTAAATGAGCCATTCTTTGCCACCAATACCAAAAGAAGGTTTTTTTTTTTTTTTTTTTTTTTTTTTTTTTTTTAAATTTATTTATTATTATTTTATATTATTTTTTGAATTTTTTTCTAATTGGAATTTCATAGTTGAATGTAACTTCATCAATCTTATAAGAAATTCTTTAACTATTAGATTATTAGATTTAAGAAGAAATAATATATTTAACTTTGGATGATATTTATAATTGGTATACAAAGGCGTTTATTGAATAAAAGCATGAACAATGTTATTGTAAGCAAATTTAACAAGTGGCAAATAGAAAGTCTAATTATCTACTTGATAGTTGATGATACATCTTAGATATTTCTTTAGAATTTGTTGGACAATTGGTTTGTGGATAGAATATTAAAAATAACTTAATATTTATTTGAAAGATATCAAATAGTAATTTTTAAAAATTAGATATTAATTAGGATCTTTAATTTGATATAATATCATTTGATAATCTATAATATTGATAGAAATTATTAATGAAGAGTTTGGCTATTTCTTCACCTATAAATATCTTTTTGTGAAGAATAAAATATATTTTCTTAATAAATTAGTTGATGATCAAAAATATAAACTTAAATTTTTTAGAATCATCTTGAATGTTATTAATATATTGTTTAATATCAAAGACAAGAAGGTCCATAGTCAATGCTATATGAACTAGATCAAGAAGTTAAGAATCTATTAAAATTGGCCTAATAGTTGCTTGAAGATATAATTGCTTGAATTTTAAAAAAATTATTTATTATTGGTCATATATTGCCTCTCCTTCTTTTGGCACAAGGTATGATTACATGGATAAAATATTTGATAACTTTTATTATTTTTTAAATTGATATATAATATTGAAGTCAAAACGGGATAAAAATATATTTTATCAAGCTTGGAAATAATTTAAAATATTAAATATTTAAGATTCTTTTGAATTATATATACAATCATTGGATATAAAGCACATTTAAAAAAATAGTGTCATTCTTCAAAAGAATCTAGAGTAGTAAGAAGTTCTTTATTTTAGATTTTATTATTGATCTTCATAGCTAAAAACTTCATAGAATAAACTATAACTAGGTGAAGTTTTTTATCTTTTTGCTTTTATAATAATATAATTTTTAACACAAAATCTAAGATATCAGTTTCTATATAAATTTTTTTTTTAAAAATTTGGATGCACTAAAATTGAAGCTATAAAAAAAGCCATTTTAGGATTTTGGAATTATCTTCTTTACTTAAGGCTCCTATTCCAACTTATCCTTATATACCAATCAAGTAAGTAGAGCAGCTACTTGAAAATTATTTTTAATGAATAATCAATAAAAATTAGTAAATCCAAAAAAATATCATTTTAAAGATTATTCAATCTTTAACAACTTGAATCTTCTTTAGATCTATTAATAAACCTTCATTTGAAATAATATATTCAAAAAATTTAACTTTTAATTGGTAGAATATATATATTTTTAATTTGACATATAAATCTACATCTCTTAATTTTTATAGTACTAATCTTATATATTCTTTATATTTTTTAAGACTTTTTTGAATAGATCAAAATATCATCAAGGTAGCAAATAAAAAATATATCTAAGAACTCTTAAAAGCCATCATTCATTAAGTCTTAGAATATAGTTGATACATTTGTTAGTCCAAAAGATATGACATTATATTCAAAATGTCCAAATCTATCAAAGACATCAAATACAAACAACCAAAATATCAAAATATTCTTATGTCATTCAAAATGAGTAAAAAATCATTTAGAGATGGTATAATATTAAATTAGAATAGCTATTGTTAAAGATAAGAAGAGTAGAGACTCTTGAAATAAGACTAGGAATAAAAAAGGTATTGACAAGAGTAAAGAAGACTTCACTCTTATCTCTATATATACTATCTATCTAAGAGCTATGTGGTCACATTCTATAGGACCTCCAACACGTGTTCAATTTGCAAGACACATGTCAAACTTATAAGATAAGTTTTCTATATGTATACCATGTAATTAGCTTGTTTCACAAGCTATGAATATGTGCGACACGTGACTAACTTCTAACCTAAGTTTTTATCCTATTAATCACCTATAAATATGAATAAAGATAAAATCATATCTATGAAGCTTTTAGGAAGCTTTTCTATAAGATATTATCAAATTAATTTATTTTTATTTATTTCTATCTATTCATGTTATCTAAATAATAATTATTATAAATCTTATGTTTGTGATATTATTTCCTTTTTTAAAGATGAGTTCCACAAAGAGCAGTAATTATATATTGAGAAAGTTCAAGATACACCAAATTATATTTTCTACATATTTTGATCGTTGTTCTTCTTGAAGGTAATTAATAGGTCTTCTCAACTATTGATAGTATCCTATACCACAATAAGAAGACCATCTTAATATTTAATCATTGTTGAGGCTTTCATAATTTCCTTCAAAGAAAATATTTGGAATACCATTAGGAATATTTCTTTCTAAAAGTATCACCAAATATCAAGAGTTTCTTTTAATTGTATTTTCATCATTGTATGTAGTTCTAATAATTGATTTGTGAAATCTTTTACTACAGGATTATCAACTTTTGAAAAGTCAAAAATATCAAGTTGTGGATGATAATTATAATTGACAAATAAAAGATATTTCTTGAATAGAAGAATGTATTGAATTATTATAAGCAAACTTTGCTAATAACAAAAGAGCTATCCAATCATCTTAATGATAATTGATGGTATATGTCAAATACTATTTCAAAATTTAATTTATTTATTTTATTTGTCAATCAATTTGAGGGTGGAAAATTGAAGATAATTTTATATTGTCACGGACATATACATAGTTACCTATATGATCAGATAGAACTAGATAAAAGAAGGTAAAAGCAAGTTAATTCCATTATATCTTTAGAGAAACTTCCTAGAAACTTCATAGACGCTGCTTTGACTTTATAAGTGTCCATAGTAGACTTTTGGATTAGAAACTTGGTCAATAAGTTAGCCACATGTCGCACATGTTGGTAGCTTGAAGACCAAGCTAAATACGTGGCGAACATATAGGAAACTTGCCCTGCAAGTTCGACACGTGTATTGCAACTTGGACACGTGTCTTGTAAATTGGACACGTGTTGGAGGTCCTATAGAACGTCGCCACTTAGCTCTTAGGTAGATAGTATAAATAGAGACAAGAGTGAAGCCTTCTTCACTCTTGTCAACTCCTTTCTTGTTTCCAGTCTAGTTCAAGGGTCTTTAGTTTTCTTGTCTTTTGGCATTAGCCATTCGAGTTTCTTTTTAATATATATACTTCTTTATATTTATTTCTTTGAGAGAGATCTCACTTGTTTATTTGACTTCATCCAGTTATTGTCCTTGACAGATTGACAAGAGTACACTTACAATATCAGAGCTTTGTCTTTTCTTGAGTAAGAGTGGATTACCCCTTTTTCTTGACAAGACATAAGCGTGTTAGAAGTTGCGGATTACCCATTTCTAAACTCATATTATTCTTAGCATTTTCTTTGTTATCAAGTCTTTTTTTTTCTTTTGCCTTGAGCAATATCACATAGTTCTTTTCTTCTTAGTGTTATTATGGCAGAGCTTATCGAAATGAAGACTGCAATGGCACAAATGCAAGAACAATTAAGGGAGTTAATGCTTGCAATGCATCAACTCAATCTACCACCACAAGGAAGAACAAGAATAGCAGAAAGTGGAGATGTAGAGATGATTGGAGCTGCTTCAACACCTGCATCAAATCACATTCCTTCTCCAATTGTAGAACACCCTGTAAGCGCCAGAGAACCAAGAATTGCCTTACCCGAGAAATTTGATGGTACGAGATCAAAGTTTCGAGGGTTCATCAATCAAGTACAATTGGCAATCGAACTTCAACCGCAAAGCTATCCAACTCCAGGATCACAAGTCAGGTTTATTGGAACTCTACTTTTTGGTTATGCATTATTATGGTTTTCATCTTTTCTTGAACAACGAAATCCCATACTGGACAATTTAGAAGCTTTTTTGGTGGAGTTTCGATCTATGTATGGTGAACACGATGCAGCTCGTGTTGCAACAAATAAGATCCAAATTTTACGACAAGAAAACCGCTCTGTAACAGTGTATGCTTTACAATTTTGACAACTTGCAATCGATATCAAGTGGGATGATGTTGCACTCATCAGTCAATTTCTTTATGGATTACAATATGAAGTAAAGAAATTGATGCTCAATTTACCTGATCCTCAAACATTGAGTCAAGCAATCGATTTTGCTGTAAAGTGTGACAATCGACTTTTTGAGTTTCAATCCGAGAATCGTACAAGGGAAACTCAACGTTATTACTCAATGGCAACATCTTCACCAAATGTACATTCGGAAGTAGAAGACATGCAAATTGACGCAGTACATTTCAAACCTCTTACTGAGCAAGAAAAGATTCGTCGTCGCCAGGGAGGATTATGCTTATATTGTGGAGAACCTAAGCACACTGCTCAACATTGTCCAAAGAAACGACGCAACTATAAAATGAGGGGTACGGCGGTCAAAGGAGACAACATGTCGGAAAACGAATTTGTCCAGCTACAATAGGGACCGTGCAGCTGGAATCTTGTACAATTCCTAAAGAAGGTCCTATCCTCTCTTCAGAACCCTCTCCTTGTTTTATAATAGAACTATATTTAGGACCTAAAAACCACAAAGCCTCTGCTTTATTAGATTCAGGAGCCTCAGCATGTTTTTTAGATGAACAATTTGTTAGAAGTCGTAAAATACCTCTAGTACAAAAAACTAAACCTGTACATGTAGAAGTCATAGATGGTCATCCATTGTCTTCTGGAGATGTCACTCATGAGACCCACCCTATAAAAGTAACAATAGACGGTCATAATAGTTACGTAACCTTTAACATAATTAAATCTCCGTCTAATCCAGTTATTTTAGGTCTATCATGGTTAGAAAAATATAATCCTAAGATAGATTGGAATTCTCGTAGACTTCATTTTTCTCAAAACGTTATTAACACTTCCGTCGACCAAGTAAAAAGCTATAAGTCTAGTATAGTAAAACCCGTACTTATAGGTGCAAAAGCTTTTATGCATGAAGCAAAAGGAGGATCAACTTTTGCTATTTATGCCACACCCGTCTCTGATAGTAAAAGCACTTCAAGTGGCTTTCCAAGCCAATACCAAGATTATCAAGATGTTTTTGAGAAGAAAAATGCCGATATCCTTCCGGAGCATCGTTCATATGATTGTTCAATTGATCTCAAGGAGGGATCTCAACCTCCATTTGGACCAATCTACAGTCTATCACAAAATGAGTTGGCAGAACTCAAAGAGTATATTGAAGAAAATCTGGCCAAGAACTTCATACGCCATTCCAAATCCCCAGCAGGAGCTCCAATTCTATTTGTGAAGAAAAAAGATGGATCGTTACGAATGTGTGTGGATTATCGAGGGCTTAACAAGATCACTATCAAGAACAAGTATCCACTACCTTTAATCTCCGGACTTCTTGATCAACTGAATCAAGCTAAGATCTATACAAAAATAGATCTACGAGGAGCATACAACCTGGTTCGCATCAAAGAAGGAGATGAATGGAAGACTGCATTTCGAACAAGGTATGGACACTTCAAATATAATGTTATGCCTTTTGGACTCATGAATGCACCAGCCGCTTTTCAACATCTCATGAACAATGTTTTTCGTGAATTCTTAGATGATTTTGTTGTCTGCTATCTAGACGACATTTTAATCTACTCTAAGAATGTAGAAGAGCATGAAACACATGTTCGTCGTGTGTTACAAAAACTTAGAGAAATAGGGTTGTACGCCAAGATGGAAAAGTGTGTATTTCACACTACTCAAGTTGACTTCTTAGGTTACATCATATTGAATAATGGCCTCATGATGGATCTTAAGAAAGTCCAAACAATCATAGACTGGAAGATTCCAAGAACAATAAGAGATGTACAATGCTTTCTGGGATTTGCCAATTATTATCGAATCTTCATCAAGAACTTCTCTCAAGTTGCAGCCCCACTTACACGTTTGACTTGTAAGGGCAAGCTCGAGTGGAATAAAGAAGCAGAAGTATCATTTGAAGCTTTGAAGATAGCTTTTACTTCTGCACCAATCTTGTATCACGTTGATTTTTCCAAGGCATTCTTTATGGAATTAGATGCATCAAACTTTGCTTTGGGCGCAGTATTGTCACAAATGGAAATAGATGACAAACTCCATCCAGTAGCTTTCCATTCCAGGAAATTTTTGACAGCAGAGATCAACTACGAAATCCACGATAAAAAACTTCTCGCAATTGTAGATTCTTTTTAAGAATGGCGTCATTATCTAGAAGGCGCTTCTAGTCTAGTCACCATATATACGGATCACAAGAACCTCGAGTATTTCATATCAGCACGCATGTTGAATCGTCGTCAGGCTCGTTGGAGCATGTCTCTATCAAGATTCGAGTTCATTATTATATATCGGCCAGGAAAAAAACAAGGTTTGTCCGATGCACTTTCTAGACGTTCTTATCTTGCACCAAAAGAAGGAGATGCAACTTTTGATCAACAAAGAACGACCCTCTTGAAGCCGGAGCAATTTCATCTTCGGGCAACAAAATCAACATTAACTGTTGATTCAACTTTTCTCAAGCAAGTTCAGTTAAGTATGTCCTCAGATCCTCTTATTCATGAAATTAAGAATAATTCTTTTAAGTCTCATGATATTTCAAAGTTTGAATTCAAGAAAAATCTACTCTATTTCGAAGGGCGCTTATATGTTCCAGAAGGTGAAGCACGATTACGTGTTCTTCAAGCTCGTCATGACTTCCCGGCAGCAGGACATTTTGGGTACAATAAGACTCTAGAGTTGATATCTAGAGATTTTTGGTGGCCTCAAATGTGGAAGGGAGTCAAAGATTTTGTAAAAACTTGTGATGTTTGTTCAAGATCAAAAACTCCTCGCCATCGACCCTACGGACTTCTTCAGCCATTACCCATTCCAGAACAACCATGGTCTTCTGTGTCTATGGATTTTATCACGGATCTTCCAAATTCAGGTTCTTATGACTCTATATTCGTGATAGTAGATCGTTTTACTAAGATGGCACATTTTATATCATGTAAAAAATCTATCACAGGCGAAGAAACAGCTAAGTTTTTCCTTGACAATATCTACCGCTATCATGGATTACCTAAGGATATTATATCGGATAGGGGAACTCAGTTTGTATCGAGATTTTGGAGAACGCTTTTCAAGATTCTAAAGGTGGATATAAAGCTATCTTCAGCTTTCCATCCTCAAACTGATGGACAAACGGAGCGCGTAAATCAAGTCTTGGAACAGTATTTGAGATGTACCATCAACTACCAACAAGATGATTGGACAACTCTTTTACCATTGGCAGAGTTTGCTTATAATAATACGATACATTCTTCTACACAACAAACACCTTTCTTTGCCAATTATGGTTACCATCCACGACTTGATACTTTTGACTATTCAAAAGTTGACAATCCTGCGGCGGAAGACTTGGTAAATCATTTGTCAGAACTACATACAACAATGAAGGCACAATTAAAGGAAGCTCAAGAACGACAAAAGATAAACGCTGATGCGTATCGAAAGGAACAACCACAACTCAACGTAGGCGACAAGGTATGGCTACTTCGTCGCAATATCAAGACTACGCGACCTTGTGACAAGTTGGACTATCGTAAGCTTGGACCTTTTCGTATTTCTGAACAAATTAATCCAGTTGCATATCGATTACACCTACCAGAGTCTATGAAGATCCACCCTGTATTCCACGTGTCTCTTCTTGAATCATATAAGACAATGAACATACCAAGAAGAAGACAAGTGCCACCTCCTCCTATAGAAGTGAACAATAATGACGAATTTGAAGTGGAAGAAGTCTTAGATTCAAGGCGGCGCCGAAATAGGTTGGAATATCTTGTTCATTGGCACGGATACGATATTAGTGAGCGCACATGGGAACCAGCAAAAAATCGAATACGAGGAAGGTGGAGACCTTTCATCAACAACATCCATCGAAACCAAGATGAAGACTTTCCCTATAAAAGAAACAAGATGTAGGTAAGATAACATTCAACTTTCTATCCTTGTTTGTAGCTTCTTTGTATTTTGTGACGCTAAGGAGATGGAGAATCAACGCCAGCGGATTTGAAGAGCCTCATTTGCTGACCTACCGAGAGATATTGCGACTGTCACCCTCAAGAGGCGACGCAATCGAGAGACCAAGAAACGACATTCCATAGGCGAGATACAATGTTTGGTATCATGACCTTGGAAGAGATTCTCGATGTTTGGTGATTTTATTGGAGATAGGAACAACTCCTGACGGTGTTCCAGATGTGACATTTGAAGGAAGTTATGAAGGTCACAACAATGATCAAATAACAGGGTGGTCTTCTCGCCCTGGAATGGGACACTATCGATGGCTGAGAGGACCCATCAATTACCTTCGAAGAGAACAAAGATCAGAATATGTGGCAAATACTATTCGCCGCATCTTAGACTTTCTACACATGTAATCACCGCTCCTCGTGGAACTCGTCCTTTAAAAGGGGGGTAATGTCACGGACATATATATAGTTACCTATATGATCAGATAGAACTAGATAAAAGAAGGTAAAAGTAGGTTAATTCCATAATATCTTTAGAGAAACTTCCTAGAAACTTCATAGACGCTGCTTTGACTTTATAAGTGTCCATAGTAGACTTTTGGATTAGAAACTTGGTCAATAAGTTAGCCACATGTCGTACATGTTGGTAGCTTGAAGACCAAGCTAAATACGTGGCGAACATATAGGAAACTTGCCCTGCAAGTTCGACACGTGTCTTGCAACTTGGACACGTGTCTTGTAAATTGGATACGTGTTGGAGGTCCTATAGAACGTCGCCACTTAGCTCTTAGGTAGATAGTATAAATAGAGACAAGAGTGAAGCCTTCTTCACTCTTGTCAACTCCTTTCTTGTTTCTAGTTTGATTTCAAGAATCTCTAGTGTCTTGTCTTTTGGCAATAGCCATTCCAGTTTCTTTTAATATATACACTACCTTGTTTCTATTTTGTTATATTTCTTTGAGAGTGTTTTTCACTTACTTATTTGCTTCCGTTGAGTTCTTGTCCTTGACATATATCCACCTTCAATATCTTGAAAAGGATTCTTCAAAATTTTGATACAAATTGTATCATTCTATTTGATATAATATCCCTTAGCAATCTATGATAGCGATAAATATTGTCAAAGAAGAATTTAGGTACGTCTTTACCTATGATAGATTTTATACATAGTACAAAATATACCATCTTGGTGAAATGATCTATAGTCACAAAAATAGAATCATATGAATTTGAAATTAATAGATTTGTAATAAAATCCACACAGACAGAAGACAATAGCTATTCCGATATAGGTAATGATTGAAAAAGTCCGTAAGATCAAAAGCAAGGAGTTTTTGATCTTAAACAAATATCACATGACTGCACAAATTCTTTAACTGTCTTTTATATTTGAGGCCATTAAAAATCTTTTGATATTAATTTTAAAATCTTAATGTATCCAAAATGTCCTATTATAGAGAAGTTGTGACAAATTTCAAGAATATATAGTTGTGTTTTTCTTTCTAAAACATACAAGCATCCCTTAAAATAGAATAGATTGTTCTTAAATTCAAACTTGGAAGTATCATGACACTTAGATGAATTATTTTTGATATTATAAATAAGAGAGTGAAAAGACATACTTGATTGGATTTGCTTGAAAAAACTTGAATCAATAGTTAATATCAATTTTGTTGCTCAAAGATGAAATTATTTTGGCTTCAACAAGATCATCCTTTGTTGATCGAAAGTTGAATTTTTTTGTTTTAGTGCAAGATAAGAACATCTAGAAAGGGTATTAGACAAACCTTGTTGTTTTTTTGGATGATAAGTATAATGAATTCAAATCTTGATAAAAACATACTCCAATAAGTCTAGCAATGATTCAAAATATATATTAATATGATATATTTGAGATTCTTGTGATCTATATATATAGTGATTGGATTAGAAGTGTCACGGACAGAGAATATAGATTAGAAGTCTGAACAAGAACTTCAAGAAGAATTGGCAAGAATTAGATTAATTAGATGACTACAAGAAGAACACTAGAGAGGTGAGCTAAAGCTCCAAGAGATGTATTGTCAAGACTGAAGAACTCTTCAACCCCGACTCTAATATATACTCCTACCTATGAAGCTTTTCAAGCAACTTCCACCAACTAGGAAGCTTTTTAAGTAACTTCTACCAATTAGGGAGCTTCTCAAGCAACTTCTATCTATTTGGAAGATACTAGAAGGTTCTAAGAGGTTCTAGAGAGTTCTAAGAACCTTCTATAATATTCTAGAAAGTTTTGACAAGTATGTCCTTGACATCACCTCTTCCTCTAGCTTCGAGGTCTCTGAGAAGCCATTTGAGATGTATGCTCATAAACGTAGAAAATCAAAGATTTGGTGCATAGTCTCTGTAATATACTCCAGTTGTCATTCACGAGGCAGATGATTCACGGATCCTTGTAGCCACTGGTAATGACCAACACCTTCCACTTGAGACCATGCCTGAACTTTTGTGTCTTCATTGTGGAAGCAGCCTGAAATTATTGTTTTGCCACTACCTTCATGAGTTAGTTCAGCTTCAAAGACAATCACGAGTGACCTACTAAATGGTATTCTTTGACGTCTTCTTCACTCTTCTAATTCTTCATCTCAAAGTCAATGCCATGAGCTATTTGGTTGAGATGGCATCACTAATACAGTATCCACATTCTCACTAGCCATATCTAACTACACTTTGAGATTATATATCTTGAAACTACAAGAAAGCAAAATGAAATAAGTTATATTTTGATAAGACCTGGATCTTGCTTATACATTCCTTTGGAGAAGGCTTCATCTTCACGTTGTCGTGGTAAAGAGAATCTGCCTCAAAAAAGCGCTGGGCTTCTGGCTGCCACTAATTATTCAAGCAAGATCCAAGTATAATAAAAACCCCCAAATTTATATAAAATATTTTTTCATAGGGCTATTACACCCAATACATAAGCCTAATTTCCTCAAAAATACTCAATTATATCAAAATATTCTAAACCCTCATTCATCCGTAGGAAGAGAATTTTTTCCGAACTTTAATAATCCATAACTTTTAATCCAATTCTCCAAATCTACTAAAAATTTATATGAAGTAGTGATGTATTCTTCACAACTATCACCACAAATTTCAACCGTCAATTCATTACCAATCTTTAGATATCACCAAAACCCTGGCAGTAGCTTTAAACCCTTGTTTACAAACACCTATGTACTAAATTCTTCATATCTCACAATCTAAAAGTCCAAATGCTATGAAAATTTGATGTATAGCTTCTTCGCATAATAATTTATCTTTTTATAAATTTTGAAACAAAAATTCATCCAAAAACTTAAGATATGGCAAATCCCATCACTATCAACAAAATGGCCTACTTACTATCTTGAAACTCAATCTGCTGTCTTTGACTCCCAATAACTCCTTCTTCAAAACTCTTATTGTAGAAATCCTTCTACGTCAATTGTAGAGCTTGAAATCACCTTTCTAGCCGCACCTTGCGATTTCCAAAAGCTCTCATACAACTCCTCCAATCTTCAAAAGAGTGACAGTTGGTACAATTTGTATACCCTAACTTCAAGCGCCTACTTCTCCCTTATTAAAACTTCAAATCTCTCAATTTTTACACCACAATTGTAGCCCAAAAAACAAACTTTCTAACCCTAGTCTTTGTTTTTCTAATGACCTCCTTGAAGTTGCCGAAACCCTTGTTAAGGTCGCAGGCAGCCTCCTTAAAGTCCATTGGGCATGACCACTGGCGAATGGGGTGAAGGCCCCCATTCCTATTCTTCATCCATCCATTTTTTTACATTGGTGGTTTATATTTTCATCCTTAGGCGCAATTTCAACTCTTAGAAAATTATACTAAACATCTAGGCTCCATATAACTTAAACACTATAGCCAAAAAAAAAGAAAGTAATCAAATATAGTTTCTATCAACTCTATCTATATTAGTTTATTAACCATTCTAGATCACATTAGAACTTATTAACATATTAAGTAATTTAGTTGGTTTTTATATATTATAACCATTTACAACACAACAACATTTTGTCAGTGGCCGACTTTTGATTTATCAAGATATAGCCGATGAAATTCTTGTACCTTTTGCGATGCATTTGTTACATTTTTTGGTGGCTTCCAAGTCCGCTCGTTTAAATCATAGCCACGCCATTGAATTAAATATTCCAACTTTTTTCGTCTTCGTCGTGAATCAAGGACTTAGTCCACCTCATATTCCACATGGTCTTTGATTTCAATACAAGGTGGTGGTGGCTGTATCCGTCCTGGTAAAGTTGATTTGCTATAAGCTTCTAGAAGGGAAACATGAAAGACTGGATGTACCTTCATGGATGTAGGTAGTTTCAAACGATAAGCTATCGGATTGATTTGCTCTTGAATCCAGAATGGTCCCAACCTCCTATAATCCAACTTATCACAAGGTCAAGTGGTCTTGATGTTTCACTGCAAGAGCCAAATTTTATCTCCAATTTGAAAAGCAAGAAAATTCTTTAAAAATTTATCTATAAAAGCTTTGTATGAGTCTTGAGCTACCTGTAATTGAAGCTTCAAGGTGGTCTAGATTTCCATTAAATACTTTGTAAGATCTTCAGTTGTTGGATTTTCATCTTTGGATTTATCCAGCAAAATCGAATTTTGGATGATATCCATAATTTGTAAACAAAGGTGTTTATTGGATTGAACCATGGACCAAATTGTTGTACGCAAACTCCGCCAATGGTAGGTATATAGTCCAATTATCTTGTTAATAATTGATTGCACATCGTAGATATTGCTCCAAGACTTGATTAACTTGCTCTGTTTGACTATCGGTTTGAGGATGAAAGGTAGAAGAGAGTTTGATATCTACCCTCAATATGTCAAAAAGTGACTTTCAAAACTTTGATATAAATTGAGGCCCTCGATTCAAAATAATATCATCCAATAAACCATGATATCGATATATATTATCAATAAATAATCTTACTGTTTCTTCACAAAAAGTTGTCTTTCTGCATAGAACAAAATGTGTCATCTTTGTAAATCGATCTACCACCACATAGATAGAATCAAATATTACGAAAGGTGGCAAATTTGTGATGAAGTCCATAGATACTAAAGACCACGATCGCTTTGGAATTGGCAAAGGTTGTAAAAGTCCGCAAGGGCAATGTCGAGGATTCTTTGATCTTGAACAAAGGTCACATGATAGCACAAAGTTCTTCATTACCTTTCATATTTGAGGCCACCAAAAGTCTTAGAAAATGAGCACCATTGTTTTGTTGAATCCAAAGTAACCTATGGCCAAGAAGTCATGCCGAGATTGAAAAATACAAAGTTGAATTGGTCTTTTCGGAATGTATAGTCGATCTTCAAAATATAATAACTTGTCCTCAATCTTGAACTTGTCTTTGTCAAAGCGCTGCTTCACATCCAAGATTAATGAGTCCACAATTGATGCTCCACAGACTTGTTCTAAAAAATTAACATCAATTGGTATGATCATGGAGGTGGTGCAGAGGCAAAACCATTTTGGTTGTAGCAAAGTTGTACATTGCTGATCAAATGCTACATATCCAGCCTTGCGTGCTAAATATGATCTCCTTGATAATGCATCCGATAATCCTTATTGCCTTCCTGGGCAATATGTGATGATGAAGTCAAATCGAGATAATGACATGTTCCACCGAGCTTGGTGCCGATTCAAAACTTGAGCTATTGTGAAATATTCCAAATTCTTGTAATCTGTACATACAATCACTAGATGTACAGCACCCTCTAATAAATGATGCCACTCTTGGAAAGAATCAAGTATCACAAGCAGTTTCTTATTGTAAATTTTATAGCTGATTTCTATTTCCAAAAACTTCTCTGAGTAGAATGCAACTGAGTGAAGTTTATGATGCTTTTCTATCTGTGACAATACAGCTCCTAGCGCAAAGTCAGAAGCATCTATTTCCAAATAGAAGGCCTTTGTAAAGTCGGGATGTACCAAGATAGGAGCTGTCGTAAACGTCGACTTTAATTCTTGAAAAGCCTCTTATGCTTGGATATTCTACTTGAGCTTGTCCTTTGATGTCAATTGCATTAATAGAGTTACAATTTGTGAATAGTTTTTGATGAAAATGCGATAGAAGTTGGCAAATTTAAGAAAATATTGCACGTCCCATACCATCTTTGATACTGCCCAATCTGTTACTACTTGAACCTTCTTCTGATCCATCAACAATCATTTGTCCGAAATAATATAACCAAGAAATTCGACCTTGGATTGATAGAATACGCAATTTTTTAATTTGGCATATAATCCCACATCCCAAAGTTTTTGTAACACCAACTTCACATGACCCTCATGTTCTTGAACATTCTTCGAATAGATCAAAATATCATTAAGGTAACAAATAACAAATTTGTCTAAATACTCTTGAAAAACATCATTCATCAAATGTTGAAATATAGCTGGTGCATTGGTCAATCTGAAAGGTATGATATTATATTCAAAATGTCCATATCTCGTCCGAAATGTTGTCTTCCATTCATCTCCTACCTTTATTCATACAAGATTGTAAGCTCTACAAAGATCTATCTTGGTATATATTTTGGCTTCACTAAGTTGTTCCAAGAGTTCGGATAATAGTGGTAATGGATATCGATTCTTCACAGTGATCTTGTTCAAGCCTCGATAATCCACGCACATTTATAATGAGCCATCTTTCTTCTTCACAAAGAGAATAAATGCACCTACTGGAGATTTAGAATGCCAAATGAAGTTCTTTGTAAGATTCTCTTCAATATAATCCTTCAATGTTGAGAACTCGTCTTGTAATAAATTAAAAATTGGGCCAAATGGTAGTTGTGCTCCCTCTTAGAGATCTATAATACAATCGTACGATCAATGCTCTAGCAGCATGTCAGCATTCTTTTTCTCAAAGACATCTTTGAATTCTTCATACTGCTTCAAAATAACCAAAGTCGGAGTTGCATCTTTTCGAGCTGGTGTTGCAAAGATGATAAGGGATGTATTATGCTTAGCTTCCTTCATGAAGGCCCTCACACTTATGAATAAGGGTTTGTTTCTAGATATTATTTTGGTAGGTTCTATCTTCAAGGATTTTGTTGGAAATGTTATTTTTTGCAACCTCCAATCTATCAATGGATTATATTTATCAAGCGAGGATAGCCTCAAAATGACTGAACATGAAGAGGTCTTGATAATATTAAACACAATGCTACTTTCATGATTTTCAAGATGTACCTTCAATGGTTTAGTTTCATAAGTAACATTGCCAGAAGACAAAGGTTGGCTATCTATGACTTCTACATGGTCAAGCTTTGGTTTCTTTATAAGAAAAAATTTGTGAAGCTTGGCAAATTCTTCATCTAAAAAGCAAGTAGATGCTTCTGAGTCTAGTAGAGCATTGATTTGCAGTTTTTGAATAGCAAGAAATAAAGGTATCGTAAAGCAATGAGAAGGTTGAATTGAGAGAAAGAGACCTTGATTAATTTGAGGTGTTGAGATGTCAAGCCGCATGGTCTCTATTGTGGCTGGGCGTCCTTGTTTTCTTGCACACTAGTGTTTCTGAGTCTTGTTGTTTGAGGCGTCTATTTTTTAGGACAATTTCCAGCTTTATGGCCTACCTCTCTATAATATAAGCACAAGTTTTGCTCAAATTGTTCTTTCTTTTTTTCAATTGTGAGAGGCTTGAAACGAATTGTATTGATTTGCTTATCTTTTATTTCAGATTGAGCTTCTACACTCTTGATAGGAGCAGCCGAATAGAATTGGTTTCCTTGTGGATACCGTGGTTGTGAAGTAAATATATCCATATATAGAAACCTTGCTTAACTTTCTTTTCTCTAAAATTTTATTAAGTTCTTTCTTTCTTCTTACCAATCTAAGTTTTTATATAATTTTAGAAAAAATTTCTCATTTTCTTTCTTTTTCATTGGCTAAATCTTTATTTTATCTTTAATCTTAATTTTAACTTTGATTTAGCCTTGAAACTTCTTTTATTTCTTTTACTTTTTTTCCAATTTTAGATTTTAGTAGATTCAGAGTTATATTTGTAGATATAAGGAGTTTTGACTTTGAGGTTGAATTTAGGATTTTATTAAGGATAAATGGAGGTTTGGATGTCAATAGTTGGTTGCCATTAATAGTACTGACTTGGAGGATTAGATTTGGTGTTTTTATAACTTTAAACTATTAGTTGTTGACTTGGACTTTGAAGACCTTGGCTGCGACTTCTTTGACGAGCTCGGAAGAGAAGAGGAAGAGGTTTTTTGGCAAGTCTAGGAAAGTATTCAAAGAGAGCTTCTTCTTGGTATGAGTTTAGGTGGTAGAAACGCATGATTCAAAGCTTAGATAAGAGAGATATGCTTGTTTGAACTTAGGCTACTAATATGACACCTACTGTCACTTTTCTGGGTATGTTAGAAGTTTTAAGATACTAGCAAGAAATTAGGAAGTTGGATTAGAAACTAGACTTCAAGCTATACACTTTACATCTAAGAATTAATAGAAATGAATCTAGAATGAATAAGATATGGCTAGTTAAAACCAACAAACTAAACTAGGATTTTGAAGAAGTTATATAAATAGAAGGATTTGCTTTAAGCTAGAACTTGAGTTTCAAGATGAATTTGAAGCTCAATTTTTGTGTACATATCACTTATACCATATAGAATCTATGTCTAAAATCTCATATCAATTGAGACTTTAATTAGGGAGTAATGGCAAATTTTGTTCTCAGGTATCTAGGGTTTTGACTTTTAAAAGTACCTGATAAGGATTTGGTGATACTAATTAATTGACAATGAGTTTGGAGCGGAAATTTTGTGTGATAATGATCAAAGTTGTAAATTTTATGCTTCCAAATTTTGACCTTATTTGAATGGCTAGATCTCAAATTATGAATTTTTAATTTTTTGATTTGGATTTGACTTTCAAAAGTACCTGCCAAGGATTTGGTGATATCTAACGATCAACAATGAATTCATAGCTCAAAAATTATGTGACAAAGATCAAAGGTATGAATTATGTTTTTTTAAATTTTCAACTTATTTGAATAACTAGATCTCAAATTATGAATTTTCAAGTTTCTAGTTTGATATTTACTTATAAAATTACTTGCTAATATTTTGATATCTGGTGATCGGTAATGAATTCACGGTTGAAATTTTTTGTGAAGATGACTAAAGAAGTGAATTCTATGCTTTCAAATTTTGAACTTATTTAAATGGCTGGATTTTGATTTATAAATTTTCAAGCTTCTAGTTTGTTGATTTATTACACACATGGTTTTGTGACTATAAAAGAGAAATTTAAGAAAGTTTGTACATATTGGATCCAACTTGATTGTAAAGAGGGACCTTGCGTCTACTCAAAGCGGACTTTTGCCACAACACCATGTAGGTCTGGAATAATGGACTTGATGTCGTTTAAAAAGCCGATTGTCACACTTCACCGCCTGGGTGATTGCTTTGTTGAGTGTTTGAGGGTCGAGTAGAGATAGCAATAAATCCTTCATGTCATCTCTGAGTCTCTAATGAAATTGACTCACCAGCGCTTCTTCTCTCTAGTTGATATCATAAAAAAGTTGTCTGAAGTCCGATGTATAAACAGATGCAAAGCGTGATCCTTGATGCAGAGAATGAATCTTGGTGGTTGTCCACCAAGCCTTATCATGCTTTTCAAATGCCTCCTTGAATGCTTCTAGAAAGGTCTCAAAATTACTCAAGATAAAAGACCTTTTCTCAAATAAGAGGGCAAACCAAGGCAAAGCTTATCCAATAAGCAATGTCTCCACTAATCCGACTTGTGATTCCTTAGTTGAATAGTATTCTAATTACAAGAATGTTACCAATCAAACTTGGTTTATAAAACCACAAAATTTTGATCGGGTACCATCAAACTTCACTGGGAGATTGACTCGAGGCTCTTGTACTACGGTGTAATCAAATTCTCACGTTGAGATGTAGATACAATATTTCACTAGTTAGAGGTGGTTGTACTATAGTTTGAGCCACTTCCACTCTTGTAGCTGCAAAGAGCTTAGCAAAATTTCCTTCAATTTCAATAGTTCTAACCGCTAGAGTATTAAGGGCATTGATGATCACATCTAACTTTGACTCCAAAGATTCTACCATGTTAATATCTTCTCTATTATTGATGCTAAGTAAAGAAGAAGGAATCAATACCAATCCAAGGGAGGATAATCGGCAACCCTTAGAATGCTCAAGTATCTCCAAGGAGAGAGATAGACTACGCTCTGCCTCAAAGAATTAAGCTCCGATATTGATAGAAGGGTAGTCTCGACAAACTGTCATGGACACAGAATATAGACTGGAAGTCTAAACAAGAAGTTCAAAAAGAACTGGAAAGAACTAGATTAATCAAATGAATACAAGAACAATACTAGAGAGGTGAGGTAGAGCTCCAAGAGATGTATTGTCGAGATTGAAGAACTCTTCAGTCTCAATTTCAATATACACTCCTACCTAGGAAGCTTCTCAAGTAACTTTCACCAACTATGAAGCTTCTTAAGTAACTTCTACCAACTAGGAAGCTTCTCAAGCAACTTCTATTAACTAAGGAACTTCTCAAGCAGCTTCCACCAACTAGGGAGCTTTTCAAATAACTTCTATCTACTTGGAAGATACTAGAAGATTTTGGGAGGTTTTAGAGAATTCTAGGAACCTTCTAGAATATTCTAGAAGATTTTGATAAATATATCCTTAATAAGAAACACCTTATAAATAAAGATTCTATTCTTTAAAAAATCTATAATTGTAAAAAATAATTTGTTGTGCATTTCATAGTTAATTTGAATTGTTAAATTTTTTTTGAATTAAAAGCTTTTAGATGAAGTTTGTCATTTGCTCTTATTTGTGACAATATCACATCCAAGGCAAAATTTGATGTATCTATTTTTATAAAAAATACTTCAGAAAAATTGACACATTATAAGATTAGTATAAAAATAAAAGTTATTTTCAAATCTTCAAATAATACTTTTGCTTCTTTAGTCTATTCTAATTTTTTTAATAAGTTAAGCGTGTCAATGGCATTGCAACTTAAAAAAAATTCTTGATAAAGATGTGGTAGTAATTAAAAAATCTTAAAATATATTATATATTTCTTATTATTATTGAATTTTCTTAAAATCCATTATTAGACCATCATTAGAGATAATATATCTTAAAAAGTAAACTTGAATAATATGAAATATATACTTTTTCATCTTGGTATATAATTATGCATCTTTAAGTTTTTATAATACATGACAAATATGAAGTTTATGTTCTTTTGTGTTTGTAGAATAGATTAAAATATCATCAAAATAATAGATAATAATATCATCAAGAAATTCACAAAAAATATTATTTATAAGATATTGAAAAGCAACTAGTATATTCAAAAGTCGAAAAGGCATGACATTATATTTGAAATGTCCATATCTAATTTGAAATGCAGTCTTCTATTCATCATATTTTTTAATGCAGATCAAATTATATCTTCTTTATAGATCTATTTTTGGAATAAATTTTTATTTGACTGAATTAATAAAAAATTTCTAAAATCAAAGAAAAAAGATATCTATTATTGATGGTAATCTTTTTGAGTCCTAAAATCAAAGATAAAAGATATCTATTATTGATGGTAATCTTTTTGAGTCCTAAAATCAAAGATAAAATATATCTATTCTTGATGGTAATCTTTTTGAATCCTTAATAATCTACATACATCTGCAATGATCCATCTTTTTTTTTTTATAAATAAGATTAAAACTTCTAGTAGAAATTTTAAATGACGTATGAAGTTCTTGGCAAAGTTCTTTTTAATATACTCCTTGAATATAGCCAACTTATTTTGTGATAAACTATAGATTGGTTTAAATAGTAATTGAGCTCCTTCTTAAAGATCAATTGAACAATTATAATATTGATGCTTTAGAAGAATATCTATATTTTTTTTAAAAAAACATCTTAAAAATCTTGATACTAGTTAGAAATATCACTTGCAATCTTTTCAACATCAGAAATGGTATAACATATAAAACAAAAGATAATTCTTTTTTTGCTACATATATGAAAGCTTTTGCACTTATCAAAAAGATTTTGGATATATTAGACTTATTAATTTCTACTTAATTAATGAATTTTTAAATTAAACTATGAAAAAAGTCAAGATTATGAGAAGTTCAATCTATTTGAGGTTTATATTTTTTTAATCACAATAATCTTAAAATAAATAGATTAGAAGGAAATTTTATCACATTAAATATTACTAAATTATTATGTTCTTTAGTTCCTACATCTAAAATAATAATTTTATAGACAATATCTTTAGAGGACAACAAATGGCTATCTATGACTTCTACGTGCATGAATTTAATTTTTTAATTAAAGATATTACTTGTTTTAATTAAAAATAAATAAACTATAATATCTATTATCAAATAAAAATTTTCACAAAGAGAGGTGATCAATTCTTTTTAAGGAAAAAATCATGGTTAAAAACAAAGAATGTTATTTTAAAGGTGAATAGTCTGCAACTTTCAAATACAACAATAGAAGTGGGATAATCCATTCACTTCTAAAATATAAAATAAGGACTATAAATTAACACTCTTATGAAACTGTTAAGGACATAAAATAGAAACAACCAAAATATCAAAATATTCTTATGTTACTTAAAAAAAATAATGAATCATTTAAAGATGGTATTATATTAAATTAGAATAGCTATTGTCAAAGATAAGAAGAATAAAGATTCTTAAAATAAGACTAGAAATAAGAAAGGTGTTGACAAGAGTAAAAAAGGCTTCACTCTTGTCTCTATATATATTATCTATCTAAGAACTATGTGGCGATGTTGTATAAGACCTCCAATACGTGTTCAACTTATAAGATATATATGAAACTTACACGACAAGTTTCCTATATATGCACCATGTAATTAACTTGTTCTACAAGCTATGAACATGTGCAATATGTCGCTAACTTGTTGGCCAAGTTTTTATCCTAGTATCACCTATAGATATGAATAAAAATGAAATTATATTTATGAAGCTTTTAAGAAGTTTTTTTATAAGATATTATCAAATTAATCTATTTTTATCTACTTCTACCTATCCATGTTATTTAAATAATTATTAGAATAAATCTTATATTTGTGATAATACCTTGTCTAAAATATCATCTTCTATTTGTTCTCTTTTTTGATATATATTATATCATAAGCTCTATAAAGATCAATCTTTGTGTAGATCTTTATTTGACCTAATTATTCAAAGAATCTTGATATCAATGACAAAAGATAATAATTTTTTATTATTATCTTGTATAAATTCTAATAATCAATTCATATTTGTAAGGATCCATCTTTTTTCTTTATAAAAAATATAGATGCTCTAGTAGGTGATTTTGAATATCAAATAAAATTCTTGGAAAGATTTATATTAATATATTTTTTAAGATTGCTAACTTTATTTGTAAAAGATTATATATTGGTTCAAATGGCGATTGAGCTCTTTTTTACAATTCTATGGTATAATCATATAATTGATGTTTTGATAGCATATCTATATATATATATAAATTTTTTTTTTTAACATCTTTAAAGTCTTGATATTAAATTGAAATATCTTATAAAACTTATTCAATTGAATTTTTTTATTAAAATAGTATACATTATAAATGCAATACTATTCTTTGCTTTAATGATAGTTGATGGTATATCTCAAATATTACTCCAAAACTTGATTTATCCATTTTATTAGTCCATCAGTTTGAGAATAAAAAACTAAAGATAGTTTTATGTCTACCTGCAATATTTTAAAAATGATTCTCTAAAATCTTAATGCAAATTATATCCTTCTATGTGATATAATATTCCTTGGCAATCTATGATAGCAATAGATATTGTCAAAGAAAATTTTAGCTGTTTCTTCACCTATAATAGATTTTGTATATAATATAAAATATGCCATTTTGGTGAAACAATCTACAATCATGAATATAAAATCATATGAATTTGAATTTAAAAGATCTGTAATAAAATCCATAGAAATAAAAGATCAAGGTTGTTTTGGTATAAGTAATGGTTAGAAAAGTCCATAAGATCAATGACGAGGAGTTTTTAATCTTAAATAAATATTACACAATTATAAAAAAAATTTAATAACCTTTCACATTTGAGGCCATTAAAAATCTTTTGATATTAGCTCCAAAGTCTTGTTATATCCAAAATATCCTACTGTAGAAAAGTTATGACGAGTTTCAAGAGGATGTGATCGTGCTTCATCTTCTGGAATACATAAGTGTCTTTCAAAATAGAATAGGTTGTTTTTGAACTTGAACTTAGAAATATCATGAGACTTAGATGAATTATTCTTAATATCATGAATAAGAGGGTTTGAAGACATACTTGATTAGACTTGTTTGAAGAAAGTTGAATCAACAGTCAATGTTGATTTCAATGCTTGAAGATGAAATTACTTCAGCTTCAAGAAGATTGTTTATTGTTAATTAAAAGCTGAATCTCCTTCTTTTGGTGCAAGATAAGAATATTTAGAAAGAGCATCAGATAAACCTTGTTGTTTTTTCAATTGATAGATGATAATAAATTTGAATCTTGACAAAGACATGATCTAATATGCTTAAAGATGATTCAACATGTGTGTTGATATAAAATATTCAAGGTTCTTGTGATGTGTATATACGATGACTAGACTAGAAGCACCTTCTAAATAATGATGCCATTCTTAAAAAGAATCCACAATTGTAAAAAGTTCTTTATCATAGATTTTGTAGTTGATCTTTGTTGTTAAAAATTTCTTAAAATATAAAGTTATTGAGTGGAGTTTGTCATTTACTTCTATTTGTGACAATATCACATCTAAAGCAAAGTCAAATGTATCTATTTTCATAAGAAAAGCCTTAAAAAAATTAATACAATACAAGATTAGTGCAGAAGTAAAAACCATCTTTAAAGTATCAAACAATGCTTCTACTTCTTTACTCCACTTGAATTTGTTCTTACAAATTAAGCGTGTAAATAGAGCTACAACTTGAAAAAAGTTCTTGATAAAGATTCAATAGTAATTGGTAAATTTTAAAAATCATTATATATCTTTTATTATTTTTAGAATCTTTCAATTCATGATTGTTTGGACTTTATTAGGATCTATCTTAAAGCCATTATTTGAAATGATGTATCTGAAAAAACCAACTTGAATAGTGTGAAATACATACTTTTCTATCTTGGCATATAATCCTATATCTCTAAATTTTTTTAATACATGACAAATATAAAGTTCATGTTTTTTTTTATTCTTAAAATAGATCAAAATGTCATCTAAATAACAAACAAAATCATCAAGAAATTCACAAAAACGTCATTCATAAGATTTTAAAAAGTAGTTGATATATTTATAAGTTTAAAAGGCATGACATTATATTCAAAATGCTGATACCTAATTCAAAATGCACTCTTTTATTTATCACCTTCTTTGATATGAATCAAGTTATATGCTCTTTATATATCTATTTTTGTATAGATCTTTGCCTAATTGAATTGATCAAGAAGTCCTAAAATCAAAGATAAAGGATATCTATTCTTTATGATAATCTTATTAAGTTCTCAATAATCTATGTATATTTGCAATGATCTGTCTTTTTCCTTTACAAATAAGATAAGAGCTTCTATTGAAGACTTTGAATGGCATATGAAATTTTTAGCCAAATTCTTGTCAATATATTCTTTTAATGTAGCCAACTCGTTTTGTGATAAACTATAGATTGATTCAAATGATGGTTGAGCTCCCTCTTGAAGATCAATTGAACAATCATAAGGTCAATACTTTGAAAGAATATCTATATTTTTCTTTTAAAAAATGTCTTGAAAATCTTGATATTAACTAGGAATATCACTTGTAGTCTTTTCAACATCAAAAATAGGTGTGGCGTATATAGCAAAAGATGATTATTCTTTTGATATATATATATATATATATATATATTTATATATAAAAGCTTTTGTACTTATCAATAATGATTTGGATGTACTAGAATTATGTATGTCTATTTCATTAATAGATTTTTAGATTAAATTACAAGAAAGGTCAAGGTTATAAAAAGTTCAATTTATTTGAAGATTATGCTTTTCTAACCACAATAATCCTGAAATAATTGGATTGGAAAGAGATTTGATTATATTAAGTATTACTATGTTATTATATCCCTTATTTGCTACATTTAAAAGAATAGTCTCATAGATAACATCTCTAAAAGATAATAAAAGACTATCTATGGCTTTTACGTACACAGATTTAATTTTCTTAAGTAGAAATATTTCTTGTGTTTTCAAAAAATCTTTATCTATGAAATAAGCTACGGCTCCTCAATCTAATAAGTTAAAGACTTTGTAATTTTTAGATCTAAAAATTCATCTATTATAAAATAAGGTGAAGGATTTGAGTAGAGAATAGCACCTTTATAAGACCTTGTATATGATTCCAATCCTACAATTTCTATTGTAATTAGAAAAACTCATTTTTTGACATATTATCTTTTTTAGTGACTGTACTCCTTATTTTGTGATTGCTTTGTTTCTTTGGACAATGTTGAATAGTGTACTTAGCTTTTCTATAATATAAGGACAAATCTTTTTGATGATGTTGAATCTTTTCCACTTCAGTGAGAGATTTAAATCATTGTCATGTTGTAACATATTTATGTGATAAAAAATATAGATAAGAATGATTTCTACTTAATATTCAATTATCTTAGTTCAATAGGAACTCAAGATATTTAGAAAAAGATTTATGAAAGCCTCTTAGATTATTTTCTTGTTTTAATAGCTAATAGATAAAAGTTAATTATTAAATTTTTTTCCTAGGTTGTAGAAATTTTTTTATAAATTTTAAAAAGCCATAAGTTAATAAAAATAGGATAGAAGACATAAATAATTAGTATGGTTGATACTAAGACTAAGTTGAGGATAGGGTCAAGTTTAAAAATCCTTAAAATAAGTTGGATTGATACCCGGGAGTCAACCATGTATGGGACAAGGTTGAAATCATATATCTAGCCACAAAAATGGCCACTAAGGGTAGGAGATCATATAATTTAGAGATTGGCAATTAGAATTGGAGAGTTAGCTTTAAGTTCATTTCAAAGACATTGGATTTGTTTCTGTAGGATTTGAGAGGACTTAGTAATTGCTATCTAAAGTGAGGGTTTATATTGGAGGTTAAGTTTTTATGCAATAAAATTAGAATCAACACTTTTAGCTATTGTGTACAACTGAAGTAACATCTATAATTGAAAATTTGACAATATATAGGTAATTGAGTGTGCTAAGATTGAATAAAAATTTATAGCAATCTAATAGTAAAATCAAGTTTTATTTGATCTTTAGTACAAAGAGGTACCAAAAATTGGTAATTTAGGGTTGCTTAGGATTTTTACAATATCTAAAGATCTATTATTTGAATTAAGGTGAAATTTGGTATAGTCTTAGAAGACTTAAAGGACAAGCTATATATCTAATTTTGGTTGAAATTAACAATTGAAGAAGAAAAATTTGCCACTATGATATCTGCATCAATCTTCAAGCCAACAACCAAGTGATATCAATGTGGATTTTGGTTGATCTTCCACAATCTGTAAGTTGGATTGAAATTTTTTGAGCATACAGAAGACTTATATTTGTATTTGTATGCAAAGTTTTATACCAAGTTTATAGTTAGATTAAAAATTATAGCTTATTAAAGTTCACTAAATAAGATTAGGACTTGTAAAGAAAAATCTTAGTTGCTTGATTGTGACAAGCAACAAAGCAATTGGGATTTATATGTGGATAAAATTATTAAGAAGAGTATTTTTAAGTACTTTGTATTGATTTAAGTACTCTTGTATTGATATTCAATTATATTCTTTTTATATGGATGAAACTTATTAAGGATTCTTGGATATATATGAACCGCAACTGCACCCTCTACAACCATGTGCTTGACGCATTCTCAAACAGGACAACATGTAATGTCTTTGCGTAATATCTTTATAAAATATTTACCTAATGTCTTTACAAAATATTTATCTAATATCTTTACAAAACATCTATTCTTGTCAAATTGTATCTTACAACTATGTAAAATAAATTTTCTCATCAAAAAGAGGTTTTTTTCCATCTTAGACACATATAATATTTTTTTTAATTTAATCTTCTTGATTTAGCATTGCACAGTAATCTCCACCATAATAGAGTTTGTCACAATAGCTTCAACCATGCTAGTGTTTTCCAATTAAGCTCTTATTGCTAAAATCTCTTCATAAGTGTCAAATGGATACTTATCATAAGCACTACTAATGATTCCATTAGTTAGTTTTGTTCATTTTTTTATATTTTTTTTTGAATTTTTATTAATTTTAGTATTAAGCATAGTCAAATAAGATCAAATTTGTCATTCTTTTAAAATAATATTTTTTCTTTATTAGAATAGCTGTCTAAATAACTTTCTTCTTGATTTCCTTGATTTCTTTGATTTGCCATATTAGTATTAAATCCTTTGAAAATCATTAGAATTTCCAAAAAATTCTTAAAAATTCAAAAATTTTATTATAAATTAATTAATATGCATGGATTTTAAATCCAGAGTGACCTTTTCCATTGCAATTATAGTTTCAAAAATATCAAAAATCCTAATTCTAATCCTTGTTTTCTAATTACTTTTAAATTTTATAAAGAGTTATTCTTATTTCTAAAATTTGTGAAAAAATTATAAAAAAAAAATCCAATATTTCAAATTTAAAAATTATAAATCCAATATTTCAAATCTTTGGCAATAGTCATTCCAGTTTCTTCTTAAATATACATACTTCTTTATTTCTATCTTATTATTTTCTTTTGACATAGTTTTTTACTAATTTGTACATCTGTTTTACTTCGTGTCCTTCATAGATTGACAAGAGTGAAGTCACAATATCAAAGCTTTGTCTCTTCTTGATTAAGAGTGGATTACCCTTTTTTATTGATAAGACATAAGCATATTAGAAGTTGTGGATTATCCACTTCTATACTGATATTGTTCCTAGAATTTTTTTCCTTTGTTCTTGAGTATTTTATTTCATAGTGAGAATAGGCATTTTTTTCTTTTCTATTATAGTATCATAATAGAGCTTGCTGAAATGAAGAGTGCAATGGCACAAATGCAAGAGCAAATGAGAGAATTAATGCTTGTAATGCATCAATTCAATACACCACTACAATGAGCGACAAGATTAGCAAGAAGCAAAGATATAGAGATGATTCCAACTGCTTTAAGCCATACCACTTCACCTACGATTGAACATCATTCAAGCATCAAAGAATCAAATATTAATTTGTTGAAGAAGTTTCATGGCACTAGCTCTAAGTTTCAAAAATTTATTAATCAAGTATAACTAGTGATTAAAATTCAATCACAAAGTTATCCAATCCAGAGATCACAAATCAAGTTTATTGGAACATTACTATCAGATTCTATTTTATCAAGGTTTTTGTCCTTTCTTGAACGACATGATCCAGTATTAGATAATTTGGAGGTATTTTAAGTAAAGTTTTGATCTATATATGGAGAACATGATGTAATTCATGTCACAATCAATAAGATCTATATCTTGTGATAAGACAATTGATTAGTGACACCATATGCTTTACAATTTTGACAAATAGCGATTGACACCAAGTGGGACAATGCTGCGCTTATTAGCCAATTTTTCTAAAGATTACAATATGAGGTAAAGAAATTGATGCTCAACTTATCCGATCCTCAAACATTGAGTCAAGCAATTGATTTTGCTATGAAGTGTGACAATCGGCTTTTTGAATTTCAATTGAAGAGCTACATAAGGAAGCCCCAACATTACTACAATATAATGGCAATATCAACGACTTCTCAATATATACATTCAGAAGTAAAAGACATGCAAATCGACGCGGTACGTTTCAAACTTCTTACTGAATAAGAAAAGACTCATCGTTGTTAAGAAGGATTATGTTTATATTATGGAGAACCTAAGCACACTGCTTAGCATTGTCCAAAGAAACGATGCAACCACAAGATGAGGAATATGGTTGTCAAAGAAGACAATATGTCAAAAAATAAGTTTGTCGAACTACAATAGAGACTATGCAATTGGAATCTTATACAACTCCTAGTAAAGGTCCTATCCTCTTTTCAAAATCCTCTCCTTATTTTATAATAGATATCTATTTAGGACCTAAAAATCACAAAGCCTGTGCCTTATTAGATTCAGAAGCCTCAATGTGTTTTTTAGATAAAGAATTTGTTAAAAGTCATAAAATACCTTCAATACAAAAAACTAAATCCGTACATGTAGAAGTCATAGATAGTCACCCATTATCTTTTGGAAATATTATTCATGAAATCCTTCCTATAAATATAACAATAGATGGTCATAATAGTTGTGTATTCTTTAATATAATTAAATCTCCTTCTAATCCAGTCATTTTAGGTTTATCATGGCTAAAAAAATATAATCCTAAAATAGATTGGATTTTTTGTAGACTTGACTTTTTTAAAGCATTAATAAGAGTCCTATAAATCAAGTAATAAATCATAAGCCTAGTATAGTAAAATTCTTATTTATAAGCACAAAAGCGTTTATGAATGAAGCAAAAGAAGGATCATCTTTTGATATTTATGCTACATCCACTTCTGATGGTGGAAGGACTTTAAGTGGCATTCCAAGCAAATATCAAGATTATCAAGACGTTTTTGAGAAGAAGAATGCAGACATCTTTTAGGAACATCATTCATATAATTGCTCAATTGATCTCAAAGAGGGAACTCGGCCTCTAATTGGACTGATCTATAGTCTATCTTAGAATGAACTGGCTCAACTCAAAAAATACATTGATGAGAAATTAGCCAAGAATTTTATATGCCATTAAAAATCTCCAGTAGGAGCTCCTATCTTATTTGTAAAGAAAAAAGATGCATCACTACAGATGTAAGTAGATTATCAAGAACTCAACAAGATTACTATTAAAAATAAGTACCCTCTATCTTTGATATCTGGACTTTTTGATCAATTGAATCAAGTCAAGATCTATATAAAAATAGATCTAAGAAGAACATATAATCTAGTATGCATTAAAGAAGGAGATGAATGGAAGACTGCATTTTGAACAAGGTATAGACATTTCAAATATAATGTCATGTCTTTTGGACTTTTCAACATCTTATAAATGATATTTTTGATGAGTTTCTTGATGACTTTGTTATTTGCTATTTAGATAATATTTTAATCTACTCTAAGAACATAGAAGAATATGAACTTTATGTTTGTCAGGTGTTACAAAAATTTAGAGATATAGGATTATATGCCAAGATAGAAAAGTATGTATTTTATACTATTTAAATTGACTTCTTAGGATACATCATTTTGAATAATGGTCTCAAAATGGATCCTAAGAAAGTCTAGACAGTTATAGATTAGAAGATTCCAAAAACAATAAGAGATGTGCAATATTTTTTGGGATTTATCAATTACTATCGAATCTTCATCAAGAACTTTGCTCAAGTTGCAACTCCACTTACATGCTTAACTTATAAGGACAAACTCGAGTGGGATAAAGAGGCAGAAGCATCGTTTGAGGCTTTGAAGACAGCTTTTACTTGAATATCAATCTTCTATCATGTTGACTTTTTCAAAGTATTTTTTATAGAAATTGATGCCTCAAACTTCACTTTAGGGGCAGTATTATCACAAGTGGGAGAAGATGACAAACTCCACCTAATAGCTTTCTATTCCAAGAAATTTTCAAGAATAAAAATCAATTATGAAATCCATGATAAAGAACTTCTTGCAATTGTGGATTCTTTTCAGGAACGGCGTCACTATCTAAAAGGCGCTTCTAGTCTAGTCACTATTGTCATATTGTAATTTGGCTACTATGTGAAAAAATTGTACATATATATTTAATGTATAATTTATTACATAGCTAAATGAGAGCCATATCAGTGGACTTTTATTAATTACAAGATATACTTAGGTTGCTAGTTTAGAAGGGATGTATTAAAAGGATTATTATTGAGGTTTATATAATCTTATTTCTTCTTTTGATAGTAATTTTGAGGTTGATTTATATTGACAACAACTTATATATATCTTAAGTCATCTTTGTTAGACATTGGTGACCCTTAAAATCTTAGTTTACTTCTTTTATTTGGTGCTTAAAGCACAAAGTATGTAAATCTTATATGAAGAAGGATTAGAAAAGGATTTTTAATATAAAAAGGGTAGTTTGGCCATCCATGTGGATACATAGAGGTGGATGATAGAAATCTCTATTCTAATTGACCAAAAATCATGTCCAATGGACTTTAAGGAGGCTGTCTGAGGGTTTATTAGGAATTAGGGTTTGTTTTTTGAGAGGAGTCAAACATCAAAGGCTAGATTCAGCAAGTTTGGTTTTTTGGATATGGTTTTGGTACAAAACTTGCATGATTTGGACTTTTTATGAAAGAGTTATAGGCACTCAAAATTAGGGTGTTGAAATTGTACCTATTGTCACTCTTTTAAGCATAACACGTGCGTACAAAGAGCAATAGACAATTGGAAATTAGGATTAGAAAGAATACTTTTTTGGCTACACTTTTTATGTGTAGCTTGATAAAATCCAAGCTACAATGAAGGAAATATTGGGAGTTGAAATCAATGCTTGTAAAAGACCCCGCTTAACTAATGGTTACATTTTGAGCTGTATCTTAGACAATTTGATAGATTTTTAGCTCAAAATTTTTAAGAATATATATGTTTATGTCACAAGACTTTGTGTAAAAATTTTGTGGCATTAAAATTTTGGATTTGTGAGATATAAAGAAAATAGTACTAGGGTGTCTCTAAGCTAGGGTTTTAAGCACCTACTAGGGGTTTTGAGATATTGGACGATTGAAAATAAATTTATTATTTATTCTTCTTTTTTATAAAACTTAAAAATATTACCTATACTTTAAAATAAATTTTATAGAAATTGGACAATTGGATCAAGACTTATTGAATTCTAAAGTTCAATAAGAAATAAGTCGTTGCTGGTGAACAAAATTTTGAAGGATTTTTATAAAATTTGAACTCTTTTTGTACAAACCTACTTAAATACAAGAGGATTTTATCTATAGAACTTCTCTTTTGTAATACTTTTATATTATTTGTCCTTTTTATTAAGGATAAATCACTTATTGGAGTTTTGACAATAATTTTTAAGTGAATTCACCACAACCAGGTACCTAGTGTATTCTCAAATAGAAGACCACGCCATATGACACCGTGTATATGGATCACAAGAATCTTGAGTATTTCATATCAACGCTCATATTGAATCATTGCCAAGCTTGTTGGAGCATGTCTTTGTCAAGATTCGAGTTTATTATTATCTATTAGCTAGGAAAACAACAAGGTTTGTTTGATGTCTTTTCTAGACATTCTTATCTTATACCAAGAGAAGAAGATTCAGCTTTTCATCAATAAAGAACAATCTTCTTGAAGATGGAGCAATTTCATCTTCAAGCAATGAAATCAACATTAATTGTTGATTCTACTTTTATCAAGAAAATCCAATCCACTATATCTTCAGATCCTCTTGTCCATGAAATTAAGAATAATTCATCTAAGTCTCATGATACTTCCAAGTTTGAGTTCAAGAACAATTTTTTTTATTTTGAAGGACACATATATATTCTAGAAGGCGCAATACGACTACGTGCTCTAGAAACTTATCACAACCTCCATGCGGCAGGATATTTTGGATATAATAAGACTTTGGAGCTAATATTGAGAGATTTTTGGTGGCCTCAAATGTGGAAGGCTATTTAAGAATTTGTACAGTCGTGTGACATTTGTTCAAGATCAAAAATTCCTCATCACCGATCTTACGGACTTCTTCAACCATTACTTATACCAGAATAACTTTGGTCTTTTGTTTCTATGGATTTTATCATGGATCTTCTAAAGTCAAGTTCATATGACTGTATATTTGTGATTGTAGATTGTTTTACCAAGATGGCATATTTTGTACCATGTACAAAATCTATTACAAGTGAAGAAACAGCTAAACACTTCTTTGATAATATCTATCACTATCATGGACTATTAAAGGATATTATATCAAATAGAGGAACACAATTTATATCAAGGTTTTAGAAGACTCTTTTTAAAATATTGAAAGTGGATATAAAATTATCTTTAGCTTTTCATCTTAAAATTGATCGACAAACAAAACAAGTAAATCAAGTTTTGAAGCAATATTTGAGATGTACCATCAACTACTATGAAGATGATTGGACAACTTTTTTGCCATTGGCAGAGTTTTCTTGTAATAATTTGATATATTTTTCTACTCAATAAAGTCTATTCTTTGCAAATTACAATTATCATCCACAACTTGATACTTTTGACTTTTCAAAAGTTGATAATCCTACGATGGAAGATTTGAAAAATTGTTTGCCAGAGCTATATGCAACAATGAAGGCACAACTAAAGAAAGCTCAAGAACGACAAAAAATCAATATAGATGTCTATTGCAAGGAATAACCTCAATTCTACATGGACGATAAGGTATGGTTACTTCATCATAATATTAAGACTATCCATCTTTGCGAGAAGTTGGATTATTGTAGACTTGAATCTTTTTTTTATTTATGAATAAATCAATTTAGTTGCTTATTGATTATATCTACCAAAATCTATGAAGATCCATCTTATATTCCATATGTCACTACTCAAGCCATATAAGACAATGGATATATAAGAAAGAAGATAAATGCCACTGCCTCCTATAGAAATGAACAACAATAAAGAATTTGAAATCAAAGAGATTTTAGATTCAAGATAGCGCCAAATTTTACTGGAATATCTTGTGCATTGGCGCAAATATGATATTAGTGAATGCACATGGGAGCCATCCAAGAATCTAGCAAATGCATCAACAAAAGTCAATGCATTTCATCGATAACATCTGTCAAAATCAAGATAAAAAATCAAGAAAATCTTTGCTATAAAGCAAAGCAAGTTCATCTTACCTTGTATCATTGTTGTTATTTTCTCAGATTTGTTTATACTAAAGAAATAGAGGATCAACTATCTTCAAAGGAAACAAAGATCAAAATATGTAGCAAGCACAATTTGACGTATCTTGGACTTCTTCAACATATAATCACCGCTCTTTGTGGATCTCAGCCCTAGAAGAGGGAATAATGTCATAAATATAAGATTTACTCCAATAATTATCTAATTAAGATAAATAAATATAAGTAGATAAAATAAATTAATTTAATAATATCTTAGAAAGAAGCTTCCTAGAAGCTTCATAGACACAGAATCACCTTTATATATGTCTATAGGTGATTGATAGATTAAAAACTTGGTCAACAAATTAGCTATGTATTGCACATATTGGTAGCTTGTGGAACAAGGTAGCCATGTGTTGTACATGTTGGTAACTTGTGGAACAAGCCAAGTATGTGGCACACATATAAGAAACTTATCTTATAAGTTTGACACGTGTCTTACAAATTAGACATGTGTAGGAGGTCCTATAAAATACCGCCACGTAGCTCTTAGATAGATAGTATAAATAGAGACAAGAGTCAAGCCTTCTTCATTCTTGTCAACTCCTTTCTTGTTTCTAGTCTAGTTCAAGAGCCTCATGTTTTTTCCAGTCTTTGACAATAGCCATTCTAGTTTTTTAAATATACATACTTCTTTATTTCTATCTTATTATTATTTTTTGATATAATTTTTTATTAACTTACGCATCTGTTTTAGTTCATGTCCTTGATAATATTTCACTTGTTTTGTATTGTTCTTCTCCTTTGTTGTTGTTTATTATTCCTTATATTTTATATCAAAAATTATAATAAACTCTTCATTGAAGCCATCTTGTAATTTGGATTGAGGGGTGAATTTTATCTTCACATAAATGGTGCAATTGCCGGGAGGTGGTGCTTTTAATTATATGTGTAAATGTCGAGTTAGTGTGTTGTAATTCACATTTTGTTTGGTCTTTTTGAGTGAAAAATTCAAAATTAGTCTTCATCATTGATAAGTTTTCTACATCTCTTCTTTACTGGTGTATACAAAGCATTTCAAATTCTCAACTGATAAGATAGTCAAAAATTTCATTATTGAGTTGAATATTGATTTATTCTTTGATTTTCATCAATCAATTTTTGTGTAGTACATCTTTTAAGTTAAAAGTTTTTGAGGTTGTGTATTTTGATCTTAGCTTTTTAAAAAGATATTGCACATTTAATTTGGACTTGATTTGAATTTATATTGAATTTTAGACTAAAAAAGGGTTCATTACTGTGGCAGTTTCATATACTCTATGTTTAGAAAGGCATTTTGTAGTGCATGGTGACTATTTAATAGTAGAAATTTTGGAATACAAGCACCTCAAACTTGAAATCATAGTGGTATAAACTTCAATACTATTGAATCAGAATTGAATTTGTAGCGATTTTTGGAGTAGAAAGAGGTTGTTGTCTTAAGAGGAATACCATTCAAGTTAATGATTTCTATCTCTTCAATTATTTATATTGTTGATTTTATATTATATTTTTAAATTTTTTATTTTAAATTTTATCTTAATTATATTAAATTATAATAAAAAAAAATTAAAAATTAAAAATAAATAAATAAGAAAATAAGAAAATAAGAATTAAAAATAAAATGAAACAAATTAAAATTAAAAAAATTATAAAATAAAAATGAAATAAAAATAAAAATAATATTATTTATCCATTAATTTATTTTTTATATAATATTATTACTTCTAACTTTAAATAATATTTGATTAATTTAGTATTAATATTAACATTATTTGGTGGTTCTTTTTAGATTGGTTGTCACTTCAAAAGCATAAACAATGGAATTCAAGTATAACTTCAAACATAAAGAATAATCTTGGTAAGTTTTAAATCTTAGCTTTTTAATTTATTTGAAATTTTAGACAAAAGCAAGGAAAGAGGACAATATGGCAAAATTAGGTGGATTTCAAACTTTAGCTCTTCAATTTATTTGAAATTTTAGGTATATTTTAAAAAGAGCATAGTGGGACTTGCTATCCTAAAGGTAACATCTTAATTATTCTATCATCTTATAATATAATTGAATACTAAAATATTATATTATATGTACTAGAAATTTTTTCAATCTATTTCTTTTATTAAAGAAAATCTAATTGTATTTGTGATAGTTGCTTTAATTTTTAGATATTTTGTGAAAAAATGAAGTTGAATTGGTGGTTGGTATGACTTCTTTTTGGTATTAAATTTGTATTTGTGGAAAGTAATGATTCCCATGAGGCATAGTTAATTATTATAGGTTGTCCTATAAGTTGCCTTTTTTCTAGTCTATCTAATTTTTATGGTATATTTGTAATAAATTTTTAAGTTATTTATTTTATCTTTGATTTTATTTTTCAATCTCTAATTATAAAACAAATTTCAACCAATAAGTGATTCCACCATTTTAAGATCAACACAAGATCTTACTATTTAATTAAAACATGTGTATCACTTATAAAAAATATTTAATTATTGGATGATATCATTATTTTAAAATTAGCATAAGATCTCATCTTAATATACAATTAAATCACGTGCTTCACAAATAGGTAAGATAAGAGAAGATTTTAGGTTATTTTACAAAATAAATTAAATATACTACAAGTTTCTTAGATTAATTTTTGTTGTTTAAATCATCTATTAGATTTTTTTTTTATCTTAAGTAAATAACTTAGAAGCAATAAATTTAGTTGTATGCCACTTAAACTTAAGTCTAAGATAGCTTATCTTTTTATTGATTATATTTTGTGATTTGGATATATTTTATAAAATGATAAAGAAATTAAATCTATAGTTGTAGAAACCAATATATTGAAAGAACTTTGTGACAAGATGTCACACGCTACTTTTTTAATAGAGCATGGTAGAGGCTATCCTTTAAAGCTTCAAATTGAACCTTCACCATTTCCAAATCCAAGCAGTAATATTACAAATGGAAGTAACTAACCTCTTCCTATAGACATCCAAATTGATCCTATAATATTGTTTAGAAGATTATCTATTGTTATATCTTTGAGATTACAAGGAACAAAAATTCTATTTAATATTTTAAGGTTTAGTGGATCTATCAATGAAAATCTAATAGCTCACGTAGAATGGTTTACAGAAGTATTAATCATTAGTCTAGTAACAAACCATAGATATTATTTGATATGGTTTTTAACTACTTTAATAGATTCTACATATGCATGGTAAAAATTCCATATAGAAGAATCTTTTACTACATGGAAACAATTCTTAGCAGTCTTCTTTTATCAATTTAGATCCGTAATTGGCCAACAATAAGTTCTTCTAGCTTTGATAAATATCAGACAAGGTCCCTTTAAAGATATCACCTCTTATGTGAAGCAATTTTATGTAGTATGCACTAGATATGTTGATAATTTTTTAAATGAAGATATCATAAGGTATTATTTTATCTAAAGTTTTATTATGCCTTTTATTATTCAAGATGTCATGGACATAGAATATAGACTAGAAGTCTAAACAAGAAGTTCAAGAAGAGCTGGCAAGAATTAGATTAATCAGATGAGTACAAGAAACAACACCAGAGAGGTGAGCTAAAACTCCAAGAGATGTGTTGACCAAACTAAAGAACTCTTCAGCCTTGACTTTAATATATATTCCTACCTAGGAAGCTTTTCTAGCAGCTTCCACCAACTAGGGAGCTTCTCAAGCAACTTCTACCAACTAGGAAGCTTCTCATACAACTTCTATCAATTAAAAAGCTTCTCAAGCAACTTCTATCAACTAAAAAGATGCTAGAAGGCTCTGAAAGATTCTAGAGAGTTTTAAAAACCTTCTAGAAAATTTTAGAAGGTTCTGATAAGTATGTCCTTGACATTACCTCCTCCTCTAGCTTTGAGGTCTCCGAGAAGCCATTTGAGATGTATATTCATAAACGTAGGAAATCAAAGATTTGACACATAGTCTCTGCAATATATTTCAGTTGTTGTTCACGAGGCAAATGATTTATGGGTCCTTGTATCCACCGATAATGACCAATATCTTCTACTTGAGACCATGTCTGAACTTCTGTGTCTTCATTAAGAAAATGGCCTGAAAATATCGCTTCGCCACTATCTGCATGAGCTGGTTTAACTTCAAAGACAATCACGAGTGATCTGCTATTTGATATTCTTCAACGTCTTCTTGGCTCTTCTAATTCTTCATCTCAAGGTCGACGTCATGAGCTACTTAGTTGAGATGGCACTACTAATACAATATCCACATTCTCATTAGCCAAATTTAAATATATTCTAAAATTAGATATCTTGATACTATAAGAAAGCAAAATGCAACAAGTTATATTTTGATAAAACCTAGATCTTACTTATATACATTCTTTTGGAAGAGGCTTCATCTTCACGTTTCATTAATAGCCGATTTTTGGTTTATCAGGATATCGTCGATGAAATTCTTATATCTTTTGCATTGCATTTGTTATATTTTCTGCTGGCTCCCAAGTCCGCTCATTTATATCATAGGCATGCCAATGAATTAAATACTCCAACTTTTCCTATCTCTATTGCGAATCAAAGACTTGTTCCATCTTATATTCTATGTGGTCTTTGATTTCAACACAAGGTGGTGGTGGCTGTATCTGTCCTGATAAAATTAATTTGCAATAAGTTTCTAAAAAGGAAACATGAAAGATTAGATGTACCTTCATGGATGTGGATAATTTCAATCAATAAGCCACCGAATTGATTTGCTCCTCAATGAAAAATGGTCCCAACCTCCTATAATCCAACTTATCACAAGGTCAAGTGGTCTTAATGTTTTGTCATAAGAGCCAAACCTTATTTTTAATTTGAAAAGCAAGAGAATTCTTTCCAAATTTGTTTGCAGAAGCTTTGTACGAGTCTTGAGCTATGTGTAATTGAAGCTTCAAGGTGGTCTGGATCTCCATTAAATGCTTTGCAAGATCTTCAGCTGCTGAATTTTTATCTTTGGATTTACCCAACAAATCGAATTTTGGATGATATCCATAATTTGCAAAGAAAGGTGTTTGTTGGGTTGAAGCATGGACCAAATTATTATACGCAAACTCTGCCAATGGTAGATATGTAATCCAATCATCTTGTTGATAGTTGATTGCACATCGTAGATATTGCTCTAAGACTTGGTTGACTCACTTTGTTTGACCATCGGTTTGAGGATGAAAGGCAGAAGATATCTACTCTCAGTATGTCAAAAAGCAACCTCCAAAACTTTGATATAAATTGAGGCCCTCAATTCAAAATAATGTCATCTGATAAACCATGATACTGATATATATTGTCAATAAATAATCTTACTGTTTCTTCACCAAAAGTTGTCTTTGTACATAGAACAAAATATATCATCTTTATAAACCAATCTACCACTATGTAGATAGCATCAAATATTACAAAAGGTGGCAAATTTGTGATGAAGTCTATAGATACTGAAGACCACAGTTGCTTTGGAATTGGCAAAGGTTGTAAAAGCCCGCAAGGGCGATGTCGAGGATTCTTTGATCTTGAACAAAGGTCACATGATAGCACAAAGTTCTTTACTACCTTCCACATTTGGAACCACCAAAAGTCTTGGAAAATGAGCACCATTGTTTTGTTGAATCTGAAGTGACCTACGGCCAAGAAGTCATGTCGAGATTGAAGAATACAAAGTCAAATTGGTCCTTCCAGAATGTATAGTCGATCTTCAAAATATAATAATCTGTCCTCAATCTTGAACTTGTCTTTGTCAAAGCATTGCTTCACATCCAAGACTAATGAGTCCACAACTGATGCTTCATGGACTTGTTCTAAAAAATCAACATCAATTGGTATGATCATGGAGGTGGTGTGGAGGCAAAACCATTCTGGTTGTAGCAAAGTTATACACTACTGATCAAATGCTGCATTTCCAGCCTTGGGTACTAAATATGATCTCCTTGATAATGCATCCGATAATCCTTGTTGCCTTCCTAGGCAATATGTGAAGATGAAGTCGAATCGAGATAATGACATGTTCCACCAAGCTTGGTGCCGATTCAAAACTCGAGCTGTTGTGAAATACTCTAAATTCTTGTGATCTATAAATACAGTCATTAGATGTGCAGCACCCTCTAATAAATGACGCCACTCTTAGAAAGAATCAACTATTGCAAGTAACTCCTTATCGTGAATTTCATAATTGATTTCTGCTACGAAAAACTTCTTAGAGTAGAATGCAATCGGGTGAAGTTTATCATCCTTCTCCATCTGTGATAATATAAATCCTCGTGCAAAGTCAGAAGCATCTATTTCCAAATAGAAGGCCTTTGTAAAGTCAGGATGTACCAAGATAGGAGCTGTCGTAAATGTCAAATTTAACACTTGAAAAGCCTCTTATGCTTGAGTACTCCACTCAAGCTTATCCTTTGATGTCAATCGTATTAATGGGGCTGTAATTTTTGAATAGTTTTTGATGAAAATGCGATAGAAGTTGGCAAATCTAAGAAAACATTGCATGTCCTATACCATCTTTGATACTGCCCAATCCGTTACCGCTTGAACCTTCTTCTGATCTATCAACAATCCTTCGTTTGAAATGATATAACTAAAAAATTCCATCTTGGGTTGATGGAACATGCATTTTTCTAACTTGGCGCATAACCCCACATCCCAAAGTTTTTATAACACCAACTTCACATGATCCTCATGTTCTTGAATATTCTTGGAATAGATCAAAATGTCATTGAGCTAACAAACAATAAATTTGTCCAAATATTCTTTGAAAATATCATTCATCAAATGTTGAAATATAGCTGGTGCATTGGTCAATCCAAAAGACATGACATTATATTCAAAATATCCATACCTTGTCCAAAATGTTGTCTTCCATTCATCTCCCGCCTTTACTTGTATAAGATTGTAAGCTCTACAAAGATCTATCTTGATATATATTTTGGCTTCACCAAGTTGCTCCAAGAATCCGGATATTAGTAACAATGGATATCAATTCTTCACGGTGATCTTATTCAAGCCTTGATAATCCACGCACATTCGTAATGAACTATCTTTTTTTTTCACAAAGAAGATAGGTGCACCTATTGGAGATTTAGAATGCCGAATGAAGTTCTTTGCAAGATTCTCTTCAATGTAATCTTTCAATATTGAGAGCTCGTCTTGTGATAAATTGTAGATTGGGCCAAATAGTTGTTGTGTTCCTTCTTGGAGATCTATAGCACAATCGTACGGTCAATGCTCTGATAGCATGTCAACATTCTTCTTCTCAAAGATATTCTTGAATTCTTCATACTGCTCCGGAATAATCAAAGTCGGAGTTGCATCTTCTCGAGCTGGTGTTGCAAAGATGACAAGGGATGTATTATGCTTGGCTTCCTTCATGAAGGCCCTCGCACCTATGAATAAGGGTTTGTTTCTAGACATTATCTTGGTAGGTTCTACTATTAAGGATTTTCTTGGAAATGTTACTTTTCGTAACTTTCAATCTATCAATGGATTATATTTATCAAGCGAGGATAGCCTCAAAATGACTGAACATGAAGAGGTCTTGATAATATTAAACACAATGCTACTTTCATGATTTTCAAGATGTACCTTCAATGGTTTAGTTTCATAAGTAACATCGCTAGAAGACAAAGATTGGCTATCTATGACTTCTACATGGTCAAGCTTTGGTTTCTTCACAAGAGGAAATTTGTGAAGCTTGGCAAATTCTTCATCTAAAAAGTAAGCAGATGCTTTTGAGTCTAGTAGAGCATTGATTTGCAGTTTTTGAATAGCAAGAAATAAAGGTATCATAAAGTAATGAGAAGGTTGAGCTAAGAGAAAGGGACCTTGATTAATTTGAGGTGTTGAGATGTCGAGCCGCATGGTCTCTATTGTGGCTGGGCGTCCTTGTTTTCTTGCACACTTGTGTTTTTGAGTCTTGTTGTTTGAGGCATCTGTTTTCTAGGACAATTTCCGGCTTTATGGCCTGCCTCTCTATAATATAAGCACAAGTTTTGCTGAAATCATTGCTTCTTTTCTTAAGTTGTGAGGGGCTTGAAACGTATCGTAATAATTTGTATGTTTTTTGTTTCAGATTGAGCTTCTACAGTCTTGATAGGAGCAACCGAATAAAACTGGTTTTCGCGTGGATACTGTGTAGCTCTGAAATAATGGTCTTCATGTTGTTGAAAAAGCTGATTGTCGCACTTCACTGCTTGGTTGATTGCTTCGTTGAATATTTGAGGGTCGGGTAGAGATAGCAATAAATCCTTCACATTATCTTTGAGTCCTCAATAAAATTGACTCACCAGTGCTTCTTCTCTCTAGTTGATATCACAAGCAAGTTGTCTGAAGTTCGATGCATAAACAAATGCAAAGTGTGATCTTTGTTGCAGAGAACAAATCTTGGTGGTTGTCCACCAAGCCTTATCATGCTCTGCAAATGCCTCCTCGAATGCTCTTAGAAAGGTCTTAAAATTATTCAAGATAAAAGACCTTTTCTCAAATAAGGAGGCAAACCAAGTCAAAGCTTGTCCAATAAGCAATGTCCCCACTAATCTAATTTGTGATTCCTTGGTTGAATAGCATTCCAATTGCAAGAATGTTACCAATCAAACTTAGTTTACAAAATCACAAAATTTTGATTGGGTATCATCAAACTTCACTGGGAGATTGACTCGAGGTTCTTTGTACTGCGGTGTAATCAAATTCTCACGTTGAGATGTAGATGTCAATACTTCACTAGTTAGAGGTGGTTGTATTATAGACTAAGCCACTCCAACTCTTGTAGCTCCACAGAGCTTAGCAAAATTTCTTTCAATTTCAACAATTTTAATTGCTAGAGCGTTAAGGGCATTGATGATCACATCTAACTTTGACTCCAAAGATTCTACCATGTTAATGTCTTTTCTATTAGCTATGCTAAATAAAGAAAAAAGAATCAATATTGGTCTAAGGGAGGATAATCCGCAACCTTTAGAATGCTTAAGTATCTTCAAAGAGAGGAGTAGTCCACTCTCTATCTCAAAGAACTAAGCTCTGATATTGATAGAAGGGTAGTCTCGACAAATTGTCATGGATGCAAAATATAGACTAGAAGTTTAAAGAAGAAGTTCAAGAAGAACTGGCAAGAACTAGATTAATCAAATGAGTACAAGCAAGAATACCAGAGAGGTGAGCTAGAGCTCCAAGAGATGTGTTGTCGAGATTGAAAAACTCTTCAGCCTTGACTTCAATATATATTCCTACCTGAGAAGCTTCTCCAACAACTTCCACCAACTAGGGAGCTTTTTAAGCAACTTCTACCAACTAGGAAGCTTCTCAAGCAACTTCTATCAACTAGGAAGATGCTAGAAGGCTCTAAAAGATTCTAGAGAGTTCTAAGAACCTTCTAGAATATTCTAGAAGGTTTTGATAAGTATGTCATTGATACAAGATATATTAAATAAGAGACCTAAGGATTTAAAAAGAGCTATTCAAGTTGCTTTGGAAGTAGAAATTATTAATAATAAAAATGATTGTATGCTTAAGAGGACAGAAGAACCAATACCAACTTTCATATCCTTGCAACATTGTCTTATGGAATGCCATCAATATTTAGCTTTAAGCTATTCTCAACCTTCTATTTTCTTATTGTCTATCAATAATCCAACGCCCTTGGTTGTACAAGGCCAATATGACCAATCCTTATATAGATCTTTCAATGATATTAGATTGGAAGAATTTAAAAGTGAGATAAAATAAGCAAATTATGTATTCAAAAATGAGATGATAAATACTATGAAAGCTATAAGTGAACAAATATCTTGCCTCATTAAAAACCAAGTTTTAATTGTAGAGCCTAAATACCATGAATTAGGAATTTATACCTCTAAATTATGGTGTACAAATTATAAACAAATGAACCATATATTCTAATTTTGTCGACAATTCTTACAATATCCTATAAAAAAAAAATCAATTTTAACTATATAAGCCTCTTCATCAATTGAGATAAGTAGATTCAAATATTCTTTTAAATTAAAAAAATAATATGATATATTGTCATATTTGTAAAAAATCACATCAAGTAGGTCAATGTCGGATTAAAAATGGAGTAGTATGCTCTAATTGTACAAGATTTCATCTTATGGATCATTGTAGAAGATCCAATAAGATTATCTACTTAAATTCTTCTTCAAAAAATTATACCAATCAAGTTGTAAGAGATGTATGAGAAGTTAGATTTACAAATCTTATTATTGTAAATAATCCATCAAATATGTATTATGACCATTCAAGCAATAGTCAAAATTTCCAACTTTCAATGATAGTTCAAACCAATTAAGAAACATTACAAAGATCCTTAGCATATGACTAAAATTTAAACCAAAATCAACAACTACCATCTTCTTAAGATATTAGATATACAATGGCTCAACTTGATATATCTTATATATTAAATTTACTATCTTTTCAATTTAACTTGGTGCAATTGAGGAACAAAAAGATCTTATTGGACAATGGATATTTATCTTTTTTAGTTGTAATCAAAAGTATGAGTGCTAAAAACCAATAGATTTAGTACAACTTCAAGAAGATAAAATATCTATAGATACTTCAGAAGAATAATCCAAATTTATAGAATTAAAAAAAAATTACCTAAGAAATAGCTAAAAAACTAAAAAAACAACCAATTGTCTTTTTTAACTGAACCTAATAAAGAAGGTTATCAATTTGCAAGCAAAAAAGGGCCTTGGACTTCACGAACTTTTTTAAAACATCCAACAACTATTAGAACCTTCAACCTTGCAAATCATATAATTTATAGCAAGATCTTTGTAGGACTAAGGCTAACATTTCTTTTAGTTAATTAATTCAAATAGCACCAATTATTAAAAAAGATCTCAAGGAATAAATATATAAAAAAAAAACCAAAAATATAAAAAAAAAATAGCTAGAATTAAAATTAAAGATTTAAATCGGAATATTACAAAGAAGAAAAAAAAAAAAAAAAAAAAAAAAAAATTGAGAATATGGACCTATTGAAATAGATATAAAAATTGTAGATAAAATTATTCTTAAGATCATAATAGATGATAGAAGTAGTATTAATATCATACTTGAATCCACTATGAATAAGTTGGAATTAAAAATCATTCACAATGCAATTATAAAAATTAAATTAGTTGATCAAAGATCTTTTCACCTTCTAGGTCAAATTTAAAATTTGTGCATGTAAGCAAAAGGTGTAAATTATATAGTATCATTTTATGTGATATAATTATATAAAGAATCTAATAGCTACCCTCTTTTGTTGAGAAGAGGATATTTGAGACAATCTAAAGAAGTAATCAATTGATGGGCTTTTGAGCCTTACTTTACTTTTGGACATGTGGATAATTGTACAACAACTATGATATCTAGCTATATTAGACTTTAAATCTTGGCCTCCTTGCAAAAAAATACTATTAAATATAAAATCCAATCAAATCAATTTTATCCAATTTAATTTAATTTTAATTATTATTCTAATAAAATATATTGGTCTTAGATTATATAAATATGAAGATGAAGGTGATTTTGCCAAATAGTTAGAAGAGAATTTTTACGAAGAAGAAGACATCCATATCCAATTTATAGATGTAATTGATTGGTTGAAGCTTGAAGATGATTGTTTTAATCTTACAACCTTGATTGATGATATTTATATAAATAAAGCCTTTATCTTGGAAATTAATGGAATTCAAGTTGAAGACTTTGACGCTATTATGAAGAAACCATCATGCCTCTTCCTTTATAATTTAAAAATACACTCTAAGGTATTGAAGTTAGACATGAGGCATTTACTTATCTACTAATAGCTAAAGATTGGTACCATGGATCTATTGATTTAATACATGTAATAGAATAATATTGGATAAAAATTCTAGTTAATTATAATAAAGAAGAACTCAAATATGTCAAGTTTGGATTCCAATTAGATATAAAAGAATTAAAAAAAATATAAATCCTTGATAATAGAATATTATAATATATTTTCTTTATCTTATAAAAATTTAAAAGATATTCTTTTTAGCATTTTTCAACACATTATTCCACTTCTTCTAAATACCATACTTGTTAGATAAAAACATAAAAGATTTAATCCTAAGATGAAACTTATTATGAAAGCAAAGTTGCAAAGGTTTTTTCAAGTAAGATTTATAAGGCCTATAGAAATTATGGATTGGTTGTCTCATGTTGCCTTCGTGAAGAAAAAAGAAAGAAATAAGCTTAGGATTTGTGTGGATTATTGAGATTTGAATAAATACATTTAAAAGGACAATTTTCTATTATCTTTTATTACTTCTATAATAAATGATGTAATAAGGAATGACTTGTATAATTTTATAGATAGCTATTGTGGTTATAATTAAGTATCAATAGCTCCTAAAGATTAGCACAATATTGCATTTATATCACCTTGAAAAACTTTCGTATATGTAGTGATGCCTTTTGAATTGTGCAATGTTCTTTTAGCCTTTCACAGAATTATGACCTATGCATTTTTAGACCTTCTTTAAAAAACCATGTCAATTTATATTGATGATTTTAATTATCAATCATCAAAGGATGATCACCTTAAAAGCCTTCAATTATACTTCTAATATTATAAAAAAATAAAAATTTCTTTTAATTCCAAAAAAATTTATTTAATAATTTAAAAAAGAATTTTATTGGATTATTTCATTTCTAAAAAGGAAAAAAACTTGATCCTAAAAAAATAGAAATTATTACAAATCTATTGGCTCCAAATGGAATAAAAAATATTTAAAAGATTTCAAGGCATATGAATTGGTATCGCAACTTGATTGAATCATATTTTCTTTATGCCTTACCATTGACTAATTTATTGAAAAAAACCACCAAGTTTTAATAGACTTTTGAATGTCAAGTTGATTTTGATGCAATTAAAGTCAAATTGCTACCTTATCCTCATCTACTATTGCCAAATTGAGATCAACCTTTCTATGTCTATTGTAATGTCTCTGAATTTGTAATAGATAGTGCCTTACATCAACTAGATGATAAGAATGTGATCCATCTTGTTGCCTTTGCTAATAAATAATTGACAAGTATTAAATGAAACTATACAACCAGAGAGTGAGAATGTTTAGTTATAGTTTTTAGTGTCAAAAAGTTTTGGTACTATCTTTTTATAAACAAAGTCATTTTTTTTATAGATCACATGATTTTTAGATATATTATAAATAAATTAGATTTAAATGATAGATTAGTAAGATAGATATTATTTTTTAGCAAAATTTGATTATATAATATAATACAAATCAAAAAAATAATATAAGTAAGTCGATCATCTTTCATGATTATTTACACCTATAAGGATCTATAATATGGATGATGAATTTTTTGATGCCCATTTATTTTATATTATGGTAGCATCTATATAGTATGAATAAATTGCCAAATTTTTGAATATTCAACAACTATCCAATATCTTATAAAAAAGTAAATGATAAAAGATTAAAGTGAATAGTATTCATTTTGCTCTTATAGCCGAGAAATTATATCATCAAGGGATTGACAAGATTTTAAGACGTTGTCTTACTTATGAAGAAGTACCACTTGTATTAAAAGCTTGTCATTCAAGTATCTATAGTAGATACTTTATTGGTCAATTAAAAACTCAAAAAATCTTAAGAATAAGCTATTTTTGGCCTCTAATGTTTACCAATTTAAATATATTTGTAAGAACTTGTGATGCTTGACAAAGATATGCATGAAATGATTTAAATTTTATAATATCTTTAAGTCTTTTACTTCTACTTGTCTTATTTGAAAAGTAGAATATAGATTATATTAGACCTATTTATTTTTTATCTTAATATCAAATATAATATATTATTATAGCTACAAAATATTTGACTAAGTAAATAGAAGCAAAAGTCATCAAAAAGATTGATACTAAATAAACTATCATATTTTTATATGAAAATATTATATCTTATTTTGATTGTCCAAACATCTTTATGAATGACAATAGTTCTCATTTTTTAAATGAGACTATTAAAAAAATCACCACATTATTTACCATCAACTATAGGAAGACAACTTATTATCATCCTCAAATAAATTATCTTACAAAAAGAATCAATCAAGCTCTAATTCAGATATTGAAGAAAACTATGATAGATTCCAAGAATGATTAGGATCTTAAGTTCACTTTAGCTTTTTAGGCTTATCAAACTACCTACAAAAATTTTGCATGGACTATGTTATTTTCTTTGGTAAATAGAATAGAAGCCATTTTGTCTATAGAATTTGAAGTTTCATCTTTACGCATTATCATTGATAAAAGATTGAATACTTTTGAATCTTTGGAAAAATGGCTAAAATATTTAGAAGAGCTAAGTGAGAATCAAAGATTTGCAGTCCAATACATAAAAAAAATTTAAAGGAGAAAAATAGAGATCTATGATTAAAAAAATAAAAAGACAATTGCTTATCTCAGAGATGTAGGTGATGGTTTAAGATGCTAGAAAACTAGACTTCTCAATTAAGTTTGATACACTTTAGATAGGACCATATATTATCAAAGAGATTTTTGATAATAACTCAATTCAACTTAAAATATTAAATAGAAAAGACTTTCTTATATTAACTAATGGAAGTTTTTATAAAAAATATAAGGTATGAATATTGGTTAAAACACCAATGTATCTTGTCATTTATATAATGATTTTAAGGCAAATCTTAATAGAATATAGGTATTAAATTAATAACTAAGCATAACATTATTAGATGTAGAACTATATAAAGTTAAAAATAAATAATTGTCTTTTCTATTCTAGGTCAAAGTCTTAGTATTTTTTTTTTCTAAAATCTTTTTTTTATTGATAGATCATAATATCCAAGTTATAATTTTTTTTTTTTTTATTTTTTTTTTATTATATATAGATTGTGACAAAGGCAAGAGTAGGATTTTCTCTATTCTTACAAATAGTCCCAAATGGTCACTACATGTAACTTCCACCAATGAATCTTAATTGGTGGATTAGTTAAAATTATAATTTTAAATTATTTAAATATTAAAATATTAAGATTAGAGATTATATTTAATATCTTAGAAGAGTTTATAAATTACAAGAGTCTTATTAGAGAAAAGTCATAAAAATGGAATCTTAGTAAGTCTTGGATACAATTATCTTAGTTGGTTTAGTATTTATTTTTTATTATCAAAATTAGTATTTGATTATTGAAAATAATATCTATATTGATATTCTATCTATATATATTATTTATTAAAAATATATGAATATTACTTAATAGGTAGAAGAAGCATGCAAAAAAAAAAACCTCATATCTTTTTAATTATTTATGTAAAAAATAGGATTTTTAGTTGATTTAAATTGATTTTATTATTATAAAAAATTAAAAAGGTATAATAAAATAGCTTTAAATTGATATTATGATTTTTCAAATATTATTGAGATTTTTGGAATTTAATTAGAATTAATTTAGAATTTTTTAGGAATTTTTAGAATAATTTTTGAGACTTTGATAAACATGAGTTTTACCACCTTGGGAGCTATTATGAAGAAATAGAATAAGATTTGAAGGCCATACAAGGTTCATAAGCTAATTGGATATTTTTAAATACCATGGTAAAGTTAGAAATATAAAAATATTAGTTCTATTAGTAGAAAATAGGAGGACCAATAGCTAGTATAGTCCTTATAGGAAGGAAGGTGCATAAGTCCTATATGGGTTGTAGCACCTTACATATAGGTAACAAGATAAGACTAAGGCCTCGTGGCTTCTAAGACACTTATATATACTACATGTGAGCCTTGGTGAGGTTCAAACTATTGATCTTTTAAACAAGTTATCCTTGAGGTAAAAATTACTTATTTAATTTTTTTATTATTTATCTTCTATCTTTAAACTATCATAATTTATTCATAGTAATTTTGATTTATATGTTTTTTATATTATTGGAAAAAAAAATTATCTACTTAAAAATATAGTATTTATTTTATTTTTTATTTTTTATTAGATAAAAATTTAATGAATAGACTATGACTAGTTTTATAGCATGCAATTATTTAATTGCACATATTTTACTTATTTTGTGTTGTTCTTCTCTTTTTTTGCTGTTTATTGCTTCTTATATTTTACACCAAAAATTACAAGCAACTCTTAATTAAGGCCATTTTATAATTTGGATTGAAAGGTGAATTTTACCCTCATATATTGAAATTGTTTTGTCTTTAGCTTCAAGGATCTTAAGGGCTATAAAGATAAGTCCATTCATATTCATCTTAAAGACAACCACCTTATTTTCAAGCAACCTTATAGGCTTAGTACATCCAAGAAGGTGGATGTTTAAGCTTGTTGTTGTGAATTATTGGATATATATTTTATTAAGCTCTCTAATAAAAAAATATACTTATGCTACAATTATGCCTTCAAAGAATGGTATCTTTGGCAATTAGATAGAAAAATAGATGTATAGTGATTATCATTTAATTAATTATAAGACCAAATCAAATTAATATTTGATACTAATGCTAAAAGAATTTTTGATGTGGCGGATTTTTTTAAAATTTTTAGTACTTTAGACTTAAAATTTACTTATCACCAGTTGTCACTACTTTTGAAAGATTAAATAAAGATAGTATTTTAGTAAGTTGATCAAAATAATAAAAATTAATTCTATTATTGGAAGTTTTATCATATGTTTTTAAAAATATATCAGCTTAGTTTTAGAGGATAATAGACCAAATATTGGCTAATTTTTTATTTATTAGATGCTATATTGATGATGTTATCATCTTTAGTAATAGCCTATAAGAGCATATAAGGCATTTGTAGGTGATATTTGAACAATTGCAATAATAAGGAGTGTGCTTGTATCATAGCAAGTGCAAATAATGACATCATGAAATTCTTTCTTTGCAATTTCTAAAATCTTCTTCAATGTAAATTCATCTTTAGCATTGAGTACACGCTCTTCAAGCACTCCCTTTAAATTTGTTGCTACTTCAATATCATAAAACAATTTGTAAGTTGTTGACTTACCTTTTTTTCCTAAGTCTTTTGATTTTTTTTTAATAATATTGAAGCATCCTTTCTTGGTAACTCTTGTGAAGTCATCTCATGAGTCTTATTTCCTTGAGTTTGCCTCTTGGAAGAATTTCTTTTTCTTGTCTCATTAGAATCATATCTTCTCTTTTTTTCTATCAAGGCTTCATGTTGGCTCTTAGCAATATAGGCATGTACTAATAAAGCTTCCACATGATCCTCCCATTTTATAGTTCTATAAATTATTGCAGCAATCTTTACTAAAGCTTCTTGTGGCATCTTCTTTTTATACATTGTAGAAATGACAAAAGATTAAAGTCTACTTAGTTCAATATTTCTAGAAAAATCTTATTTGCCATTGTTATCCATCCTAATACCATAGTTTATAACTTCTATTATTGTAATTCCATTTCCTACTAAATAATCTTTAATTAGTGCTTTCATACCTCTTTTACCAAAATTAATTTGGAAAAAATCACCAATATCCTTTAATGCCACTTTCCCATCTTTCCAAAAAATAATGCCTTATTACACCATTTTATTGAATTCACCACAATCTTTTCAAGAATGAGAATCATCATCACATCAAATACATCTTTGGATTATGTTGTATTATATGTTGTCTTGTATGGGAATGCGCCAAGCACTTGGCTATGCAAGGTGAAATTGTGGTTTATAAAATAGTCAAGAAATCTTAATAGATTTCACCCATATAAGAAGAATATGATTTGAATTTCAATGTAAGAATACTTAAGTTAATGCAAAGTGCTTAAAAACATTCTTTTTAGTAACTTTAATCTTACACAAATCCAATTGCTTTGTTACCTTTACAATTAAGCAACTATGATTTCTCTTTGCAAATCCTAATCTTAATCAGTAAACTTTAGTAAGCTATAATTTTTAATTTGAGTGCCAATTTGGTGTGAAATTTTGTGTATAAATCCAAATATAAGTCTTCTATATGTTTAGAAAGTTTTGATCCAATCCAACTTACAAATTATGGAAAATCAACCAAAAACCATATTAATATCACTTAATTGCCAACTTAAAAGTTGATGTAAATATTCAAGTAGAAATTTTTCCATCTCCAATTGTTAACATTATTTCAAAATTGGTTTGTAGCCTAATTTTTAAGTCTTCAAATATCGTGCCAAATTTCACCTTGATTTGAGTAATAGATCTTTAGATATTACAAAAGCCCTAAACAACCTTAAATTACCAATTTTTGGTACCTTCTTGTACTAAAGATCAAATAAATTCCAATTGCACTATTAAATTGTTACAAATTTTTACTTAGTCTTAGCACATTCAATCACCCATATACTATCAAATTTTTAACCTGTAGATGTTATACCAATTGCATAAAATAGCCAAGAGTGCTAGCCTTAACTTTATTGTATAAAAATCAGATCTCCAATACAAACCCTGGCTTTAGATAATGATTGCTAAGTCCTCCCAAATCCTACAAAAATATAAATGTATTACAACATAACAATGCCTATTTTTATCTAGTAGTATTATTTTTATCTAATAGCACTATTTTTATCTATTAGCACTATTTTCATCCAATTGCTTCTTCTATCTATTCTTTCTCATCTGCTTATTTTTATTTGCTAGTTCTATATATTCTTCTCTTTTCATATTTTATTTTTTATTACTTATTTTAAATTAAATCAAATGGTAATTATTGCTTGAAAGACATTATTTAGAAAGTTGAAACTACAACCACTTGATTAATTAATCAACCATTAAAATAATCACATAATTAGTTTCTACTACCTTTTAAACTTATTATGTAGTTATTTTCCCTCTTAAAGTAGATAAGGAGGAATTTTAGCTCATAAAATATCAAAGAAGCATTGCAAAGTCCAAAAGGTATGACCACATAGATGAAAGTGCGTCAAGGTGTAATAAAGGCTATTTTGTGGTGATCCTTTGGGGCTATAGAAATTTGATTGTAATCTTCCCAATTGTATAGTCTAGGATCCATATATCCTACTAGAATTGATTGAACTATATTTAAGTGAATCTCCTCCCTTACTACCAAATCAACAAATCTAACCTTCTTTTTAAACTCCTTTTGTGGTTGTGGACTCAAAATCTCATCTTTTAAAGAGTGAAATGAGGATTTGGTTGAAGATAATCTTTAAGATTGAATAAAGATTTTAGTCAAGTTTTTTGGTGGCTCATAGATGATATAGAGCTTCTTACTTCTCCAATCAATTTTTATATTAGTTGTCATTAACTAGGATCTATCTAAAAGTAATAGATACAAATTTTTTATAAGATGCATGTGAATCACATGAAAAGTTATGGAATATTTTTTATCCCCCATCATCATCCAACAACCACTAATTTATCCCAAAGATGTATCTTGGCTTTTATTAGCCATATTAATCACAAAAAAAGAGGATCTAATAATATTATGTCCTAATTTTTTTATATTTTTTATCCGCATAATGTTTAAACTACTATTTCTATCCATCATAGAGTAAATATGATTTTATTTATTATAAATACATCCAATTCAATTACCTTCAATTCTTGTGCTTGTTGAATTATTCTAATATCGGTTGGAATTTTTGCTTTAGATCTTTGTTGTTTGTTAATGGAGAGGCTTATTTTAAAATTTCTTCTTATTAATAGAAAAACTTCCAATAATTGAGTAATTATGATATTTGTATTAATTTTTTTTAAATCCTTCCATAAATTATATAATTTGATCTAATTCTTACTTTTAAGTCAAGTTGAAGAATTAAATTTAAGATCAAGAATTTTAGGTCCTTCTTACTTTTTTTTAAAAGAAAATTTTTTTATCTAGATTTTTTTTTAAGGTTCTTGACAATCTACTTGATTTAGGTTCAAGGACTTGAGATAATTTCTTAGAATCTCTAATACTAGCCATTGCCTCCTTTATAGCTTCATTTAAATCTAAAAAGTTAAAAGAATCTTTTAAATTATTTTTACTATCAATTAAAGTAACAAGTGGAAGACTAATGTATCTAGATCTCATCATAATTGCCAAGGCTAGTATCATAGGTGGTGTCTAAAGGAAGATATTGGTTTTGACAATTATTATTATAGTTTTAGAATAGATTTTGAAGTTTTACAGTATTATCAAAACTTTGATTTCTTATCCCCTTTAAATGATCTTGAACTTATCGATGATAATTCCCTTGTGAAAAATTCAAAGGGATTTTCTTGTCAATTTATCTATTTTTATTTGTAGGATGGTTTTTCCTACAATTTCTACAAATAATTCTATTTTCTATCCAACAACTATTAAGTGGATGTCTTTTGCAACAAAAGTGATGTACTTCTTATCTTTATCTTGGTTGATTTTTAAAACCTTGATTAAAATAATCATGACTTTGTATGTGACAATTAAATCCTATATTGATTTGACTTCTATGAAAGAGAATATAAGATTATTACCATCTGAGATTTTATTAATAATCTTGTGGAGTAGAGCAAAATTGATTAGTACGCCCCAATTGGCTAAATTGAATACACTACAATCTTAAATTGTGCTTACTTGATTCTATGGATGGAGGAGCTTGATTGAAATTTTGAATATTAATTAATAAAATTATTTGTTCTTGCATTGCTTGCATTTGTTGTACAAGCTCATTTTAAAACCTCTTTTTACTTTAAAAGACTTTATTTTTGAATTCTTCCTTCCACCTATTTCTATCTTTTGGATATGTAAGTTCTAAAAGGCTAGGTGGTGGTATAATCTTTAAAGATGAAGGATAATGGTTCATTGATTGGAAATGATTACGAATCAATTTATGAAGATTTTTTTTGGATGCTTCTAACATACTAGGCATGGATAGACATAAAACTATGAATTTTATGGTCTTTTTTCTTCCACATCCTTTCTTATTATTTGTTAATATCTTCAATAATTCATGCTATTTTTTTAATATATTATAAATTATTTTATTAATCTTTTAATATTTTTTTAATTGTGCTTTCATTATTAAACTCTTGAATAAAAAAATAGATGAGAATATCATCATTGAAAAGTATTCCCATATATCTAGTAACTACTAATACAAATTGCTTAATATATGTGATGATTTTTTCCCCTTTTCTTTGTCTCAAGGAAGAAAGAACAATGAGGGTATTACTTTATTCCACTTTTAATCTAAATTTCTCTACGAATGCCTTCATGAATATGTTCTAATTTTTGAATGTTTAAAGAGGATGGTTTTTATACCATTTGTAGGTTCTATCCTTCAATATACTTGAAAACCATACTAGATAATATCTTAGGTTGGTAATTAAGTATATTATAAGAAGCTTTATGAACCTCTCTATATATGCGGATGGATCATCATCTCTAGTCCTTTTAAAGATTAAAAGATTGTAAAGAAATGGTATTGCTTGCAATCCCTCTGAAATTACAATAGGCAAATTCCTTAGTTGAACCAAAGGATTTATGGATATAGGATTTGGAGAGGCTTTCTTTTTACGATCCATTGAAGGGAAACTAGGTTTTGATTTTTTTTCCTTCTTGATTTATTTCTATAAAAGAATTAAGAGATTTTAAGTGTAATCTTTTTTTTCTTACTATTTAATTAGGATTTAATTCCAATGGATTGAATACAAATACATCTTGTAATATTGTAGGTAGGTCTTGTTTGTCCAACCATTGGATTTTAATTTTTCTAATTTTGAAGTGGATTTTTTAATAGACTTCTTGAAATTTTCTATAGATAGGATTAATTTAGATTATTTAGATCTAGTAGAATAATACATCTAATATGATTATAAATATAACATTCACCTAGACTCATAATTTTAATATACTAATCTCTACAAAATCAAATTAAAATATTTTGGCCATCTACTTGTAATCTACTTAAGATATCTTTCAACAATAAAAAAAAACAAAATAGAAGCAACTAAAGAAAGAATGCTTGCTTGAGTATCATTTCAAGCAATATTTTTTCTAACTTTACTTACTATACAATACAGCCCTATGTGGGAGTGACCATAATGTCAAGGACACGAATTAAAAACAGATGCATAAGTTAGTAAAAAACTATGTCAAGAGAAAATAACAAGATAGAAATAAAAAAATATATATATTCAAGAAGAAATTGGAATGGCTATTGCCAAAGACTAGAAAATACATGAGACTCTTGAATTAGACTAGAAGCAAGAAAAAGAGTTAACAAGAATGAAGAAGGCTTCACTCTTGTCTCTATTTATACTATCTATCTAAGAGCTACGTGGCGGTATTCTATAGGTTCTCCTACACGTGTCTAATTTGCAAGATACGTGTCAAACTTATAAGACAAGTTTCCCACATGTGCGCCATGTACTTGACTTGTTCCACAAGCTACCAATATCTGCGACACATGGCTAGCTTGTTCTACAAGCTACCAATATGTGCGACACGTGGCTAGCTTGTTGATGAAGTTTCTAACCTACCAATCACCTATAGACATGTATAAAGTGATTCCATATTTATGAAGCTTCTAGAAAGCTTATTTCTAAGATATTATCAGATTAACTTATTTTACCTTCTTCTATTGATCTATATTAATTAGATAATTATTAGAATAAATCTTATGTCTTTGACACCTAATCAATAATAATGTGAAAAAAATTCTATTTACAATAACAATAGCTCGAGCTCTTCTTTTTTTTTATTTGTTTAGACAAAATTTGTTTAAAAAATTATCCATTACAATGGTTAATGACAAAGATCACATTATGAAAAAGATTCTTTACAATCAATTCAAACCAATTTGAAGAAGAATTCACTTTGTTACATCTTTAGCCAACTTGGTACTTTTTAACAAACGCCTACAAACATATAATGCTTCCCTAATCAATCCAAACTAAATAGTTCAAGTAAGGCTTAGGATTTAAAAATAAAGGATTAAAGATTCTATCTATCTCCTACATCCATATCCATAAGAAAGATTGGAGACTTACCTCTCTCATGTCTTCTTCCAAGATTCTATCCTCCAATTCCTAGCTCCAACTCTTGGATTTTAGCTCCTCAAGTGCCACTTCTTCTCTTTTTTGCTCTTTACTCCTCACTTCATAATCTGTATTAGTTTTAATAAATTAGAAATTTAATAAATTAGAAATTTAATAAATTAGAAATTTACTAAATTGCTTGAAAGATGACTTATCTTAAAAATATGAAGTCTTGAATAATTGATTTTTTTTTTTTTTAAATTCTTTTTCTTGTCAATCTCCTTCTTATTTTGTTGATGGAATAAATTCTCTAATCTATTGTTGAAATTTTTTTTATCCTACACTTGTAAAGAAAAGAGATATGGCAAGTGAAAAAGGTGATTAAATCCCTCTACCACTAGAGAATTGCCACCAACATGAAATTTATAAGAGAAGAAAAAGAATTGCTTATCCACTCAATCCTTCTTCACTTATGAAAAGAAGGAATACAAGGGATAGAAAGGACAATTAAATCCTTCAACTACTAGAAATAGGCCCTCAACTAGAAAATTACAAAGAAGGAAGTGATGAAACCTTGAAGACAAGTTCCACTTCTTATGCTTTGGAAGTGATAATTAACCTAAAGAGACCACCAAATAATACTAATATTAATATTAAACTAATCAAATATTATTTAAGATTAGAAATAATAATATTGTATAAAAAATCATTTAATGAATAAATGAAAAACATATTAAATTTACCTCAATACATTAAACTTATCATGCTTGTTAAAAAAAATAATATTAATAAATAAAAATAACAGCAAAAATTAAATTAAAACAATAAAGATAAAAATAAAAATAAAAATAAAAATAAGATAAAATTAAAATTAAAATAAAAGTTAAAATAAAATTATTTTAAATTAATATTTTTATTTCTATTTCTATTTTATTTTTAATTTATTATTATTATTATTATTTTAAATTTTAATAAAGTAAGAATTTGAAATCCTTTATTAATACCAATAAGGAAAAGATATAAAATACTTATTAATAATGAAGACCTACTTGAATTGCTTATTCAATAAAATCAAAGAAGATCAATCACAGTAAACAACTTTACACTTCACACATACCATTAGAAGCACCATCTCTTGGCAAATGCACTAAAATGGGAAGATAAATTTCACCCTTCAATCCAAATTACAAGATGGCCTCAATTAAAAATTTCTTATATTTGGTGGTGTGAAATAAAGAAAGCAAATAATAAAAACAAAAAAAAAATAAAAAAAAATAAAAAAAACAAAAACAAAAACAAAACAAAATAAATATAAAATAAATGAAATAAATAAAATCAAACAATTATATAATCTAAAATTAGGTCATAATTTATTTTTTATATTTTTACCTAATAAAAAATAAAAAATAAAAAATAAATTTTTAAATTGGTAATTTTATTATATTTCTAATGACATAAGAAATATGTAGATCCAAATTACTACAAGTTATGAAAGTTTAAAGATAGGAAATAAATAATTAAAAAATTAAGTAAAAATATTTTATCTCAAGGATAATTTGCTTATAGATCAAGGATTTGAGCCTCACCAAAGCTCACATATAGTGTATATGGTGTCCTAGAGAGGTCTCAAGGCCTTAGTTTTATATTCCTACCTACATCCAAGGTGCCACAATCCATATGGGACTTGTACACCTCCCTTCCTACTAGGATTAGATTAGCTACTGGTTATTCTATTTTCTACTAATAGAACTGATATTTTTATATTTTTTACTTCACCATGGTATTTAAAAATACCCAATTAGACTAGAAACCTCGTATGGCCTTCAAATCTTGTTCGATTTCTTCATAATGGCTCCCAAGGTGGTAAAACTCAATTTTACCAAAATCTTGAAATCTTCTAAAAAATTCTTAAATTTTTTTGAATAAATTCTAAATAAATTCTAAAAAATATTAAAACATTTTTAAATTATTAATATCTATTTGAGACTATATTTTATTACTTTTTTAATTTTTTATAATATTAAAATCAATTTAAATCTACTAAAAATCTTATTTTTTATATAATTAATTATAAAGATATGAGGTTCTTTTTCATACTTCTTCTAACTACTAATTAATCATTGATGAGAAATTTTTTAAATAATGCATGTAAATAAGAGGCTAATATAGACATTGATCTCAATAACTAACCATTAATATTTAATAATAAGTTAAAATACTAAACCAGCTAAGATAATTGCATCCAAGACTTACTAAGATTCTATTTCTTTTCCACTAATGCTATTTTCCTTCATTAAGCATCCTCTAAATATATCTTCATCTAAAAATTATAATTTTGGACTCTAAATATATTCTTTTATCCTAAAACAACTAATGAGTCAATTTGATGACTGACAATGGTGATGCACGATAGCTATTTACATGACTCTTTATAAATATTTTATAAGTTGTTCTGATTCTTAAAAGAATTTAAAAGAATATTAAAATCTTAAAACTATTCCATTAATAACCATTAATATTATTAATTTTTAACTTCTAGATTTTAAATGATACAAAATAAAAAAATAAAATAAAAAAAATTATATAATAAAAATACAACAAAATTTTGAGCAAAGAAAGAAACCATGTTGTTTAAATAATTTTAATATAAGGATCTAGGAATGAACCATTTTAATTTGAGATATGTATATGTTGTACCATTTTAAAATAATGTATCCTTACTTAGGCTTCTTAACTTTGAATACTCTTTATGATTCTTAAATTACCAAGGTAAGAAGAAATATAAAAAAATATTTTAATCCATCTACATTCTTCATTTGAATGAACATCTATTATACATATTTATTATCTTTGGCTCTCAAATTTGGCTCTCTTAATTACACACACATAAATCAAAAAATTGTATCAAGCTTTTATTTGTAGAAGGTAATTTGAATACTTTTAAAATGTGATACAACTTATTTGTATTGCTTCAATCTATAATTTTTCTCCATTCTTCAATATTGGTGATGTTGCTAATATAAGATTTATAATTTTTTTCTTCCTTCTTTAATAATCTAATCTCAATTTTTATTTGAAAAATACTTTCTAATGAAGATAGAATACTTAGTGAAAGATTATGATCTATTATTATTACATTGTGTAAATCAATGCCAATATGTGTATGACAAGAAAATACTCTATGAAGAAAAATCTGTTATGTTGATCAATCAAGAAAGTTAAATATTGCATATACAATTCAAAAATAAGAAAATCTTTAAGAAAATAGAAATAGAAATCAAATATTCACAAATATCAATTCAATCTTTTATTTATGTAAAAGATACAGAAAAACTTTGAACTATATGGATTCTTATGAAATGCATTGAAGAATTTCTACTAAAAATGAAACACAATTTGTTCTAATCAATCAACATTATTAGATTTGCACATTGAATCTTAAATTTTTTAGAAATTTATTGATAATGCGTGTAAACAGATCTTTGTATTTTTACTTTTTATAATTAACTTATTATTCAATATTTCTTCTAATTTTATAATTTACAAAAAGTAAATTACATAGACAAGATTTTTAAAACACAACAAAACATGTTGACTAAAGATTATAGGATTGATTAAGAAACACTCAAAAAAAGAAAAAAGAAAAGAATTTTTTATTGATTGCTAAAATTGATTAGATACGATATGTTATACAGTTTAGGAACATGATTGACTATCTATTGAAACTACACTCTTTCTCTTGAAGTGTGAATCTCTTATTGTAACTCATATACTTGTTAAAATATCTCTAAATCTTATATAAACATATTAAGAAAAAAAAAAAACAAACGAACATGTACTAGTCAATGTATAGCCCATCTTTTGCAGTGTCAAAATAGAAGTTTGAAAAATCCACTCATCTTTTGCACTGAACAGCACCTAATTCTTTTAGTCTTGGTAAAAATCAGCATTACGTTATTCCTCTGGACCTATTCAATTGTGGATGTTGTAAGGAATCTACTGTGAATCTGATTGCATTTGCAAAATCAAAAATACTTACATGAATTTCTAATGTGATGCCCGAATTCTACAAATACTGAGAATATTTACAAGAGAATAAGAAGAATATGCCTCTTTATGATGAGAAGTCTCCATCTTTCAGTTCGAGGGATTTGACAACAAGTAAAGTAAGGTGCACTAGCAATTGAATTATATTTCTGAAATTTGATACATGATTTGAGTACTAATTACAACATCACCAGTGTGTTGGACCCTCAATATCCTAAGTCGCAAAATATCTGCTCAATACCCTAATTTAGACTGTAAATGCAGCAAGTTTCTACAAAATTGTTATCAGAGCATCAATTCAACTTTAATTCAGAAACCATTACATTCGAACATTGTGATGGTACCAAATGCAACTGCCAACTTTATGTCCTAGTCCGTAGCCACAACCAAAAAAACAAAATTAATAGGCTGCATGTTCTACTAGAGTTGTCCATCCTCAGAATTTGCCGTATAATGGATACTGTATCTTAGTGAACACATTCAAAAGCTCGTCAGTTATCAAATCTTTTTATATTAATCCCAACAACACATCACCTTATAAGCAAACACTTCCCTTCTGGTTTTTTACCCCTCTCAATTATACTTCTATGTACAGTATACACACATTATTCAAATGCTACTCAACTTTGATAATGACCTGAATTGAATACTAACTAATTAAATTTTTAAATTTTTAAATGACAAGGTAGAATATGCAAAGCGAGGGTTATATGTAGTTACAGACCTGCGGTGTCACTGCCCTTCTTATGACATATTGGCTTGCCTACAGTATGCAGCAGGAAAAGCATCTTCAGTGCTCATGTGCCACCACAGATCCTCCTGCCAACCCAAGCCCAAGCTATGTTCAAAATTTTAGAAGCATACAATAGAGAAGTATATCTCTGTCAATAAATTTGTTCTTGATGAAGCTGCAACAGCTAATAGGAAACGTAGGATTTGAATACTCTAATACCAAGGTTGTAAAAATAACATACATTGTATGCTCCCATTCTGAACAAAAAGGTTTCTATTGCTGTGATAAGCACTGTAATTTGAGAAATCATGAGATATCAAGATTACTCAATTTGATAGTATGGTATGCTTCCAAAGACATAACGAGTTAATCTGCCATATCTCTGAATCAAATCTCTAACCTTCTGTGCTTCACAGCCTTACTCTTTGGGGAGTACAAATCGAGCTCTCAACTGTTGATGCAGCTGCTCGTGGTAGCAGCGTTCCAGCATGTTGGAACTTTGCTATAAAGAACGATCCAAAAAACATGATCGAACGAGGCCAAAGCGAGGGTTTACATATTCTTGCTGAGGACCAAACCAAACCCTATAAACACTGTGAATGAAAACGTAATAAGAGTGCAATAGTATTTAGGTGATGTTTCTGATGTATTGTTAGCTATAGCTGGATTCCTTTATTACAGACGACTTAGAAGTAATCGTTGAAAATTGATTCACTGTGTCTCTAATTTCTTATTCGAAATTTTACTGCACTATTGATGAGATGTTAGAATACTTGACTCGGCTGAAGCCACTGTTTAGAACGAGTACCATAGCATACAAAATGAATTGCCATACGCAGCTACCTAGAAAGAGCTCCCGACAACTTCTCAACCGAACACCAACAGCAAATGCATTACTCCTCACAAACGTGTGCACTGAACATGACCAGATATTTCTCGACCTGTAGAGTTTCCCGACAACGTGAATCTTGTACTTACTGCGCGCACGTTTTTATCTCGAACCTCTAATCTTATCCACGAAAACATCTCTTCGGCAGACTCCCCTGAAGCGCTACTTTGCAGCTGAACGATATAAACCTGAATCGCCACTGCAATTGTTAACAGTATCAAACGCTCAACCAATTTGTAGGTGAGCAAGTGTTTGACAAAATAAATAAATCAATCAAAAACAGCAGAGAGTCGCTAATACACCAAAATTCAACCCAAGCCTACCGCAAAGCAACAGCTACAGGGACAGATATAACATCAAGTTTGGGAGTCCATCTCTCCCACTGTGCGGTTCCTGCTCCTGCAGCTCCGTCGTAACCTCCATACAACTCCCTTTCTTGACGTCAAAACCAGCCGAAGCCTCAGACAACCAGTATTGACGCTTCTATATGGTTGAGGTGTTCTGCGATGCGTGTGTACAGACAATGAGGAGGAAAGGAGGCAAAATCCGCAAGCAATGTGACAAGGTGAAGAAGTATAAGCCACTAGAATAATGTTCAGCTGGTTGTTTCGTACTTTCATGTAAACTACTGTGGATGACGTTCGAACATAGATTCAACAATTGCTATGGTGATCAGGAGTGTTGATGCCTCTCGGAGAAGTTTGAGATTACCCCTAGAGCTCATCAATTGTTCCTGCAGGAGATTTACACTCAGCGCACCATAGGTGAACCAGAGGATATTTATTCAAGTGGTTTGGCTGTAGATAGCTCTGTGATTTACCTCTCGATCGGTTGCGTGTTAAGTGGAAGTGATCTCTTGACAGCTCCGAAACTTGTTGATTGCTTGAAGCTCATTTCATCTGATTGACTTGCAGTTGCTCGGTGAAACCGTCAGTTTTGCTCATCTAATTGCATTGATACGAGTGAACTTGATTTAATTTGTCCTATTGAAGTGTCAGAAAAAACTTCGGCAAACTAGTGTCGCTACAGTATTTCAAGTTCACCGAAATGAATTATATAATGAAGTAGCATGAAATGAAATGAGTTGATAATTGTGTGAGGCTCGCGTAATGTACGAAGTCAGTAAAGTGCAAGTTAACTTGGTACTACTTGGTACTGCGGTGAGTGAGGATTTTGGAGGCGTAAATAAACAAGCGGGTCTCAATGTGCAGCAGCAACGGATGTACGAAGCAAGCATCCCTCAACGAAACAACCCAATAATGGTGGGAGCATAAAAATAAATCAACGCTGCTGTTTTCGGGCCCCGAGAGCATATGGAGTACAACCACTTCACTAGCAGATTCTAGTGGATGGCAACAGGTAATTCCAAGCAGTCCGAACCTATGGCCAAGACAGAAATACAGTGTACTCTACATTGTTCCAAAGCCGGGTATACTGCAGAACTCTACACGTAGAAATATTCAGCAGTTTCGAATGCAGAAATGTATGACAATTGTAAGTCTAATGAGCAATCCTGATGAGCAAGATACAACAGCTCATTTGTGCGCGTACATGATAAACAGCCTCAAATCATACTCTGCATGCTTATTTGCAGATCATAGCCCAATGGGAATTAAAAAAAAATTCACAAGGGTTGTATGATCGTTATGCTACAGAAAAATGAATATCTACAACTTCGTTTCAATACTATGTATCCTTCTATCTATGACTACTGGTCATACTGGCAAAGATCTAGCTGCACACAATCATTGCTGAGAAGAGATAGCAGGTACAATGACCTATCACGTACGTACGGTAGGAATTAGGTCTATACTCCGCTCTACAACTTGGAATGCGGTGCCCACAAATTCTGAGTCAGCACAGGCTTCAGGAAGTCCTCGTAACCATCCACGACCACAGTGTCATTTAATGATTCTTTAAATGCACCCTTGTAGAGATGAGTATAGACATCACCATCGTACCGCCCTAAAGCTGAACCCAGATAGTCATCAGTATGGTCAAAAGCATCAACCAAGGCGACAGCGTTTGGTCGAATCTGCACACACCAAATTATGCGAAATTAACACACGCAGTATAAGAAACTTTCCGAATTTGTCAGCAACACCAGCAAGTTTTCTATTGAAACAATTCCAGACATCACCAGCTCAAATAGGTGAAAGAAAGCGCGACTTCTTGCTCCAGAAAGAGCTCGCACAAAGACCTGCATGACCAAATTGGATTGCATCTCACCAGCAAGTTGATGGTAGTGTAAAGAACATGACAACTAACCTTATCGAACATGTGCTTCAATTCTTCCTTAGCAAGTGCAATTTGATTTCCTGTAACATAACCTGTCGCCAAGAAGTCTCCTGCATTATCAATCAACTGAGAAAGTGTATACGTGTAGCATAAGACTTCCAGTTGCTCCTTAATGCCCTCTGGTATTCCAGTTTGTAATTGTTCAATAAACCTGGTCAAACCCGCCAGTCAACCACATTTTTTCTTAGAAAATAACCTCTAAATGCAAATAAAAAATTAAAGTGAACATTCAAAAGCATTTAAATCAGTCAGAACAATGTTCAGTATGAAAACGATTTCTCCAAAACAACAAATTTACAACATACTGGTCTAAAATAGAATATAGCTACAAATCATTCCAGTAGATCACATATGCCTGAGAACCAAGAACATGTGATATTTGCGTGAGATCAGCTGAAAATCGTAGTCTATTTTAATGCAACTGTCGGAAAAGTGAATTCGCTACTTACTTGGACACTAGAATCAATTGGCAATGAGCACGAGCTGATTCCACCAGTTCAGGCGTGTTCTTTTGGAATTCTGTCCAAGTTTTTAAAATATTGAAATTAAAAGGTTGCAAGAGCAAAAACCATTACAGGGAATTCCACCATATTTTCATTTACTGCATTTCGCTTCACAAGAGACGAATCGCGCATTGAACAAACGCCATATCTACCTAAAATCCGCACACAGTACAAGAGCGACAGTTCCTATTCCTCATAACTGTTTGCAAATAAGAAACAATAAAAGAAGAGAACTAAAATCATAAAAATAACCCTAAGCGTTGAAATATAATGTGTGTTTCACGTCAAAAAGACACATCTTGCAGAATGTTGGAACTGTCGACACAGTGAAATAACCGAAAAGCGTGAGTCTGCATAAAAGAATGTAACGCACCAGCTTCAGATCCTGATCCCTTGGCCAATCGCAAAGCAACTGCAGCTGCTTGACGGGCAGACCTTGCCTCAAAAGCCTCCAATAAAACTGATGTATTTAGCCAATCATGACCTGTGCAAACAAATAAAAGGTCTTGATGATAAACTGCTCTAAATTTGAAAAATGCGCCTATAAGAATAAAACGCTTTAGAAATATATAACAAGAAGTTTAAACATCAATCCTTACACTTCAATTTATACTCTGGTTAGTCCACATAAATTAATGTACCTTGAGAAACCTTGCAATTCTGGGTCGAAAGCTGCTTGATATTTCCCAAATACGCCGCAGTACCAACGGGTCGTACTTTGCCAACCTGTGATAGGGTCTTTAACAGGAAACGTGCGACCTGTTCAGACACAATATCCGTCCGTCAGAGCAGATCTGTTGGGAGGTTATGTAGAACAGCCACATGCAGATCCAAGGAGAAAAACTTAATCTAGTTAAATTGTCCCAACCATTGGGACAGCTTTGTTCATTTGCTTTTAGAGAGCTAATAGTTAATCGCAAGTAAAGAACGATAGGTTATACAACATAAAAGTTATACAATATCATACACAAGGAAATGACAATCGTACGAAAAGTAGTCTTCGAATCCTGGACATGTTTTTTCAACCACAAAGGAACAAACTAATGTAAACCTGCAGATTTTCAAATAGATAGGCATAAAGCGAGTACTTGAAGCAGAAGTATCGTATTGTCTCCTTCGTATGTGCAGGCAGGCACGTAGGCAGCATAGAGTTCAGGTAAGCCACTTGCACACAGAAAGCCATGTCCTCCACAAAGTTTGCGGCACTCTTCTATACCATCCTGTAGGAATTCAACACCACAATTTACAATCTCATGCATATGAAGCCTCTTTTTCATCACAAACAAGTGAGCTTCCCTGAATTAACATACAGAACTGGAAACATAAAGACCGTAAAACTTACAGCTGTGACAGATGTAGTGATAGATTTCAATCCAGCAGTACAAGCATGGACCTCCGGCAAGGTAGAAAAATCATTGTCATTCAGACGCTTCATGACGTCAGCGTATAATGATTTCATCCAGAAACCGACAGCGCGGTAAGCATACGCAGTTGCCAGCAGTGGAAAGAGCCGAGATTGCTGTGTTCTGTATTGTATAACCTGGAACCACATTACTTACTTTAATCTCAAAACTGTACTTCAATATGATTAGGAAAAAAGACAAATACAAACGAACGAAGATATAGGTTAAAGATTAACATGTCCAAATTTAATCATAGCCTGCCAAACCATAAACTCACTTAAATATGCTACCAACTCAAACAAGTATTCCCGATGCCATGTTAATTTTGTAAAAAACAACTCCTAGACTTCTTTAAAAACCCATTGAGGCGTCACACAAACGAAACCAAGACAAAGAAATTATTTCAAGTGGACGAAAAAATCAATAAATTGCAATGACGTACTAAAGACAATAACTAACCTGGAGTTCACCAGGCTCGTCTTTATTGCCAAACTGACGACGTACAGCACTGTAACGAACAGCAATGGTGACTGCACGAGAAAGATAAATAGAGGCATCAATAACAATGCCTTGACGAACAAAAACCATAGCTCCGTAACCAAGTTGACGTGGCTTGTTCGATCGCACGTATTTCCCGTCTTTTGTAACAGTTGCTAATCTGACCAACCCAGTTCAACATTCCAAAGAGATGAGCACTACATTATGTTACCATAAACACATCCCAGGACAATCGCAAGTAAGTCAGTATTCATGAAGTGTAACAATAAATAATTCAGCCCTTCAAAAATTGAATAAAACACGGACAATTACGAATGACCACAATACAATATTCACAATGGATGTGATATCAATCAAAAGTAGGCCTGTAGCATCAATTTTTTAAATACAAAGATAGAACAAAAATAGATTTGAAAAAGCATGTTTAATTTCATTGAATCATACAACCTCTTGGAAAGAAATCCAAGGACATACCTCATAAGCATATTTTCTCGTGGTATGCGAACGTGATCAAATCGTAGGAATCCATTGTCCATAGTATTGTATCCACCGTTGCCAAACTTCACACCAATGTCTCCAACAGTCACATTAGGCAGGGGCGTGTGGTCCTCCAAACTTCGAATTTGAGCAATAAAAGCTGCATGAACAGAAACCCATCACCTCACTGCAAAGAAGAGAGCGGGAGAGAGAGATATATATGGTTTGAAGATTATGAACAAAGTTACTATTACTCTCTCAAATTTAAAGTAATCGAATGATGAATCCAAGTGAACAATAGCTAAGAAGCAACCTTCTGCATATACGGCATCAGAAAACTCAAGCGAGGAAGTAAGAATATTACCATGAATACCGTGGTCTTTCTTATCAGTTATTACCCGAGCGTACACAAGGGCATGAGTTGATGCCTTCCCGAGTCCCCCGGGCCACCACTGCAAAACAATTTACACATAGTCACTAAAAGCCTCATGAAAAAGATAAATCCCTCTACAAGCGTGCAACCATTAACGGTGATGATTAATTTCAGTAGAATGCTTAATGACAACTACCTTTGTTGAAGTCACAGTTGGGCTATGCATAATAAATTCATCGGTCGCAGGATCGAAGGTAGCTGTAGTTTCCAACCCTTGTACATTAGAGCCATGCCCAAGTTCTGTTTGAGCATAGCACCCAATAATAGCCATCTTGTAAGCGAGTGGGAGCCATTTATGCTGCTGCTCTTCCGTACCCTGGCCCTTGATTGCAGGTATAAACATACCCTGCGCATATTAAAAGCTCTTCCTAATCAGTTGTGAATGCCACCGTCACAATGGAACAATTTCGAGACCAAAATTATGCTATATTTTCATGATTAAAAAGCACACCAACTGTTCAATAAGACCAGGGAAACTTGTTGGACGATTTGGTGTAGTCAACTTGATTAATATGAATTTCCTCAAACATTATGAAACAAAACTACATATACGAATTACAGTACAAAGGGTTACAAAAAACGAGATGTTAAGTTTACCCAGTGTAGGTCTGTGTAAGTAGGTTCATCAATAAAATGTCGAACCTTCAAGCCCTCCTCCTCTGGAAGGACAGAAAATGTCTTAGAAAACGACAAGTTCAGCAGCAGAACATCCACATTTTTGGATTATAACACAGATACGAGAATGCAAATGGCAGAACAGCAAAACTGTACCAGATAATCCTTTTTCCAAGATAGTCTTCCATGCATGACCAGCCTTCCTGAGGGAGTTTTTGTAGAGGTCCTTGCGGGCTAACCTCACCCTGTTCTCTTTAGAGAAGACCTGAAAGAAAACATAAGTCGCTTCATGTACTCGTACCAATTTAAAATGTATGCAGCTAGAACAAGTCTGTTGCTTTAAAACTTAGCATCTCCCACACAGTAAATAAGTACTAATATTTCTTAATCATCAGCTAACTGATAGCTGAAGAGAGTAACATTTTATGATTTGCATGCAAATCATACAATAAGATTGATGCGATACCCCAATGTTGATATTGGTACTAAAAGTCTACTGCAGCTCACATCCTCTGAGATTGGGTAATGAATAAATGTCTACCACAAAATCAAATTCCGAACGAAGTTTATGGCAACCACGGTATTCCTTATCAAATATCCAGCAATTATCTCCCCAGAGAGAATAGAATAACTCAATCGTTCGAAGGCAATTGGAGATGAAGCAAACGAAAGAAAAGATAGTTTAAAACTAGAGTCATAGGGAACAATTATTCTGTTTTGATCTCTCTAGCTAACAAATTTTGTCAGAAAATGATCCCAAGTAGTGAAGCTCTCAAAAATGCGCGAATATAAGTCGTGGTAAAAACTAAATCCAAATTACTAAACGCAATTTAAACCCTTAAAGATGGACCAACACTTCCAGGCAATGTCCACGAACAATTTCGCTTCCAAGCTTGTAGATTCTCCAAACAAAAAAAAATGAAAAAAAAAAAAAAAAAACAAAAAAAACAAAAAAAAAACGAAAAAAAAAAAACAAAAAAAACAAAAAAAAACAAAAAACAAAAAAAACAAAAAAACAAAAAAAAAAAAAAAAAAAAAAAAAAGAGACTAAACAACAATAACAAAATAGTCATCATAATAACTATATTATTGATGCTAAATTTTGTTACTAAACTAACAAACACACACAAACTGATAACAACAATAACAACAACGAAATTGCTAACCGCACCCTGCACTATACCCTCCAGCGAAAAGCCTGCTCCTCCATCTCATAAACTACTAATAAACCAAAATTGTAACCGCAAACCCCAAGCCAGCTCACCACACACATCAAAAAGGAAAAAACACAAAACACAGTCTAACAACCATACCGGGTCGTTAGCCACAAGCTGCGCCATCTTGGTCGAGATCTCATACTCCCGCTGGCCTCCCGCCAAGTACACCTTCATGGCCTGCAAATCGAACTGCGCCATGGCCCGCTCCCCGGCCAGGTGATCCACGCCATTCCCGTCCTGCATCTCGCCTCCGAATGAAATCACTCACACACTCAATCCCAACGTGAAACGCACAAAAAATGCATTAAAAGTGCGGAAGAATTGAGGCACCGCAATCCTAACACGCTGCTCCACCTCGCGGTCGTGCCTCGGATGCAAAAAGGTACATTAGCTCCACGAGAAAGCCAAGGCCGCGCGACTGAGCAAACAAGAGCTCGGTTGATAACGGCGACGGTCCCTTAGTTGCACTACAGCCCCTTCACCACACCGTCGCCATTCCCAGTGTGGATAGGTCCACAACGGATGAAACGGTGGCCTGTCCCGCTCCCCTTGCTTTTGGATTTAGCGCATTTCCCTTCCCCGCTTCTCCCGTGTGAACATACCCTCTCGCCTCGTCCTTTCTCCACGTAGTATGACCCCGTTGGTTGAACCCTTGGGGTTGATTGAACTTTAGAATTAGGGCCAGCGACCTTGACTGGCAGCTGGTACACTTTCCTTTGGATTGCCGCATTGGCATGAATGGAGCCTTTGTGTTCCTCCACGGATTGTTTGCTCCAGCTGCTTCAATGTGAGTGCCACGTCACTGTTCACCGTAATGGTCCCGTTCTGTAACCCCGGGCTTTTCCATTTCGTTCATACTGTTTGGCATTTGTTGCTGCTCCTGTATTGCGCTTTTGTGGCGCTTCTGGAAGTTGGAACCATGGCAGAACTCTGGCGGGGTGGAGCATGGAAGGCAGCTACGTACCCTCGTGGAAGGTTCCGGAGGGGTTCCTTGGACGTGGGCGGTGTGAACGGTGCCAGCAAGGGTATCTCGCTGATGACTGTGGGGTGTTATGTCAGGTCCTGTACCAGGTAACTTAATGGCAGAGTTGGATGATACCTGGAATTCTGGTCAGCACGTGACCCCCTGCCCGCAGCTCTCCTTACCACCCACCACGCATGTTGTTAAAGGGCTGCCCAGGTGGCAAGGAAAGCGCTCATGCATATCTTATACATTACATTATTAATAGTATTAAAGTTGGAACAATACTGGTAAGGAATGTGGTTTTTTGTTTCCATACTTTTGTGTTGGTTTGATATCCTTTGTCAACATCTCATTTGTCTGCTTTTTTTTATGCTGCTGTTGCTGGTACGTAGGGAGAAAATACAGTCAAAATTGAAACGAAACAAAATTAAATTGAATTAAAAAACTGATTGAGCAAGATCTTTGTTATTGCAATGTTATTGTAAAGCTTTGTTGTAGGATGCATCTCTGGTAATCCCTCCATTATGTGTTTTTCAAACAATGATACTTTATGTTCTAATTTTGCTTAAATTCTGTCCACCAAAGCTATCACTTTTGACACACAAAAAATGTATGGGAATTGACTGGAATCATTGTAAAGTAGCACAAAAAATTTGTGATAATTTCACTTTTAATTGTACTGACTATGTGCATAGTTATCATAATCAATCTAAATTTTCATATTTTATTAATTTAAAATTGGTTCCAATGATGATTTTTTCATCATTTAAAATATATATAAGATATATTTAAAATATATCATAAATATCTATGGTAATAAAATAAAATATCATATATTTATATATGATGTATATGGTAATTAAAAAAGTCATCACTGAATAATATATACCATGTATATATATTTATAATATATCACAAAAATATATGGTAATAAAATAAAATTTTAAAATAGCAATATAATAAATGCACATATTTTTTAAAACCACATTTAAAATTTTAACACTTTAAAGTATTTTAAATAATAATATATTTAAAATAATATTTTTTCTATTTATATATGATAATAACTTTGATGCACTTTGAGATGTACATTGAGGTAGATTACATATAATTGGCCTTAGTTAAACACTAAGATCCATAGGTCAATATTTATATTTTTTAATATATATATATATATATATATTTATGGTCATTGTAAACATAACTTTATCAAAAATCAATTTTATTACAATTTAAAAGTATTTCTTTTTTGATAATAAAAAATTTAAAAATTTAAAAATATTTCTTTTGGTCTCATATTTGTAGTCTTATAACAATAATAAAATTTGTAAGCTTTATGATAGTTAAGTAAAAACCATTACAAAGACCTTAATTTAGAACATAATTTTCAATCACATAATAGAGCATCTAACTTTAAATTCCAAATTTTAAGTTTAATTTTAATAGAATTATCCTATCAAGCTCTAGAATATTATATTGTATATCTATTATAATAGATATACATTTCTATTACACGTTCTTTCTTCTATTATAGCTGCATATGCATTAAGTTAACACATAAGTCTTTAGAAAATAATAAAAGAATGTGTTTATTGAAATCATTGACTTCATTCTTTTGTATTGATAAAATTGATTGATCTATTTGTTATTTGTATATAGATGTTCTTTCAACTTACAATCTAATATATATGATCATAGTTACAACTTCTAAAGTTGAATCCTTATTTATATGATTTAACCAAGATAATATATATTTTTTAGGACATTGCTAATGCCATTGCAAATTTTTGCTACTACCACCACAATCTTCTATCTACCACATATCACCTATATTCTTTATCAATGCTAAATAAGAAAGTATAATTTTTTCAAATCAAAATTTTAGTATTAAAAAAAATAAAATACTAACAAAGTTTTTGATTAGAATAAATAAATAAATAAATATATCAAATAGATGGTGGATTGTGGTGGCATTAGTAATACTCTTTTTTTAATATATCACTTATATTTGAATAATCTTTAATCTATTTTAGAATATATAAATATATTTTAAAAAATTTCCTATATATATATACATCTATGTATATATATATATATATATATATATATATATATACCAAAAGTTTATGTATTAAATATAATTACTATTAATATATTTTTATTCTATTTATAATCAATAGAATAATTTTTCTAAAATCTCTATTATAAATTAAATTAGTTTTTGTTTTTTATTTTTTAATTCTAATTTATATAACTTCAATTGTTATGATAAAAAAACATCTAAGAAATGATAATGTTGTGTCAATACTTTATTCTTAATTTTACAATCAATATTTTATAAGTGTTTTGTATAAAATCTTTTTTTGAAACAATACAAAGCTAATCTTTTTGCACAAATGGTAGAACATCAAAGGTTCAATGTATTGTGTATCTTTTGCTATCAATTTGATATGTGTTTGAAGTAAAACTAAACATAAACTAATATTTTTAATTTTCTAAATATTCTTTGTAGTTATATTATATCAGATTTGTATTATTTTTTGCAACATTCTTTTTAAAAATATATTCTTGTATTAGAATATATTTTAACTTTATACAAGTTATTAAAAATTCTACATCATATGTTTAGCAATCAACTTGATGTTGCTATATTTATTCTAATTTCTTTTAACAAAGACACATTTAAAAAATCCTCCAACATTTTATTGAATTCTTGAAGGTTTTATAATAGAAAAAAATATCATGATAAAAAACTTGATATTTTATAGAATTTTGAAGCACATTCTTATAAATAATTTTGTAATGTAAACCATTACAAAGATTTTACTTGAATTTTTTTAATCTTCTATTACAAGGTGATTTAGTATTAATTAAAGCATAATTACAGTAAATAATTCTCCTAATTGCTTACCAATTTTTATTCTTGATGCTTCTATAAGGCACAACATCTATTCTTGATTTTTTTTAAAAAACCTCATTTTTCAACCCCTATCTTTGAATGTTACATAAATTATTTGTCTTAATATTTGTAAATCTTAAAAAGAGATTAAGTAGGAGTTTAAGATATAATCTGTAATTTGAATTAGAATCATCCAAATAATCAATGTATTGCAAATCTATATTGATAAATTGTCTAGTTCTTTTGAAATTGAATTCTAAACAAAATATTATAAAAAAACTATGCGTGTGTGTATAAATATAAATATATATATATATATATATATATAAGTAAACATTACTAATAAAACATATGTTTAATATAATATTTTTAAATATTATTTTATCTTATATATTTAATTTTTATTAGCATTGTTATTTGAATTAAATATCACTTGATGCATTTTAAAATAGTTAATATAAATCAAACAATATTTAATATTCTCATATACATATATATTAAATACATATATTTTAAATTATAATTATAATTTATAATAAATTAAAGTATTATTTAAATTTATTATTAATATTTTTAATTTTAAAATTTTTATTGTATCTTTTACAAATAAATTTGTATAACTATTTCATTGCATATATAAAAGCATAAAATTTAATATAACTACAAAAACTATAATATTTTTACTAACATTTAGATTATAAGAAGTGATATCTTGATTGTGTATTATTTTTAATAATATTAAATATCTCTATAGAATTTATTTTAAAATATATTATCTAATTATATTTATTAATTTATTTTTTATTAATTTATTATTAAATTATTTTTTGATATCTTTTATTTATTATATATAGTATATTTTAATTTTTTAATATAAATAATAAATTAGAATTATATTAGAATTAAATAAAAATATATTAATTTTTAAATATTTTTTATATATTTAAAAAATTATTATTATTTATATATTATTAATTTCTTAAATTTCTTAAATTTTTAAAAGTAAAAATGGGATATTCTAGATGCATTAATACGTGAAAAAAGTACAACAAGCTACTTAACTCCTTATACCTTAAGACGGAGTTAATTAAAAATATTATGTTAAACATATGTTAGAATATTAGGAATAAGGAACTACTATTAGAATAAGTTCATGTATTCTTTTGTATATAATCACACCACATTGAAATATTTTAGAATTTTATGTAATTACTTTGTCATTTCTAGAGCCTAATATGTATTTAGCCATTAATGAGTTATCCCATCTCTTAAGAAGAAAAGACTTGTATTGTGAGTATTTTGCTAATTTTTTTTGAAAAATTTCTAAAATATTTGTTCATATTCAATAAGACCTTTCCAAATCAAGCTTGTAGTTTGGAATGTACACTATACTTCTTTTATGAAGACAAATTTGTTTATCTAAATCCAAATAGTCTATAGATAAGAATCCCTTAACAAGGGCCCAATCTTTTGAATATAGAAGGAAGTGATTTAACAAAAATAACTCATTGCCAAGTGAATGATTTCTAAAGATCTCAATTTAAAAAATTGAATGTTAATTTGTATAAAAGAGAGGTGGCCTAATTTCAAATGTAATAAGTTTGATAACTTTTTCAAAACTAATAGAGAATAGATTCATACAATTGGAATTGACACATAATATGGTGAATATCAATATCATGGTTGATTTTTTTCTTCAAAGTACTAACTGCTACACCTTTATGCTATATAATTTAAACAAATATAGCCTCTTTAGAAGAATGGGAGTTGGACTAAATATCTTTTAAAATAAAAAAGTAGTCTGGACCAATGAAAGAGCTCTATTTACATTGTTGTGTTATAACATGGTATCATAATATGTGCAATTTTGCTCGAGAATGCTTCAGGCACCTGGCTATGGAAGATAAAAAGGAAATACACAACAATAAGATCCTAACAACTCTAATAGAATCCTAAATAATTTCTATTAAATTTTAACAATATTAATCAAATTTTGATTCAATCTTAAAAAAGTTATAAAAGAAGAGTAAATGAATCATATATTAATCATAAAAGAAAATAATATATAAAATGATAAATTTAGAAAATACTAAAAATAAAAATCTTAAAATCCTAAGTCAAACTTTGTTCAAATCCTATTCAAACCCTAAGTCAAATCTTGATCAATCTCTAATCAAACCCTATTTAAATCCTAGATCAAACCCTAAATCAAATCCTATTTAAATCTTAGATCAAACCCTAAATCAAACCCTAAGTCAAACCCTGGTCAAATCCTAATTCTAATCAAACCCTAAGTCAAACTCTAAATCAAATCCCAGTCAAATCCTATTCAAATCCTAGGTCAAACCTTAAATCAAATCCTAAGTCAAACCCTGATCAAATCCTAACCCTAATCAAATCCTAAATTTTAAATCAAATCCTAAATTAAATCCTAATCCTAAATCAAACCCTAAATCCTAAATCAAACCCTAAATCCTAAATCAAACCCTAACCAAATCTTAAACCAAATTCTAACTAATTCAAATCAATCCTAGGAAAAATTAGAACCTCAATATCTGTTGATTAGACTGTTGATCTTACTTAAAACTTTGTACACCTTTCAATCTCTTTGTCAACAACAAGCACAACAAATTTGAAGGAAATCGAACTTATCAAATGGAAAAAAAATCCTAAAAACTTCTTGGGTGTTGGCCGGCCTCCTTCTCCAACCTTAATACTCATCTTCCAGTATTGATTTCTCCCTTCTTCACTGTCCAATCAGTGTCAAATCACTCATGTATATAGGAAAATAAGTCTACTACCTATACACACATAGTTTACTCCAATCCAATAGGCAGATTGCTCAAGATCTCAAAAACCCTAACTGACTTTTAAAACTTAATTTCCAAGACCTTGACCCACTTAAACCTCAATTACATACAATTAAACTATTAGATTCAGCTCAAATTCATAGCACACATTAACAACAACAATATCCAAAAGTCCACAAATTTTCAACCATGGATCTACTATAAAACTTCTGGAATTGCCTAAAACATCAATCCTATTTTATTTCACAAAATCCCAAATTGCCCAAAACAACCTTGACTTTGCAAAGCTATTACAAAGTCATTTCTTATCCAAATCACTCAAAACCAACTTGTATACAAAATCTCTCAAGTCCGCTCCCTAATCCCAACCTTTGATCTGCAAAAAACTTCTTGATCCACTGTAGGCACGTAGTTTTGTGCCTTGGAGTCAGATTTCAATCCTAGCTCATAACCGGTCCTCTCTGGGTATCTATTTTGAAATTTTTGTGATAAATTTTTTTGAAACCTCTTCTTAATTCTCTCCTATATATGCCTATATTATTTTATTTTCCAATCTACTTTGTTTTGCCTTACTTATGGTCCTACAAAGTAAATAGAAGCTCATTTGTAAAAAGGGCAACATTAACACTCATTAATTTTACTCCCTTTTTATTATTATCTATTTTTTTTAAGATAATTTGTTATAATATTTTGAACTAAGATCTTCTATAATATACTATTTCCACACTCTTTCACCTAATAGTCTCGTTACATCATGACAATGGTGTCAAGGATGCAAGATAGTGGATTAAGAAAGAGACAAGAAAAAAATTATAGAATTAGATTTATTTCAAGAACAAAAAATTGGATTGACAAGAATAAAGAACTAGATCATTGGCAAGAACAAGAGACTAGAGTGATATCAAGAAACAAGATAACACTTTGGATTATTCCAAGACTTATATTGGCAAGACTGAGGTATACTTTGGTCTTACCTCTTATTTATATTACAAGACCTATGTCCTATTGAACCTTCTACAAATATCTTAAAAGATTTTAAAAGACTGAGGAAGATTTTAGAAGACTAAGGCAAGTTCAAGAAGACTAAAGAAGATTTTAGAAGATTCTAGAAGACTATGGGAGGTTCTAAAAGATTGAAAAAGATTCTAAAAAATTATAGAAGGATCTTGAAGATTACAAAAAGTTTTAGAATGTGGTGACTTAAAATATGTCCGTGATACATGGCTATAGGATAAAAGAACAAAATAAGATATATATTATAGAAAAATTTAATTAAAGACTAATTTATAATATTATTTTAAAAAATATAGATAATTTTTTTAAAAAATAATAATAATAATAAAAATAGAGAGATAATAAAAATATTTAGTATTAATACCTTTTTTTTTTTTTAATAAAAAGGACTTTTATTTATTTTGTAAGACTATATATTAGATAAAATAAGATAGATTAATAAAAATACTATTATATATATTTTAAAATTAAAATAAAAAATATTTTTTAATAAAAATTATTTAAAAAAACCTTAGATTGACATTTGAGGAGGGCTAGTTATGAACCAAGGTCAAATCAAATTCTAAGGTACAAAATTATGTGCCTACAATAGATGGAATTTTCTTTTATTGATTGGAAAGTGGATTTTGAGAGCAAATTCAATAGAACTTCTTTAAATATTAGCTTTAAGGTTTTTGGATTTGTAATAACTTTGTAAGATCTATGCAAAATTATGGTTCTATTTAGATGACTCTGGATATTGAGAAATAAAGTGGATTTGTATTTTTGAGCATATTGAAAATTTTGTAGTAGATCTACAAGTGAAAATTTGTGGATTTGTGCATATATTTGTGTTAAATATTTGTTGTGATTTTAAGCATATTCAAAAATTAGATCAAAGATTATTAAAATTTAAGTCAGCAAGGATCTTGAAAATTGGATTTTTAGGATTAGTGAGAGTTTTTGTGATTTTGAGCAATTTGCCTATTAGATTAGAATGATTTTTTTTGAGCTAATAGTTAACTTAATTTTTAATATTTTTATAATATTTTAGAATATATAAATGATACAAAAAGAAGATATTGATACTAAAAGATGAATATTAAGGTTGGAGAAGGAGGGTGATCAACACCTAAGAGAATTAGGAGTTTTTTCTCTCAATTGATAAGTTTGATTCTCTTCAAATTTTATATGCTTATTTTCAATCAGAAGATTAAAAAGTGTACAAATTTTGAATGAAGATTAATAGTTAATTTGATAATTATTGAGATTTTAAATCTATTATTAAATTTAATTAAAGCTTCATTAGGATTTATTAAGATATTAAGATTTTGTTAGGATTTTATTAAGACATTAGGATTTTATTAGAATTTTATCATGATATTAGGATTTCATTAAAATATTAGGATTTTATTAGGATATTAGGATTTTGTTAGAATTTCATCAGGATATTAGGATTTCATTAAAATATTAGAATTTTATTAGGATATTAGGATTTTGTTAGAATTTCATTAGGATTTTATTAGGATTTGATTTAGGATTTGATTTAGAATTTGATTTAGGATTTGAATAAAGTTTAACTTAAGATTTGACTAAAATTTGATTTAAGATTTGATTTAGAATTTGATTAAGGTTTGACTTAGGATTTGATTAAGATTTGATTTATAATTGTATTAAGATTTGATTAGGATTGATTAAGATTTGATTAAGATTTAATTAGAATTTATTTAAGATTATATTAGAGTTGTTAGATTTTTAATTAGTTGCAATATATAAAAGTATTTTTTATAGTTAAGTAGTCGATGCATTCTCAAACAAGATGACATATAATATGACAGTGTGCCACTAAATTTGTAATAGAGCTAATACTTTGAAGTAACTTTTTGCCAAGTTTTGTAGAGTATGTCATGAATTTTTTTCTAGTAATCCAAGAATATGATAAGGCATCAAAGGTCAATTCACTAACTAGACCATAGAAAAAGTGAACTACAAAATTACTTTTTTTTATTTATTATTGATTTTGATTTAAATACAATTTTAATAATTTTCATAAAACCTATAACTTGATTTTTGTTGTCTTTTGGATCTTGTTCAAATAATAGTTTTTTATCATAGTAGAGAATATTAGATTAAAATCTTGCTTAAATTTTTTTTATTACCATGGAACAATGTAAAACAAACTATTTTTTTTCTTTGATTTTAATATATTTAAAAAAGAGTTGAAATATCACTTTTAATAAATAATTTGAGCTTGATTTATATAATCCAATTTAATTATTGGATTTTGGAAGAATTATATCATAATGAAGAATGTGTTTCCAAAAACTCAAAAAATAAATATAAAAATTTCCAAATAAAGCTATAATATAATAGGATGTGATAAGTGGCTATTGTTTCTTCCATAGTGAGAGGAGTTATAGGTCCTTTAAAGAGATTTTTGACCCAATGAAGACCATTTGAATAAAAAATAGTAGCTTGATGGAATTTTAGATGAATGTCAATTAAAAAATTTGAAGATTCTACTATTAGAAATGATTCTATATGCTATGAAAAGAAGTAAGAAGATTGAACTGGAAGAACTTGCCTATAAGTATCTATACTTTGCCAATTTTGTTCCATGTTTTAGATCCAATGTTCAATTTATGATTTGGGATTAGTGACCGAATCAAATTTGATAACTATGATCGATCTGCAGTGGATTTACTATTCATCAATCTAAATCTAAGAAATTATTGAATGTTTGTTTGTTCCAATTGAGGTACTACTGATATCCATTTGAACAAGAATATTTTAGTGGTTTTTTCTAGGTCAATGATGTCAAGACCTCCTTCTTTACAATCCTTACAACAAACATCTTATGCAACTTTGAACCTTATTAAAGAAGTTGTATTTTTTCATAATTTTTTTTTTAATTATAGACTTAATTTTTTGAATGGCCTTTGCAAATCTAGAACATATGGCTAAAAAGAATATAAAAAGGAAAGTAGAATATTATTTATAATTATAGCTTTATCTACCACATTAATTTTAGTAGAGTACTAGTAAATTAATTTTTATATCATTCTATTATTAAAAAATTAATCAACATCTTATATATTTAAAAAAGTATTAAATGAAATTTCAAGGAGTTTGTTAATATTTATATTAGATATCTATATCCAATCAAATTGATTAATCAAAGTTGACTTAATCAATTTTTTAAATTACTAATATGCAATAAATTTGGACCAATTTATTTCTAAACATGAAACCAAGTTGAATTGCTTAATTATATTTATCAAATAAAAATTATTTATTTTTTTTTCTTTAATTTTAATAATAGAGTCATTAGCATATTACTTTATAACTTATTGATTGGGGCTCCAAGGAATAAAAATATATTATAAATAATATTAAGTGACAACCTTTTAAATAGAAATATTAAGAATTTTACCAACCAATATGAAGAAGTATGGAACCAAAGGGCATCCTTATTTCAAGCATCTTTCTATTAGAAAGTATTTAATAAAAATTCAATTAATATAAATAAAAGTGTTTGCACTGTGGAGATTAATTTTAATCATATGAAAAAATGAATTATTAAAGATAATTTTTTTTAAGGCTTTAAATATAAAGTTCTAAAAAACTTTATTATAGGCTTTAAAAAAATCAATTTTTAACAAGAAGAGAGGTTGCTTTGAAATCTTGGTCCAATTTATGGTTTCTAATATCTTATCTAAGATAAATTGCAAAGAAAGAAATACAATTTGATTAGGATGGATCACATCTATAAAGATTGCTTAGGGTTGTCTTTAAATTATTTTAATATAAATTTTATAAAAAGTTTTAAATAAAATAATAGGCTTCTAATTATCTAGCTTTGTTTCATCATTTCTTTTGTATAAAAGGCCAATATGTCCTTTGACAATATAATGTCAAAATAAACTTGTAGCTAAATCAGGGTTAATCATCAAATCATAATCATTACCAATGATATGCCAAAAGATTTGAAAAAATTCAATACCTACTCTGTTTGAACCAAATATTTTGCCTTTGGCCATTCTTTTGATAACTTCTTCAAATTCATACATATTAAATGGCTTGAATAAATTCTTATTCATATTTTTAATGACCTTGCATGGAATATTATTAATCATGGTATTTGTAGCTTCTTTTGGTTTTTTTAGATTCTTAAATTTTTTTGTAAAGATTAGAATAAAAATTAAAACAAATGTGGTTCAAAATTTGAAGATCTCTTTATAGCTCACTGTAGAAATTTTGGACTTCCATGATAATAGATTTAAAATAATCATTTTTAATTGCATCATACAAATCTTTGTCAATATTATCTCCTATTTATTTCTATTTAATTTGAGTATGTATTATCTTCTTTTTTTATTACTAATCTTCAAATTTATTGAGGACTACCTAAACTTATTTAAAACAAGATTGAAAGCCAATGTCTTAACAATTTGCATGAAGAGTAGAATGATCCTCTTGTAATTGGCATTTTAATTTAATGAGTCTTCTTGTATATAAAAATGATTATTTTTTATAAATATATTTATAAAAATAAATAAATATTCAAATATAATAAAAAAATATCTTCTATTATTATATTAAATATAAACTTTATTAATTTATTGAAGAACATAAGGATTAATAAGATAAAAAATATTCATTTTGAAGTTGGAGGATTTAGATTTAGACTTTTTGAAGTTAAAACTAAAATTTAATAGGAAGATAAATAAAAAAAATAAAATATCTTTTTATTCAATAATCATGAATTTGATCAATTTATTAAAAAAAAAAATTGGTAAATATCCAACCATATCTCTTTTATTGTTTTATAAATAATTTAAGAGATTGGCATGTATAAAAGAGTCTTTAAGAAGAAAGTGAAATTTTAAAAAGTTCCAATTGTTTTTTTTCATCTCTTGTAAAGATTCTTTTATAGAAAGATGTTTTGTCACATGTAAATTCTATTATATTTTAATTATCTCTAAAAATATAAGAAATATTAAAGGATAATAATTCTATAAGATCCAGTCATATATAGCTACGTCTTATCAAGGGCATGAATCATACAAGAATGAAATATCAATACATTCTTATATCACTTAAAAGAATAGAAAATCATTAGAAAATAGAATAATATTAAAAATAGAATGGCTATTGCCAAAGATAAGAAGACTAGAGACTCTCAAAACAAGACTAAGAACAAAAAAGATGTTAATAAGAGTAAAGAAGGCTTCACTCTTATCTCTATATATACTATCTATCTAAGAGCTAGGTGGCAACATTGTATAGGACCTCAAATACGTATCCAATTTGCAAAACACGTGTCAAACTTGCAAGATAAGTTTCCTATATGTGTACCACATACTTAGATTGTTTCACAAGCTACTAACATGTGCAATATGAGACTAACTTGTTGGCCAAGTTTCTAACCTACTAATCACCTATAGACATATATAAAGGTGAAATCGTATCTATGAAGATTTTAAAAAGCTTCTCTATAAGATATTATCAAATTAATCTATTTTTATCTATTTCTATTCATCCATATTAATTAAATAATTATTAGAGTAAATCTTATATTTGTGACATTATCTCCCTTTTTAAATATGAGTTCTATGAAGAGTAGTGATTATATATTGAAAAAGTCCAAGATGCGCCAAATTATGCTTGCCACATATTCTAATCTTTAAAATATTTTTTTGACTATTTATCTTGATTTTGATAGATGTCGTCAATGAAATGCATTGGCTTTTGCTAATGCATTTACTAGATTCCTAGATGGCTTCTATGTGTATTTATTAATATCATATACATGCCAATACATAAGATATTTTAGCCAATTTCAACATTGCCTTGAATCTAAGACCTCTTCCACCTCAAATTCTTCATTGTTGTCCACTTCTATAGGAAGTCGTGGCATTTGTCTTCTTCCTTGTGTGTCCACTATCTTGTATGGCTCAAACATTGATATGTGGAATACAAGATGAATCTTCAGTCATATAACTGAGTTGATTTATTTACAAATCAAAAATAGTCTAAGCCTATGATAATCCAGCTTGCCACAAAGACAAATAATCTTGATATTACAATGAAATAACTATACCTTATTGTCTACATAGAATTAAGGTTGCTTCTTACAATAAACATATATAATAATCTTTTGTTGTTCTTGAGCTTCTTTTAGTTGTACCTTCATTGTTGCGTGTAGCTTTAACAATAAATTTGTCAAATCTTCATGTGAGTCCCACCAATAGATTGATTAAAAATATAGTCTTAAGTCATTTAATTATAAAAATATGATGGTTAGAGAGTCTTTCTGACTATTTGAGTATTTATTAGAATTTAGAAGTATTTATAAATATAAAAGTCTTATTAAAAGAAAAGTTACAAAAATAGAATCTTAATAAGTCTTGGAGGCAATTATTTTAATTGATTTAGTATTTTTATTTATTATTAAATATTAAGAGTTAGTTATTGAGACCAATGTTTATATTGGCTTTCTAATTACATGTATTAATCATTAAAAACCTATAAATATTACTTAATATGTAGAAGAAGTATGAGAAAGAAATCTCATATCTTTTTAATTATTTTTATAGAAAATAGGATTTTGAGTTGATTTTTATTGATCTTATTATTATAATTTTTTTCTAAAATAGAATAAAATATTTTAAATTAATAATTTCATCTTAAAAGTATTATAGAGATTTTTAGAATTTATTTAGAGTTTATTTAGAATTTTTAGAGCAATTTTGAAGACTTTGGTAAAAATGAGTTTTACCACCTTGGGAGCCATTATGAAGAAATGGAGCAAGATTTGAAGGCCATACAAGGTTCCTAGTCTAATAGGATATTTTTAAATACCATGGTGAAGTCAAAAATATAAAATTATTAGTTCTACTAGTATAAAATAGGAGGACTAGGAGCTAGTGTAGTCCTTGTAGGAAGGAAGGTGCATAAGTCTCATATGGATTGTGGCACCTTGGATGTAGGTAGGAGGATAAGGCTAAGGCCTCGTGGCCTCTCTAGGACACCCATATACACTACTTGTGAGCCTTGGTGAGGTTCAAACCTATGATCTTATAACAAGTTATCCTTGAGATAAAAATTTCTACTTAATTTTTTCCATTATTTACCTTCTAATTTTGAATTATCATAACTTACTCATAATAACTTAGATTTACATGTTTTTTATATCATTAGAATGATAAAAAAATTATCTACTTGAAAATATAATTTTTATTTTTTACTTTCACTTTTTATTAGGTAAAAATCTAGTGAACAAACTGGAACTAATTTTGTAGTGTGCAATTACTTAATTGCACATATTTTATTTGATTTGTGTTATTCTTCTCTTTTGTTGTTGTTTATTGCTCTTTATACTTCACACCACAATTTATAAGCAATTCTTAATTGAGGCCACCTTATAACTTGGATTGAGGAGTGAATTTTTTCTTCACACTTTTACTGTAAGATTATCAATTTTTATAAAGCTAAAAGTATCAAATAATAGATAATAACCATAATTGATAAAGAATAGAGTTTTTTGAATAGAAGAATGTATGAATATATTATAAATAAACTCTCATAATGGTAAAGAGTAGTTCAATCACCTTCATGATAATTGATGGTACATTTCAAATATTGCTCCAAAACTTGATTTATCTATTCCGTTTGTCCATCAGTTTGAGGGTGGAAAGTTAAAGATAGTTTTATGTTCACCTTCAATATCTTGAAAAGGATTTTCCAAAATCTTGATATAAATTATATCCCTCTATGTGATATAATATCCCTTTGTAATCCATGATAGCAATAGATATTATCAAGGAAGAGTTTAATTATTTCTTCACTTATGATATTTTTTGTATATGGTACAAAATGTGCCATCTTGATGAAATAATCTACAATCACAAAGATAGAATCATATGAACTTGAATTTGGAAGATCCATGACAAAATCCATAGAAATAGAAGATTAAGATTGTTCTAATATAGGTAATAGTTGGAGAAGTCTGTAAGGTCAATGATATGGAATTTTTAATTTTGAAAAAATATCAAGATTATCTTTTGTTGATTAAAAGCTACATCTTTTTTTTTAGGTGCAAGATAAGAACGTTTAGAAAGAACATCAAACAAACCTTCTTGTTTTCCTAACTGATAAGTGATAATAAAGTCAAATCTTGACAAAGATATGTTATAACAAGCTTGGCAACAATTCAAAATATGTATTGACATGAAATATTTGAGATTCTTGTGATTTATATACATAGTGATTGGATTAGAAGCACCTTTTAAATAGTGACACTATTCTTAAAAAAAATCCACAATTACAAAAAGTTCTTTATCATGGATTTTGAAGTTGATTTTTATTGCTAAATTTTTTTCGGAATGGAAAGCTATTGGATGGAATTTGTCATCTACTCCTATTTGTGACAATACCGCATCTAAAATAAAGTCTGATGCATTTGTTTTCATAAAAAAATATCTTAGAAAAGTTGACATGATACAAGATTGGTGCATAATTAAAAGCTATTTTCAAAGCTTCAAATGATGCTTTTGCTTCTTTATTCCTTTTGAGTTTTCTTTATAAGTTAAGCAGATAAATAGAACTACAACTTGAGAAAAGTTTTTAATGAAGATTTGATAGTAATTAAGAAATCTCAAAAAATATTATACATTCCTTATTTTTTTTGAAATCTTCCAATCCATGATTGTCTGAATTTTTTTTAGGATCCATCTTGAGACCATCATTCAAAAAGATATATCCCAAGAAATCAACGTAAATAATGTGAAATATATATTTTTCTATCTTGGCATATAATCTTGCATATCTAAGTTTTTATAACACATGATGAATATGAAGTTTATATTCTTTTATATTCTTAGAATAGATCAGAATGTCATCTAAATAACAGATAATAAAATCATCAAGAAACTCAAAAAAACATCATTCATAAGATGTTGAAAAGAAATTGGTGCATTTGAAAGTCTAAAAGACATGACATTATATTCAAAATTTCCATATCTAATTTAAAATATAGTCTTCCATTTATCACCTTCTTTGATGTACACCAAGTTATGTACTCTCTATAAACTATAAATAGGTTTATAAATAGGTATATAAATATTTTTAAATCTTCTTTGATGCACACCAAGTTATATACTCTCTACAAAGATATATACAAAGATAGGTTTATAAACTTATAGATTATGAAAAAACATCCAAAAATTGTACTTATATCACTTAGTCGCCAACTTGAAAGTTGATGCAGAAGTTCTAATACAAGTTTTTTCTTATTCAATTATTAACTTTTGTTTAAAATTTATATGTAGCTTGATTTCTAAGTCTTCTAATACTATGCCAAATTTCACCTTGTTTTGACTAATAGATCTTTAGATATTGCAAAAACCCTAAATAACCTCAAGTTACCAATTTCTGATACCTCCTCATACTAATAATAAAATATCTCTCAACTACATTGTTAGATTATTACAAAATTTTATACACTCTTAGCACATCCAATCAACCACACATTGGCAAAATTTTAATTATAAGTGTTATAATAACCGCACATAGTAGCTAAGAGTGCTAGCCCTAAATTTATTGCATAAAATCCAAATCACCAATACAAACCCTGATTTTGAAAAATGATTGCAAAGTCATTCCAAAACCTACAAAAATAAATCTTATGCTTCTAAAATAAGCTTAAAGCTAGCTCTCAAACTCTAGTCACCAACCTCCAAATGATCCAATATTTTTTCCTAAGTAGCCGTTGTCATATGTCGTGAAGTCTTGCTTAAGAATGAGTTGGGTACCTAGCTGTAGAAGAGAAAAGGAAAATAACAACAATAAGTCCTAACCTCTCTAATTGAATTATGTAAAATTTGTAATTAAAGATTAACAAGTATGTTCAATTATTAAAAGTTTAATTAAATTTTTAATTAATTATAAAAAAATACAAAAAATCATAAAGAATTTTAAAAAAAGTCATAATAATAAAGAAATCTTAAAGAAATATTAATATAAATCCAAAAGAAATATTAAAATAAAATTCTTTAAAATATTAAAAATAGAAATTAAATTCAAATCTTAATTAAATTTTAGTAAAATTCTAATCAAATCCTAGTCAAATCCTATTCAAATCCTAATCAAATTCTAATCAAATATTAACCAAATCCTAGTCAAATTCTAGTTAAATCCTATTCAGATCTTAATCAAATCTTAATTAATTCTTATTCAAATCCTAATCAAATTCTACTTAAAGCTTATTTAAATCTTGATCAAATCCTATCTAAATCCTATCCAAATCCTAAATGAATCCTAACAAATCCTAACAGATCTTAATTGAATCCTAATAGATCCTAACAAATCTTCACAAATCCTAACCAAATTCTAACAAATCCTAACAAACCTAATCCAATCCTATAGCAAATTGAAACCACAATGGCTAATGATCTAATTGTTGATCTTAGCTCAAATTTTTTACACTTTTTAATAACTAAATTGACAATATGTATAAAAAAATTGAAAAAGATCCAACTTACTAAATAGAAGTTAAGCTCAAATTTCTACTCTAGTATATGCTACCCTCATTTTTCAATCTTAATGTCAAATTTCCAACATAAATATCTTTATTTTGCATTATTTAGTTATTCTGAGAATACATAAATTGATAGAAAGTCTAATCTATTATCCATACAAATAATTCTTACTTCAATCCAAATAAAGGATTGCTAAATATCTAAGAAACCATCACTAACCTTCAAATCCTAACTTTTGAAATCCTGTCCCACTTGAATTTTAATAACTTTCAATTAAACTGTTTGATCAAATTCAAACTTACAATGTATATTAATCACAACAACAATTACAATCCTTCAAATTTTTATTTGTAGATCTATAATTAAGTTCATAGAATGCTCAAATTTGTAAATTCCTCTTTACTTCACAAAATCCAGAGTCACCCAATACAACCTTAACTTTGCAAAGTTCTTATAAAATTGATTCCTATCCAAATTATTCAAAATCAACACTCAAACAAACCCTCTTAAGTTTGCTCACTAAACTAATTCTTTGATCTGCAAAAGAACCCTCAATCCCGCCGTAGGTATGTAATTTTGTACCTCAAGGTTTGATTTCAATCTAGGATCACAACCGCTCCTCTCCAAATATCAACTCTAAGAATTTTAAGATAAAATTTGCTAAAACCTATTTTTAATTCTTCTCTAGAGATGTCTATATTATTTATTTTTCTAATCTATTTTATTTTATCTTATTTATAGCCATACAAAGTAAATAGAAGTATCTTTTATAAAAAGGTAATATTAGCCTTTTTAATTTTTTTTTACTTTTTTATTTATTATTTATAATTATAAAATAACTTACTAAAATATTTTTATTTGAGCTCCTATATATTATAATCATTCCTTTCCTCTTTTATCTAATGGCCGTGTTACTACATGACACCGTTTTAGTAGCTAGAGGTTTGATTTTGATCCTATCTCTTAAACGGTTGACTCTTGGGTATCAATCCAATATATTAAAGGAATTTATAAGTCCAATTCTACCTTCAACTTAATCCTAGTATCAACCATATCAATTATTTATCTCTTTTATCTTATTTTTATTAATTTATAGCTTTTAAAAGATAATAAAAGAATTTTTGTAATTTAGAAGGAAATTTTAATAATTAATTCTTATTTATTAGCTATTAAGATAAAAAAATAATCTAAGAGGCTTTCATAGAATCTTTTTTAAGTATCTTAAATTTCTATTGAACCAAGATAATTGAATATTAATTAAAAGATCATTCTTATTTGTATTTTTAATACATAAACCTGTTACAACATGACATCCACCCTCTTTGAATGTGCGCATCTTCTAGTGTTATATTGTAACATATTTATGTGGTGAAAAATATGAATAAGAATGATTTTTGTTTAATATTTAATTATCTTAGTTCAATAGGAACTTAAAATACTTAAGAAAAGGTTTATAAAAGCTTTTTAGATTATTTTTTTGTTTTAATAGTTAATAGATAAAAGCTAGTTATTAAATTTCCTTCTAGGTTGTAGAGTTCATTCACTATTTTTAAAAAACCATAAGTTAATAAAAATAAAATAGAAGAAATAAATAATTAGTATGATTGATACTAAAGTTGAGTTGAGGATAGGATCAAGCTTAAAAATCCTTAAAATAAGTTGGATTGATACTTAGGGGTTGGCCGTGTATGGAACAAGGTTGAAATCACATCTCTAGCCACAAAAATGGCCACCAAGGGCAAGATATCAGGTCATTTGGAGATCAATAATTAGGATTCAAGAGCTAGCTTCAAGTTTGTTCTAAAGAAATTAAGCTTGTTTTTAGAAGATTTGAAAAGACTCAACAATTATCATCTAAAGTTAGGATTTGTATTAGAGATTGGAATTTTATGCAATAAAATTAGGCTAGCAATGTTAGCTATTTTATCCAATTGATATTATAGCTATACTTGAAAATTTGATAGTGTATAGGTGATTGAGTGTGCTAAGATTGGGTATAATTTTATAACAATCTAATAGTGCAATTGAAATTTATTTGACCTTTAATACCAAGAAGTATCAAAAGTTGGCAATTTAGGATTCTTTAGAGTTTTTGCAATATCTAAAGATCTATTAGTCAAATCAAGGTGAAAATTGGCAAAATGTTAGAAGACTTGAAAAATAAGCTATACACCAATTTTTAGCTGAGGTTAATAATTGGAGAAAGAGAAATTACTACTGGGATATCTATATCAACTTTCAAGTTGGCAGCCAAGTGACATCAATGCAGTTTTTGGTTGATTTTCTACAATCTATAAGTTGAATTTGGCTGAAACTTTTTAAGCATGTACAAGACTTATATTTGTATTTTTATAAAAAAATTTCACATCAAATTGATGGTCAGATTAAGATTTATAGCTTACTAGAATTTACTAATTAAAGTTAGGACTTGTAAAGAGAAATATAAATTGCTTAATTGTGACAAGTAACAAAGTAAGTGGATTTTATATGCAGGTGAAGTTACCAAGAAGAGTATTTTTAAGCACTTTGTATTGACCTGAGCACTCTTAAATTGAAATTCAAATTATATTCTTCTTATATGCATGAAGTTTATAAAAGATATTTGAATATTTGTGAACTACAATCTCATCCTCCATAGCCAAGTGCCCAACGTATTTTCAAACAAGACAACACATAATACAACACCGGTATACACCAAATGAACCATATGTCATAGTTGGCATCATACCATTTTTTTTATTTTGTACATCAAGTTTTTCAACATTATTTTTACCATCCATTTTAATAAAATTATCTTCTTTAGAATCATTGATATCTTCAATATAATCTTCCACATTGATATCTTTAGCATAATCTTTTACATTGATTTTTCTATCTCATCTTTTAAAAATCTTCACTTGCTTTGCAGCAATAGATATTTTCAACCTTGTACCATTTAACTTCCTCAATGAATACATGGCATTGTCATAGATTGTTACCACCACATATGCTCCAAACCAATATTTTAAAAACTTTCGTAAAATACTATACTGGTTATCTAAATTGCTATCATAAACAAGTATCCAATCACCTTCTTCAATTGCTCTAGGTGTCAATGAATGTTGTTTATCAAACCAAGCCTTGTTCCTTAGCCTTATCTTTTGTAATCTTTTTAATCCTAATTCTACATCTTCTAATCTTTCTTCAAGTTGCTAAATTCTAATAGCCAACAGCTCTTCTTTTATTAACCTATCTTTCCATGGTAACATATTTCAAGTTGGCACATGTTCTTCAATTAGCATAATAAGTTTTTGACTTGTCATGAATTCCACTAGTATATATTCTGTCACTGAAGTATGTATTCTTTGATCAATCTGTAATACATAAGATAGAAATCAAAGCCATTCTTTTACTCTTCCATTACAAGCTTTAACCAAGGCTTTTACAATTAGTAGATGTCTACGTTCATTCTTTATATTCTCCTCTAGATTATAAATAATAGTCAATGATAATTTAATTTTACATCTTTTAAAGAATTCATAAGCTTTATGTGCATCTAATTTTCTATGATCTACAATGATCTTTTTTACACATTTATAGCAACAAATAACATCTTTAAGTAAAAATTTAGAAATTTCCTCTATAGATTTTATTCTTACTGTCCTACCTTTCACTTGGTTTGATAAATCTTCATAAGCCAAAATTAAATACCTCATTTGTCATAGTCCCATCAGCATAATAATGAAATCTATAACCCATTTAAAATGAATAATCAAAGAATATGATGGATGTAGACCATCTTGATGTTATATATTTAAATATATTTGACATATTATATAAGATTCTACAAATAAAATTATATCTTGATACATATTCTTCCACTAATATCATTTTTTCAATTTAACAAAAATAGTCCAACTTCTTCTATACCTTGCATATAAACTATCATGAAACTCCTTCAGTAATTTTTGTTAATCTTCCTTGATACCTACTATTCATTGAGGCATTCTAATATTTGATTTTGGCCTCTTCTATACAAATCCTTGTTGTGATATGAACTTGAATATTTTTTTTCTGATCTATTTAAATTTTTTAATTGACCAATTAGCATGCTTGATTAATGTGCTCAAATAATGTCTAATATTTAATAACTATCGTTTATAATTTTTTTCATAAAATGACTAATCTTCCTTATTTGATTGTGAAATTAAATAAAATTTTATATCCACATCATCAATATCCTCAATCATCTCATCTTTTCCATCATATTTTGCTTGAAATAATATATTTGCTATTAGATTTTTTTTTTCCACAATATGCCTAAACTCTAGATTTAATGATTTGATATAAGCAATCTATTTTAATATTACAATATCTGGTGTTGTACAATTAATAATCATTATAAATAAAGGCAAACAATTTGTTTCAATTATCATTTTTGTTCCAATTAAATAATCTTTTTTAGATTTCATAGCTAAAAGAATTCCCCAAAATTCTCTTTTTATTTGTAAATATGCATGTTGGCAAGTACTTAAAACCTTAGCTCCAAATCAAACTAAAAATTTGTGTCCATTTGAAGCATCTTGATCTATAGCCTATCTAGATAATTTCTTCAATCTTTGCATTACTTTGATATATATGTTTTTTGATTTTAACCAATAATCTTTACGTAATAATTCATATAGTAAATTTGCTATGTAAACATAATAAAGAATTCAAATATGATAGAATATACATACACCTAAAAACCTTTGTACATTTGTTAAAGAACTGCAATCTTCATTCATTCTTCTAATTGCATCAATCTTAGCTTGATTTGATTTTCTTCCATAAAATCCACATAAATATCTAATAATTACAACTTTTTGAACTCCAAATGTATATTTTGCATCCAATAATGTAAGATGAATTTCCTTAAACTAAGCTAATATCTTTTTATAATCTTGTATATGATCAATAATATACTTGCAATATCCCTTCTTATCTAATGTTTCATCCTTATCTTCTTTTTTGTATCCTTTAATAGGAACATCATCTAAATAAAATATAGTCTTTTTAACAATAAAATCCCTCAATATCTTATTCATCCCGTTCATCATATGTACAACTGAATTAGTAGCATCTTGAGGAAGAGTATACATTTCAACTAACCCAAGTGGTCTCATCATTGTCATATCTCTACTCTCTTTTGTAAGTTGAAATTGATCATAGCTTGAATACAAATCATCCATTGAATAGATTGCCCTTCTTACAAACGCTTTAGCAAATCCATCCGCTATTGATCCAATTCCTACATTCTTAACAGTTACTCTATTTACTAGCCACATATCTTAAATAAATTATAATAATCCATTTTTCTTAGGCACCATAAACCATTGATTAGAATATGATACAAAAAAAGGCTTTAAAATCTTCATCTTTATGTTCTCTTTCAATAATTCTATCAAATTTGATAAATATGCTCTCGATATTGGAATTGGCCTCAAATTCCAAGATACATGTGGTATTGTAAAAATAACCATTAGGATTACAATATTTGGATCTATACACCTAATTTCATAAGATTCAAAAGTAAATGATTTACCTTGTTTTACAAGCATTTCTTTAAAATATGTAATTTCTTCCAACAATAAAAAATCATCAAATCCAATCTTTAATTCTTCAAAAGTTTTTTTAGTAAACTAATATCTAATACTCCTTAGATCTCTTAAACTCTTTTTTTTTAATGCTTTTCTTTTCTTAAACTCTTTTTTTTTATAATTTTTTTATATATAATATTTTTATTTTTAAAAATATCAATAAAACTTGTATCAAAGATATATACATCTTGTAAGAGTACCTACTTTTTTATATCTCTATAATCCCGCTTTATAATGGTACTCCTAAAAAATCCTTAAATTCTTCAATAGTCCTTAATAATAGATTCTCTTTCAATTAGTCTCAATTCCGCTAATGATTAGGAAGCATAATTAGAAATTATATTGCCTTCCATCTTCACAGCATATCTGTGTATAAGCTGAACCATCATCAAGTATCTTTGTCTCCACCCATGTTGCTATAATATATGGTTGCTCCAAAATAAGTGGATAAGATATTACATCTTAAACAAAAAAAAAATTATCCATTAAAATGTCACCAATCCAAATTTTTACATCTGAACAAGTACCATATAATTCACTTGGTCATATATTATTAGTCATATATTATTAGTCATATATTATTAGTCATATATTATTAATTACACATTGTTGTAATATAATATGTTTATGTGATAAAAAATATAAATAATAGTGATTTTTATTTAATATTTAAATATTTTAATTTAATAAAAACTTAAGATACTTAAAAAAGATTTATAAAAGCATCTTAGATTATTTTCTTATTTTAATAGCTAACATATAAAAGTTAATTATTAAATTTTTCTTCTAAGTTATAGAAATTCTTTTATTATTTTTAAAAAGCCATAAGTTAATAAAAATAAGATAGAGGAGATAAATAATTAGTATAATTAATACTAAGATTTTATTGAAGACAAGATTAAGCTTAAAAATCCTTAGAATAAGTTGGATTGATATCCGAGGGTCAATTGTATATGAGACAGGGTCAAAATCCAACCTCTAGCCACAAAAACAATTACTAAGGATAAGGTGTGGGATCATTTGGAGATCGGCAACTAGGATTGGAAAGTTAGCTTCAAGATTTTTCTAGAAATATTAGGCTTGTTTCTGTAGGATTTGGAAGGACTTAGCAATTGCTATCTAAAGTTAGGATTTGTACTGGAGGTTAAGTTTTTATGCAATAAAGTTAGGACTAGTACTTTTAACTATTGTGTATAATTGAAGTGACATCTACAGTTGAAAATTGGATAGTATGTGTGTGATTAAGTGTGCTAAGACTAAATATAAATTTGTAGCAATCTAATAGTGCAATCAAGATTTTTTTGATCTTTAATACAAAGAAGTATCAAAAATTAGCAGTTTAAGGTTGTTTTGGCTTATTACAATATTTGAAGATTTATTAGTTGATTTAAGGTGAAATTTGGCACAATATTAGAAGACTTAGAATTCAAGCTACATACCAAATTTTAGCTGAAGTTAATAGTTGGAGATGGAGAATTTGCCACTGGGATATCTATATCAACCTTCAAGCTAGCGGCCAAGTAACATTAGTGCAGATTTTGGTTGATTTTTCACAATCTATAAGTTGAATTGGGTTGAAACTTTTTAAATATATAAAAGATTTATATTTATATTTTTATGCAAAATTTTATACTAAGTTCATGGTTAGATTAAAAATTATAGCTTATTGACATTTGCTAAATAAGATTAGGACTTCTAAAGAGAACTCTTAGTTGCTTGATTGTGACAAGTAACAAAGCAATTGAGATTTATATGTGGATAAAGTCATCAAAAAGAATATTTTTAAGTACTTTGTATTGACTAAAGCACTCTCATATTGATATTCAAATCATATTCTTCTTATATAGACAAAATCTGTTAAGGATTCTTGAATATATGTGAATCACAACTTCATCCTCCATAGCCAAGTGTCCGATGCATTCTCAAACAAGACAATATGTAATATAACATAAGTAGTAAATTTGATGTGAAAGTTTGAGGTGAAAGGTGTTGGATTTTGTTTTGGTTATTTAGAATTGATAGAGCAATAGGGTAATGATCGCAAGGAGGCTTTGGCAATCAAAGCTTTGTAAGCAATGAATAATAAGATTGACTAATTTGATGGAAGAGATATTTTTAAATATTTAAGATGTTTTATATAAAAAATAGAATTGAATCAAGTTTTTGAAAAAGATATGATTTTATTATTTGAAAAGGATATGATTTTATTATTTATAAAAAGTTATCAACAAAAGATGCATCAATATCATTAAAAGAAAAATCAAAGGACTTAAGAAAAAAAGATTAATCAATAAATTATAAACTTTTCTTTAATATTGAAGCAGCAATAGATCTAAGGGGGGTGCTTGAAGAATATATGCTCAATGCTAAAGTTGAATTTATATTGAAGGAGATTTTGGATATTGCAAAGAAGAAATTTCATGATGTCATTATTAATAGTATTAAGCAAAAGAGACAATTAATGAATGAAGCTGGATCAAATCATGCTATTGATGCATATGTATGTGAGAATGAAGAAGATGAAATTGGCAATTGTTGCAAACTATCAACAAGTGGACGAAGGAGCTATAATCAAAGAGTTTATTTTGATGATCCAAATAATAAAAAAAAAGAAATTTTGAATCATTATATTTGAAAGCATTGGATTAGAGCGACTATAGAAGCATTAGTGAAGATTGGAAATATGGATGAGCCAATTATTACTTTGATTGACCATAATTTGGAAATAAATCTTATGTCTAAGAATCTTTATATGAAGCAAAAGTAGCTGATTGATATGGAGCATGGATGGATAATAGAAGCAGCTAATAATACACAAGGTGAATTATATGGTGCTTGCCCAGATGTAAAAATTTGGATTGGTGATGTTGCAATGGAACAAAATTTCTTTATTCAAGATGTAACATCTTATCTTTTAATTTTGAGACAACCATATATTATTACGACTCGAATGGAAACAAAAATCCTCAAAGATGGTTCAACTTATACATGGATTCACAGTGAGGATGGAAAAAAGGAAGTACAGTTTTTGATTGTGCCTCCAAATTATGAATGCAATCAAGACAAATTAAGACAAAATCCATTGTCAAGGATTGTTGAAGAATTTACGGATTTTTGAAGAATACAACTATAAAGCGAGATTATGAAGGTACAAAAGAAAAGATATTCTTGCAAGATGTAAGTGCCTTTAATACAAGTTTTATTGATATTTTTGAAAATAGAAGTATTATGTATAAGAAAGTTACAGATTTTAAAAAAAAAATGGAAGAAAAAGACTATATAAGATTAAAAAAGAATTATATGAATTGGAGGCATTAAAAGATGATGAAACGATTTTTGGTGTTTATGAAGAAAATGGATTGGAAGATTCTTTAGAATTGATTATATCAATTGGATTAGGAGACAATAATAAGGTTGTACAAATTTATTTAAGAAAAATTTATTCTATACTTGAATCTTTTTAAGCATCAGAGATTATGGTTGAAACAAAATATAAGATAATAGATAAGAAGGTGAAACTTGTAGCCAGACCTTTGCCAAAAGATTTTAAAGAACAGATGGAAAAAGCATCAAGAAAAAAGAGCTTAAAGGATTTAAGGAATATTGGACATAAGTTCACTAAAGAAACTTTTAAGGAGTTGAAGATTGATTTTGATGGTTCTTTATTACCAAAGAAAATTGAGTATTTCAAAGAGATGTTAACAAAATAAGATAAATCATTTGCCTTTGAATCTCATGAAATTAAATGTATGGATTTGAATATTGTAATTTCCATGGTTATTTTTATTATACTGCATGTGCCTTAGAATTTGAAACCAATTCCAATCCTAAAGACATGTTTGCCAAGTTTAGTAGAATTATTGAAAAAAAAGATGAAAAAAAAGATTTTAGAGGCTTTTTTTATACCATATTTTAGTCAATGGTTTATAGTGTCATACTGTAATTGCTTACAGTATGTAAAATCCACTCAAAATGCATAATATGTTTATAGGTTTAGATATGTGTTAGAATGGTTAGTAAAGTAAATTAAAGGGAGTTGGTGTAAGAAAATTTATTTTAAATTTTTACTTAGTTTGGTTATGGGATTTAAATTACATAGATCTAAATGTTTAGTATGAAGCCTTGAGAGAAGGTGGGAGCCTAAGGATGAAAATTTAAGCTAGTAGGAGGCTAATTGGAAGGGATGAAATCAAGGCATGGTCGGATGAAGGCAAGGAATGAAGTTCTTCATTCCTATTGGTCAATGGTTATACCCAATAGGCTTTGAGGAGGCTACCTGCGACCTTAGCAAGGGTTTTAGCAACTTCAAGGAGGCCATTTTGAAAATCAAAGACTAAGATTAGAAAGCTTTTTTTATAGGCTACAATTTTGGTATAAAAATTGAGAAATTTGGAGTTTTTATGAGGGAGAAGTAGGCGCTTGAAATTAAGGTGTGCAATTTGTACCTGCTGTCACATTTTTGAGGATTGGAAAAGTTATACAGAAGCTTTTGGAGATCGAAAGATGCGGTTGGAGAGGAGATTTTAAGATCTACATCTTATGAGGAAGAAATACTACATTTGGAGTTTTGAAGAAGGAGTTATTGGGAGTCAAAGACAGCAGATCAAATTCCAAGGGAGTAAGTAGACCGTTTTATTGATAGTGATGGGATTTGCCATATCTTGAGTTTCTTGACGAATTTTTGTCTCAAACTTTCGAAGAAGGTGTATTATTATGCTAAAAAGCTATATATTAAAGTTTCATAGCATTTGAACTTTTAGATTGTGAGATATGAAGAATTTAGTACACGGGTGTTTGTAAATAAGGGTTTAAAGCTACTGCTAGGGTTTTGGCGATATCTAAAGATCGGTAATGAATCAATGGTTGAAATTTGTGGTGGTAGCTATAAAGAATACATCAATACTTCATGTAAATTTGGAGTGGATTTAGACAATTGGATTAAAAGTTATGGATTATTGAAATTTAGAAAAAATTCCCTTCCTACGGATGAATGAGGGTTTAGAGTATTTTGATATAGTTGAGTATTTTTGAAGAAATTAGGCTTATGTATTGGATGCAATAGCCCTATAAAAAAATCTTTTATATAAATTTGGGGGTTTTATTATATTTGGATCTTACTTGAGTAATTAGTGGCAACCAAAAGCCCAGCATGTTCTTGAGGCAAATTCTCTCTACTACGACAACAATGCCCAAGAAAAATGGATTGTTATGATTTATTCAAGTTATGCAACGAGTAAATACAGTGATTATCAAGAATGCAAGAATTGAATCAATAGTGGATGAATTTGTTGCAAGAAAGACAATCTCTTCAATAGATGATTTGTATTTAGGCTATGACTAATTTCAATTTGCAATAGCAAATAGAGACATGTCGATGATGAGAACACCTCTTGGACTAGTTAGAATGTGTACTCTTCCTCAAAGTGCTATCAATTCAGTAGTACATATGATAAACGGAATGAACAAGGTATTGAGAGATTTTATTCCTGAGAAGACTATGCCTTTTTTAGATGATGTTCTTATTAAGGAGTGTAAGGAAGAAGACAAGGATGAAACTTTAGATAAGAGAGGATGTTGCAATTAAATTGTTGATCATATATAAGTTTATGAAAAGATATTTATTCAGCTTGAAGAAATTCATCTTATATTATCCGATATAAAATCTATATTTGGAATATAAAAAATTATAATTGTTGGATATATATATGGATTTTAAGGAAGAAAACTAGATCCAATTAAGATTGATGCAATTGAGAGAATGAAAAAAGATTACAGTTTTTTAATAGAAGTGCAAAGGTTTTTGGGTGCATGTGTATTTTACCATATTTGAATTCTTCACTATGCTCACATAGCAGATCCGTTGTATGAATTATTATGCAAGGATTATTGATTTAAATAGGATGAAAAGCATATCAAAGCAATGTAAAGATTGAAGGATTTATTAACATCACTTCCAGTGTTAAGAAAAATTGATTATAAATGCAATAGACTAGTGATTCTTACAATGGACACTAGTCCAATTGCTATTGGATGGGCTATAGGTCAAGATGATTCAAATGGACATAGATTTGCACTTTGATTTGGAACTAAGGTTCCAAGTACTTGCCAACGTACATATTCACAAGTGAAAAGAGAATTATAGGGAATTGTTTCAGTTATGAAAGCTGAAAAAGTTTACTTAATTGTGACAATGGTGGTGATTGAAACAGATTGTTTGCCTTTATTTGAGATGATTATTAACTGTATAACATTGGATATTGCAATATTGAGGTGGATTGCTTATATTAAGTCATTAAATCCAAAATTTAGACGTGTTGTAGAAAAAAATAATCTAGTAGCAGATATGCTATCTTGAGCAAAATATGATAAAGAAGATGAGATGATTAAGGATATTGATGATGTGGGTACAAAATTTTATTCAATTTTATAATTAAATAAAGAAAATAAACTATTTCATGAAAAAAATTATGAGGGCGAGTTATTACATATTAGACATTATTTGAGCATATTTTCAAGCATACTGATTGGTCAATTGAAAAATTTAACAGATTAGAAAAAAAACATACAAGTTCATATTACAAGGAGGATTTCTATGAAAGAGGCCAAAATTAAATATTGGAATGCCGCAACAAGTAGTAGGTACCAAAGAAGATCAATAAAAACTACTCAAGGAATTTCATGATAGTTTATAGGCGGGGCATAGAGGAATTTGGACTACTTTTGCTAAATTGAAGGAACAATATTGATAGAAGAACATGTATTGAGATGTAGCTTCATTTGTGGAATCTTGTATAATTTTTTAAATATATTCAAATATACATCATCTAGATGTGGCTTCATTTGTGAAATCTTGTATAATTTATTAAATATATTCAAATATACATCATCAAGATGTGGCTTCATTTGTAGAATCTTGTATAACTTGTCAAATATATTCAAATATATATCATTAAGATGGTCTACATCCAACATATCCTTTGGCTATTCATTTTTAATAGGTTGTGGATTTGATTATTATGCCAATGGGATTATGACAAATGAGATATTTAGTTTTGACTCCTAAAGATTTATCAAATCAAGTAGAAGGTAGGGCATTAAAAATAAATTCTATAGAAAGAATCTGCAAATTTTTACTTGAGGATATTATTTGTTGCTATGGATGTGTGGGAAAGATCACTACAGATCATGGAGAATTGGATGTACATGAAGCTCGTGAATTCTTTAAGAGATATGGAATTAAATTATTATTAAATATTACTTATAATCCAGAGGGGAATGCAAAGAGTGAATGTAGGCACCCACCAATTGTAAAAGTCTTGGTTAAAGCTTGTAATGGAAGAATAAAAGAATGGCCTCAACTTCTATCTTATGCATTATAGGCTGATCGAATAGCATATAGTTCAGTGACAAGATATATGCTAGTGAAACTCATGATAGGTGAAAAACTATTATGCCAATTGAAGAACATATGCCAACTTGGAATATACTACCTTGGGAAGATGGATTAACAAGAGAAGAGTTGTTAACTATTAGAATTCAAGAACTTGAACAAAGATCATAAGATATGGAAGTAGCATTAAAATGATTACAAGAGGCAAGGCTAAAGAATAAGGCTTGGTTTAATAAACAACATTGATTGAGGCCTAGAGCAATTGAAGAAGGTGATTGCATATTTATTTATGACATCAATTTGAATAATCAACATAATATTTTACAAAAGTTTTTAAAACGTTGGTTTGGACCATATGTGATAGTAATAATCCATGATAATGCAACGTATTCATTGAAGAAATTAGATGGTTCAAGATTAAAAATACCTATTGCTGGGAAGCGAGTGAAGGTTTTTAAAAGACGAGATGTAGAAATAAATGTGGAAGATCATGTAAAAGAAATTAATGATCACTGAAGAAGATAATTATATAGAAATAGATGATGAGTATGAGGAAGAAGAACTTAGTGCAGGAAATGAAGAAATGGTGTAATATCAATTATAATACATAATTTATTTGGCACATACTAGAAGATGCGCAGGTTTAAAAGAAGTGGATGTCATAATGTAATACATTTTTGTCATGAAAAACATGAATAATAGTGATTTCTATTTAATATTCAAATGTCTTAGTTTAATAGGAATTTAAGATACTTAAGAAAGGTTTTATGAAAGCCTCTTAGATTATTTTCTTATTTTAATAGCCAAAAGATAAAAATTAGTTATTAAATTTTTCTTATAGGTTATAAATTTTTTTTTATTGCAATCAGGACTTTTTTGATCATTAGTACAAAGAGGTATCAAAAATTGGCAATTTAGGGTTGTTTTGGCTTTCTGAAATATTTAAGATTTATTAATTGATTCAAGGTGAAATTTGGCACAATGTTAAAAGACTTAGAATTTAAGCTACACATCTAATTTTAACTGAAGTTAATGGTTGGAGATAGAGAATTTATCATTGGAATATCTACATCAACCTTCAAGTTAATAGCCAAGTGACATTAATACAGATTTTGGTTGATTTTCTACAATCTGTAAATTGAGTTGAATTGAAACTTTTTGAACATATAGAAGATTTATATTTGTATTTCTATGCAAAATTTTACATCAAGTTGATGGTTAAATTAAGAATTATAGCTTATTGACATTCATTGAATAAGGTTAGGACTTGTAAAGAGAAATCTTAGTTGCTTGATTGTGACAAGCGACAAAGAAATTGGAGTTTATATGTGGATGAAGTTATCAAAAAGAGTATTTTTAAGTACTTTGTATTGACTTAAGCACTCTTACATTGATATTCAATCATATTCTTCTTATATAGATGAAATTTGTTAAAAATTCTTGAGTATATGTGAACTGCAACTTCACCCTCCACAACCAAGTGCCCAATGTATTCCCAAACAGGACAATACATAATATGATAGTATTGACAAGAGTAAAGAAGACTTCACTTTTATCTCTATATATACTATCTATCTAAGAGCAAGTAGCAATGTTGTATAGGACCTCGAATACATGTCTAATTTATAAAACACATGTCAAACTTGCAAGATAAGTTTTCTATATGTATACCTTGTACTTAGATTGTTTTACAAGCTATCAATATGTGCAATATGTCACTAACTTGTTGGCCAAGTTTCTAACCTATCAATCACTTATAGATATGTATAAAGGTGAAACCATGTCTATAAAGTTTTTAGGAAGCTTTTCTAAAAGATATTATCAAATTAATCTATTTTTATCTATTTCTACTTATTCATATTAAATAGATAATTATTAGAGTAAATCTTATATCTGTGACATGTCCTTGGTATTTATTGGAAGTATTATTAATGATACTAATAGAATTTTTGAGAATACTATTAAATATTATTTAAAAAACCCTATTATGTATGAGAGAGTCCACATTGTATATTAGATGTTTAATAAAAAGAAATAATAGGATAAAAATCCCTCTAACATTTGCTCTATGACAATTATATACATATCTTAGAATAACTTCTAAAATAAAAAAGCCTATAATAAGTCAAAAATTATCATCTAGATCTTGTACCTTTGAATCACACAACTTATATTCTTGTATAAAAATGATGTTGTATTTGGTGCTATATTTTAGATATAACTTATAATATAAGTATTTTTAATAGATTATTTAATCTATACATATTTATAAAATAAAAATTTTAACTTCATTAAATATCAAGAAAAGAAGAATTGATTATTATATTATTAATGAGCAATTACCTTCTAGGCAATTTAGACCTTGCATAATCTTGAAATAAAGTATTTCTTCTTTTATCTCTTTTCATTCCAAGAGAACTTGAAGGAGAAAAAATCCTAAGGTATCTTATGATATTCATATTTCTATAATCTTTCAAATCAATATTATAAAAATCAAAAGAAAGGTTAAAATAAGAGCTTTTTTAATCATGCATAGAGAAAAAATTATCATAAGATATCTTAAGAGATGAAAGAGAGGATTCAACCACCTCTTTTGAAAAGTTAAAATTTAAGGTGTTGTATTGTCAAGTATATAAAATTGGCTTCAAATCAAACCTCAACTTTGAAATAATAACCTCTCTTTATTTTATTGTTATAGATTTTTTATAAGAAAAAAATAAAAAAATGATTGTCATATTTCTGCTCTTAGAATATTTTAAGTACCTTGATAGTTGCTTCATTACTTGGCTAAGACAAAAAGACCATGGTCAGGTCGTTTTTTACACCTACAAGACTTGATGGGCTTTAATAGCCCTCGGCCAAATTAATCTCCATATATTATTAGATTATAGGGGTCCACAAGTCCCAATAGGTTGGTTCTATGAGCCACAAGATTATAAGATTCTACAAGGCCCAACGAGCATTGATTACCTACTTTTTAGTTTATTCTTTGTACCATGGAATTACAAGGACTAATAAGAAAGTCTTTTATCTAAATGATGATATTAAGAAGAAGCTTGCCTATAGACATAAGGCCCTTTTGAAGCCCTAGATTGGTAGAAATATTATACAAAGAGATTTTCTATATTAAATAAAGATATATTCAATAAGAGACTAATTGGATATCAATTGCTTTTAGATTGTTATGCTTACTTCTCTATGAAGATAGCTCAATACTATAATTCTTTGGGATATACAAATTATAATTTGAAGACAATAAATTAGACTTCCTTGGCATTGTGCATCTAGGGTGCAAATGGTATAAATTGGATTCTACAGATCCTAGTAACAATTATATTGAGGACCTTAAGAAAGCCAAAAAATATTCAAAAAAATCCATGATTGTAGAATTCTACATGAATTTTTTTTAAGCAGCTAGTATTGCCAATAAGAATTTGAATAAGGGTTTTCATAGACAATACTACATATTTGCCAATATCATAACTACTTGTTACTATTAGATGAAATTTACATGGTTGGTGTTAGTTGGTTATCATGCGCATTTGAGCTTAAGAGATCTCAACTTGGATTTTAAGATTTAAATCAAAGATGTTGATTAATTTTACTTGTTTTTTTTTGTAGCATCATTTTAATAGATATCATCATGTTGTCTTTGTTGTTGAAGAAAAAATTTAAAACATAGAACATAAGAATTAGTCTCTGATTTGTGTTAATCTTTTTTGAATTATAAGAGATTCATATTAATTGTATATGTCAATCTAAGTAAATCACTTCTAAAATAAAGAGTAGTATTTCAACAAAGAAAATTGGTTAAAATCCTAATATTTTACTAATAATATAAACTTTGTCATCAATATTAGATGGTGCTAACTCTATCATCCAATCAAAGTAGAACATGATCACCTTGGCTAACAAAATCATTGCCAATGTATTAGATTGAAGTTCTACAAAGATTGTGACTAATTAGATTGCTAGCGGCTACTTCTTATCATCTATAATATCTCTATTTTTTTTACTTCCTACTAATTTAAATATCATTAGTAGAATTTTATGATCTAAAGGCTGTATCACATAGTTGAGAGCACATATGATTTTCATCACTTTTCCATTTGTAATAGCTATAAGAGCAACTTCTTTATATATTTGATTTATTTTTTTCTAAAAATAAATCTTAGATCACAATATATTAAAAAAAAAGAATTTAATGAAGCAAATCCTTCAATCTTCTTTGTATTTGGATTTAAAGTAAAAGACTTATAATTTTTTTTTTCCTTATAGGTTGATTGTATAGATTCCAATCTTCCTTCTTTCCATTTAAATCTCATAGAAATGAAGCCCTTTATATCCACCTCTTTAGTTGCAAATATGGTCTTATATTGTAATATTGCTATTAGATAAAAAAAAGATATAAATATCAATAATTTAGAAGGATTTTACTAAAAATATAATAAAAAATTACTTTAAAAATCATAGATAAAAGATAGGAAGAAGCAAAAAAATACTATCTATATTACCATTTTTATTTTAAAAAATTATATTTATTTTATATAATCATAAATAAGGCAAAATAAGATAGATTAGCAAAATTAATAATATAGGCATTCTTAGGTCAAAATAAAAGATAGTCCTTAGCAAAAATTACATTAAAAAATCTTGGATTCATACTCAAAGAGGGCCGATTGTAAACTAGAATCAAAACCAAATTCCAAGGTATAAAACCATGCATCTATGGCAAATTTGGAATTCTTTGTTTGATTAGAGAGTATATTAGAAAATAAATTAAAAGTAATTTCTATAAGCAATGGTTTAGAGGATTTTGAATTTGTAATAACTTTGTAAGAGCTATACAAAGTTAGGGTTCTATTTGGATGACGATGGTTTTTGAAAAATAAAGTGGATTCGCATTTTAAAGAATTGTATAAATTTTATAGTAGATCTAGGTATAAAATATTTTGGATTGATAAAAATAATTATGTTAAATATATGTTTTAAATTTGGACTCAATTAATAGTTAGATTAAAAGTGATTGGGATTCAAGTAGATTAGGATACCTCAAATTAGAGATTTAAAGAGTAATAAGGATTTTTAAGATCTATAACAATCTATCAATTGGATTAAAGTAAAAATTGGTATACTAGTAGTTGACGTTGTCGTATTCTAATTGCTTATAATATATAAAAATTAGTCAAAATATAAAATATATTTATAAGTTCTAATATGTATTAAAATGGTTAGCAAAGTATTTAAAGAAGTTGAAATAAGAAACTTTGTTTTGATTTTTTTTATTTAATTTGGTTATGGCATTTAAATTACATAGAACCTAAATATTTAGTATGAAGCCTTGAGAGGAGATTGGGAGCCAAAGATGAAGAATTAAACTATTAATAGGCTTAATTGGAAGAATAAAGGCAAAAAATAGAGGCAAATTTGTTATGCTAGTTGTTAAGAGCACATCAGTATTTCATGTAAATTTTGAGTGGATTTAAACAGTTAGATTAAGAGTTATAGATTATTGAAGTTTGGAAAAAAATCCCTTTTTTTACGAATGAATGAGGGTTTAGATTATTTTGATATATTTTGAGTGTTTTTGTGAAATAAGACTTATGTATTAGATATAATAGCCCTAAGAAAAAGACTTTTATATAAAATTAATAGTTTTATTATTTTGGATCTTGGTTGAGTATTTAGTGGCAATTAGAAGCCCAACACTTTCTTGAAGCAAATTCTCTCTACCACAACAACATGAATACCAAAAATTATACAATATTTATAAGAAAATTGATGGTTTATAAGAGAGATATTGAAGCTCAATATTAAAATTGGAGAAAAGATGCTATTCGACTTTGAATCAAAATTTTTGATTTTTTTCTAAAATGATAAATATAATTCTTTTCAAATTTCTTATGTGTATTTTCAACTAAGATTTTTAAGATTTTAAAAATTTGTAAGTAATCAATAACTGATTAAGAAGTTATCAAGATTTTAATTTGTTGTTGAATCTACTTAAGATTGATTAGGATTTGTTGGAATTTGGCTAAGATTTTTTTAGTTTTTGAATATGATTTTATAAAATTGATTAAAATTTGATTATAATTTGATTAGGATTTAATTATGATTTCTTTAGAATTGATAAAAATATATTTAGAATTTGAATAGGATTTTAATAAGATTTCTTTAGAATTGGTTAGAATTTAACTAAGATTTTTTTAGGATTTGGATAAGATTTTTTAAGATTGATTAGGATTTGATGATAATTTGGTTAAGATTTAATTAGGATTTTTTTAAAGATTTGATTAATATTTAATTAAGATTTAATTAGGATTTTTTTAGGATTTTATTAAAATTTTATTAAAGATTAATAGATTTATTTAAAGATATTTATAAGGATTATTTAAGATTATTTAGGATTTGTTTTAAGATTATTTGATGTTTGATTAAGGTTGGTAGTGGCTTTAAGAGTATTAATAGAATCTATATTCATAAGCTTATAATCCACTCAATTGTCTTAGAAATGAGTAAAGAGCATGTAAATGACTTTGAGAATTATCTAAGTAAGGCCATGTAGGAATGAAGTTGGCAATAGTGAAGATGTAATTTAAAATTAATAGAAGTAAAATAGATTGATTTGAAGATTTTAAGAAGGTTATAATTATTAAGGTGGGTATTTCTATATATATATATATATTTTTATTACAAGAAGATCTTCAAAGTAAGTTGAAACTCTTCCACAATTACATGCCTAATACATTTTTAAGCTGAATTTCACATAATATTGGATTGAAATGAAATCTTACCTTGTAGTATATTAGATGTTATTATTTACTTAGAAGACTTGGATGGCTTGAATAAATGCATTGTGGCTTTATTTTTTTTTATTATGATCTCTATTAAGTTCTTTATTTGGCTAACTTGAGACAATCTTTAATTTTGTAGTTAGTAGTTTAACAAAATCTACATCAAATTGATAGATTTAGATAGTCAATTGTGAGGGTAAAATTCATCGTTCAATCCAAATTACAAGATGGCTTCACTTAAGAATTGCTTGTAATTGGTGGTGTAAAAGGAAGGAAGCAATTAACAAGAACAACAAGAAGAACAACCACAAAATAAATAAAATGGATGGTATCAAGCAAGTACACAATTCAAAACTAAGCCATAGTCTGTTCATTATATTTTCATCTAGTAAAAAATAAAAATAAAAAATAATAATTATATTTTTAAATAGATAATTTTTGAATATATGGATGTCTTATAGAGGCCACGAGGCCTTAGTCTTATCCTCCTACCTACATCCAAGGTGCCAAAACCCATATGGAACTTGAGCACCTCCCTTTCTACAAGGACTATACTATCTGCTGGTCCTCTTATTTTCTACTAATAAAATCTATTTTTTTCATTTTTGACTTTACCATGGTGTTTAAAAACATCCAATTAGCTTGGAAATTTTACATGGCCTTCAAATCTTACTCCATTTCTTCATAATGGCTCCTAAGGTGGTAAAACCCATTTTTATCAAAGTCTTCAAAATTGTTCTAAAAAGTCCTAAAAAATTCTAAATAAATTCTCAATAAATTCTCAATAAATTCTAAAAATCTCTATGGTATTTTTGGGATGATAATATCAATTTAAGACTGTTACATTCTATCTTGGTGATTTTTTATAATAATAAAATCAATTTAAGTCAATTTAAAATCCTATTTTCTACATAAATAACTACAAAGATATGAGGTTTTTTTCTCATACTTCTTCTACCTACTAAATAGTATTTATATGTTTCTAATAAGTGATACATATAAATAGAAGATCAATGTAGACATTGGTCTCAATAATTAAATATTAATTCTTTTAATTAAAAAAAATACTAAAATAACTAAGATAATTGCCTCTAAGACTTATTAAGCCTCCAATTTTATGACTTTTCTCTAATAAGACTCTTGTAACTTATAAACTCTTCTAAATTCTAATAAATATTTAAATAATCAAATAAAGTCTCTAATCTTAATATTTTGATATTTAAATAACTTAAGACTATAATTTTAATTAATCCACCAATTAAGATTTATTTGTGGGACTCACATCAATAAAGGTAGGTTTTAATATATTAGTTTTTAAATTGGTAAGTAATAGTTCCAATTCTTAACCAACTCCAAAATCTATAGAAATATGAAAATACAGTTCTAATGAACTTCCATTTGTTTGGACTATGACTTAGAATTATTTTAAGCCCAGCCACAATTTAAATAGCTATAGTGCAAAATTCTTCTAGTATTGTGTTATAATATGGCTATAGGATAAAAAAAAAAAAAAAAGACATATATTATAGAAAAAATTAATTGAAGACTAAATAATAAAATTACTTTAAAAAACATAGATAAAATAAATAGAGAGGTAATAAAATCATTTAATATTAATATTATCTTTTTATAAAAAAGGCTTCTATTTACTTTGTAGAACCATAAATTAGACAAAATAAGATAAATTAGCAAAAATACTACTATAGGCATTTTAAAATCATAGAAAATAATAATTTTTAATAAAAATTATCTAAAAAAATCTTGGATTGATATCCAAGGAGGGCCGATTGTGAATTAGAATCAAAACCAGACCCCAAGATACAAAAATTATGCACCTATGGTAGATAAAAAGTTTTTTTATAGATCAAAGAGTGGGATTTGATAGCAAACTTAATAGGATTTTTTTAACTATTGATTTTAAGGTTTTTAAATTTATAATGACTTTGCAAGAACTATGCAAAGTTAGGATTCTATTTAGGTGATTCTAGTTATTAAAAATTAAAATAGATTCATATTTTTGAGCATATTAAAAGTTTTATAGATAAAAATTTATGGATTTATAAATATAGTTGTATTAAATATCTATTATAAATTTAAATATAATTTAATATTTAAATCAAAGATTACTAAAGTTTAAATATGCTAAGATTTTAAAAATTGGATTTTAAAAGTCAGTGAGGATTTCTATGATTTTGAGCAATTTGCTAATTAGATTGGGATGGTTCATTTTTTAGTTATTAATTAATTTAATTTTCAGTATTTTTATTAAATTTAGAATATATAAATGGTATAAAAAGGAAATATTGATGATGGAAGATTAATATCAAGATTAGAAAAAAAAAATGGTTGACACCTGAGAAGATTAAGAGCTTTTTTTTCCAATCTATAAAGTCAAATTCCTTCAAATTTTGTCTTGCAAGTTTGATATATGTCTTACAAATTAGACACGTATTGGAGGTCCTATAGAATGTCACCATGTAGCTTTTAGATAGATAATATATATAGAAACAAGAGGGAAGTCTTCTTCATTCTTATCAATTCCTTTCTTCTTTCTACTTTAGTTCAAGAATCTTTGTATTTTCTAATCTTTTGCAATAGCCATTCTAGTTTCTTTTGAATATATACATACTTTCTTATTTCTATTTTGTTATTTATTTTTTATATAAATTTCACTAATTTATGCATCTTCTTTCAATTTATATCCTTGATAGATTGATAAGAATACATATATAATATTAAAGCTTTGTCTTTTTTAGATTAAGAGTGGATTATCTGTTTTTTTTAATAAGACATAAGTATATTAAAAATTAAGCATTATCTGCTTTTAAATTGATATTGTGCCTATTTTTTTTAATTTTTAATTTTTAAAATAAGTGTTTTATTTTGTATTTCTTGAGTAAAAATAGATACCTTCTTTTCTATTGTATTATCATGGTAGAACTTGCTAAAATAAAAAATATAATATCTTAAATGCAAGAGCAAATGAAAGAGTTAATACTTGCAATTCATCAATTCAATTTACTACTACAAAGAGCAATTAAGTTAGCAAAAAGTGAAGATATAAAGATGATTGGAGCTGCTTCAATATCTACACCAAGCCATACTTCTTTTATTTATGATAGAACACCATTCAAACATCAAAGAATCAAAAATTAGTTTATCTAAAAAATTTGATGGTACAAGATCTAAATTTTGAGGATTCATCAATCAGGTACAATTAGTGATTAAACTTCAACCTCAAAGTTATCTAATTCAAAGATCAAAAGTTAGGTTTATTAAAACACTACTTTCAACTTTTGTTTTATTATGATTTTTATCTTTATTTAAATGACGTGAATCAATATTGAATAATTTAGAGATATTTTTAGTTAAATTTTGATCTATATATAGAAAATATGATATAATTTATGTTATAATTAATAAGATCCATATCTTGCAATAAAAAAATAAATGAATGATATTATATGCTTCACAATTTTAACAACTAGCAACTATTATCAAATAAGATGATGTTGAACTCATTAAAAAAAAAATTTATAAATCACAATATGAAGTAAAGAAATTGATATTCAATTTATTTGATCCTCAAACATTGAGTCAAGCAATTGACTTTGTTGTAAAGTATGATAATTGGCTTTTTGAATTTCAATCTAAGAGTTGTATAAAAGAGCTTGAATATTATTAAAATTCAATGGCATTATCAATATCTTTTTAATATATATATTTAGAAATAAAAGATATATAAATTGAAATGGTATATTTTAAACTTCTTACTAAATAAGAAAAGATTCATTATTGTCAAGAAGGATTGTGCTTATATTGTGAAGAATCTAAATATATTATTCAATATTGTTTAAAAAATGATGCAATCATAAAATAAAGAATATGGATGTTAAAGAAGATAATATATCAAGAAACGAATTTGTCTAGCTATAATAGGAATTGTGCAAGCAGAATCTTATACAACTCTTAGTAAAGGTCTTATTCTTTCTTTAGAATCCTCTTTTTATTTTGTAATAGATGTGTATTTGGGACCTAAAAATCACAAAGCCTCTATCTTGCTAGATTCAAAAGCCTAAGTGTGTTTTTTAGATGAAGACTTTGTTAAAAATCATAGAATATTTTTAATACAAAAAATTAAACTTGGATATGTAAAAATCATAGATAATCATCTATTATCTTTTAGAGATATTATTCATAAAATCCTTCCTATAAATATAATAATAGATGGTCATAATAATTAAATAATATTTAATATAATTAAATCTCTTTCTAATCTAATCATTTTAGATTTATTATGGTTAAAAAAATATAATCCTCAAATAGGCTAGATTACTTGTAGACTTGATTTTTTTCAAAGTATTATTAATCAAATAAAAAGATATAAGTCTAATATAATAAAATCCATATTTATAGATATAAATTTTTTTATGTATGTAATTAAAGAATGATCACATGTTGTTATTTATATTACACCTATTTTTGATGGTAGAAAGACTTCAAGTGGCATTCCAATTCATTATCAAGATTATCAAGATATTTTTGAAAAGAAGATTGCAGATATTCTTCTAGAGCATCATCTATATGATTGCTCAACCAATTTCAAAGAGGAAACTTAGCGTCTATTTAGACCAATCTATAATTTATCACAAAATGAGTTAGATAAATTCAAGAAATATATTGATTAGAACTTGAACAAGAATTTCAAACACCATTCAAAATCTTTAGTAAGAGATCATATCTTATTTGTAAAAAAAAAGATGGATTACTACGGTGTTGTATTATGTGTTGTCTTATTTGGAAATGCACTAGGCACGTGGCTATGGAAGGTGAAGTTGTATTTTACAAGTATACAAGAAATCCTATTAGGTTTCATTCATGTAATAAGAATATAATTCAAATCTCAATTCAAAAGTATCTAAAGCCAATACAAAGTGTTCAAAAATACTCTTCTTAATAATCTCAATTATATACAAATTCCAATTGCCTTGTTACTTTTATAATTAGGCAACTTTAATTTTTTTTTACAAGCCCTAATCTTAGTCAGGGAGCTTTAGTAAGCTGTATCTTTTAATTTGACCATAATTTTGATATAAAATTTTGCACACAAATGGAATTATAAGTCTTTTATATGCTCAAAAAATTTCAGCCCAATTTAACTTACAATTGTAAAGAAAACATCTATAAATTACAAAGATATCACTCGGCCATCAAATTAAAGTTAGTACAGATGTTCCAATAGTGATTTCTCTTTCTCCAACTATTCACATCAATTCAAAATTGATATAAAGCTTGATCTCTAAGTCTTCTAATACCATGCCAAATTTCGCCTTATTTTTATTAATAGATCTTTAGATATCACAAAAGTCCTAAATATCCTAAAACTACCAATTTCTAGTACCTTCTTGCTTTAATGATCAAATATCTTTCAATTTCACTATTAGATTATTACAAAATTTTACACACTTATAGCACATTCAATCAAATATATTATACCAAATTTTTAAATATAGATATTATACCAATTGTACAAATTAGTAAAGAGTGCTAGCTCTAATTTAATTGCATAAAATCCAAATCACCAATACAAACTTTGACTTTGAACAACAATTGCTAAGTCATTCCAAAACCTATAAAAATAAATTTTATGCTTTAAAAATTAGTTTAAAGCTAGATTTTAAATTCTAGTTACTAATCTCCAAATGACCTAATATTTTACCCTCAATGGCCATTTTAGTGGCTAGAGGTTTGATTTTGATCCTATCTTATAAATGATTGGCCCCGAGTATCAATCCAACCTATTCTAAGAGTTTTTAAGTCCAATCCTACTTTCAACTTAATCTTGGTGTCAACCATATCAATTATTTACTTCTTTTATTATATTTTTATCAATTTATGGCTTTTTTAAGATAATAAAAGAATTTCTATAACCTAGAAGAAAAAATTAATAATTAATTTTGATCTATTAGCTATTAAGATAAAAAAATAATATAAGAGATTTTTATAAAATCTTTTTTAAGTATCTTGATTTCCTATTGAATCAAGATGATTGAATATTAATTAAAAAATCATTCTTATTTATATTTTGACCACATAAATATGTTGCAATATAACAACGGATGTATATAGATTATCAAGGGTTCAATAAGATTACCATCAAGAATAGATACTCTCTATTTTTGATATTTAGATTTTTTAGTCAACTAAATTAAGCTAAGATCTATACAAAAATAGATCTATAAAGAGCATACAACTTGGTCTACATAAAAAAGAAGATGAATGGAAGATTGAATTTTGAATAAGATATAGATACTTTGAATATAATATTATACCTTTTGAACTTATGATTGCACCAATTGCTTTTCAATATCTCATGAATGATATTTTTTATAAGTTCTTAGATAATTTTGTTGTCTATTATCTAAAAGATATTTTAATTTATTTTCAAAATAAAAAAAGAATATAATTACATATTTATTGTATATTACAAAAACCTAAAAATACAAGATTTTATATCAAGATGGAAAAGTGTGTATTTCACACTATTCAAGTTGACTTCTTAGGATATATTATTTTAAATGATAGTTTCATAATAGAACCTAAGAAAGTTTAAACAATCGTAGACTAGAAGATTTTAAGAACAATAAAAGATGTGAAATGCTTTTTGAGATTTTCCAATTACTACTGAATCTTCATTAAGAACTTATTTCAAATTATAGCTCTATTTACATATTTAACTTATAAAAATAAATTCAAGTAAAATAAACAAGTAGAAGCATTATTTGAAGCTTTGAAAACAACTTTTACTTCTATACCAATCTTGTATTATGTCGACTTTTCTAAGGCATTTCTAAGGCATTTTTTGAAAACAAACATATTAAACTTTGCCATGAGTATGATATTGTGACAAATAGGAGCAGATGACAAAGTCCACCTAGTAGCTTTATATTCAAAAAAATTTCCAACAACAAAGATCAACTACAAAATCCATTATAAAGAATTTTTTACAATTATAGATTCTTTTTAAGCAAGGCATCACTATTTAGAAGGCACTTTTAGTCTAGTCAGTATATATATAAATCACAAGAACCTTGAATATTTCATGTCAACATATGTATTGAATCATTGTCAAATTTGTTGGAACATATTTTTATTAAAATTCAAGTTTATTATCACTTATCAGCCAAAAAAAAAAAAAAAAATCTATCCGATGTTCTTTTTAGATATTCTTATCTTACACCAAAAGAAAGAAATATAGTATATGATCAAAAAAGAACAATTCTCTTAAAGCCAAAGTAATTTCATCTTTGAGCAATAAAATCAACATTGATTGTTGATTCAATTTTTTTCAAGTAAGTCTAATTAAATATATCTTAAGATCTTCTTATTTATGATATTAAAAATAATTCTTCTAAGTCTCATGATACTTCAAAATTTTAATTTAAGGATAATCTACTTTATTTCAAAAGATAGTTATAAATTTCAAAAGATGAAGCACAACTACATTGTTGTATTGTAATTATTTATAATATGTATAAAAAAAATCCAAATATGTAATATGTTCATAAGTTCTAGTATGTGTTAGAATGATTAATAAATTATTTAAAAGAATTGATATAAAAAAATTTATTTTAATTTTATTTACTTAATTTGATTATTATATTTAAATTATATAAGACCTATTTGTTTAATATGAAGCCTTGAGAGGAGATTGAGGGCCAAAGGTGAAGAACTAAATTACTAAGAGGCTTATTTAAAAGGATGAAGAGAAAGAATGGATAAATGAAGGCAAGAAGTGAAGCTCTTCATTCCTATTGTCAAGGATATAAACTAAAGCAGATGCATAAGTTAGTAAAAAATATGTTAAAAGAAAATAATAAGATAGAAATAAAGCAGTATGTATCTTTAAGAAGAAATTGGAATGGCTATTGCCAAAGACTAGAAAATACATGAGACTCTTGAACTAGATTAGAAGCAAGAAAGGAATTGACAAGAGTGAAGAAGGCTTTATTCTTGTCTCTATAAATACTATCTAACTAAGAACTATGTGGCGGCATTCTATAGGACCTCTTATACGTGTCTAATTCATAAGATACGTGTCAAACTTGCAAGACAAGTTTCCTACATGTGTGCCACGTACTTGGCTTGTTCTACAAGCTACCAACATGTGTGACTCATGGCTAGCTTGTTTAACAAGCTATCAACATGTGCAACATATGGCTAGCTTATTGATCAAGTTTTTAACCTATCAATCATCTATAGACATGTATAAAGGTGATTTCACATCTATAAAGCTTTTAAGAAGCTTTTCTATAAGATATTATCAAATTATTTTATTTTATCTACTTCTATCGATATATATTAACTAGATAATTATTGGACTAAATCTTATGTTCATGACATTATTCCCTCTTCTAGGGACAAATTCCATGAGGAGTAGTGATTACATGGTGAAGAAATCCAGGATACGTTAAATTGTGCTTGCCACATACTTTGATCTTTGTTCCCTTTGAAGATAGTTAATAGGTCTTTTCAGCCATCAATAGTATCTTATATCAAGGTGAGAAGACCACCCTATTATTTGATCATTGTTGAAGCTTTCATAACTTCCTTCAAAGAAAACATTAAGAACACCATCAAAAGTAGTTCCTATCTCTAAAAATATCACCAAACATCGGGAGTCTCTTCTAAGGTTGTGATATCAAACACGTTGTATTTTGCCATTAATCCAAAGAAGGACATGTTATTTTTGATGGTCTTTATCTCTATTTCGTCATCTTGAAGGTTGTAATAGTCATAATGTCTCATTCAATAAATCAACAAATGATGGCTCTTGAGCTGAATTCATTGGCTATTGATCTTCTATATCTTTAGCGCAAAAAAATTTAAAGAAATAACAAACAATGATATAAGGTAGAATGAAAACCTCTATAAAACCTCCTTTGTTTTATAGCAAAGTTTTTTCTTGATTATTTATCTTGATTTTGACAGATATTATCAATGAAATATATTGACTATTGCTGATATATTTGCTAGATTCCCAGATGGTTTCCATGTGCATTGACTAATATCATATCCGCGCTAATGCACAATATATTCTAGTCGATTTTGGCGCCGCCTTGAATCTAAAACCTCTTGTACCTCAAATTCTTAATTATTATCCACTTCTATAAGAGGTGGTGGCATTTGTCTTCTTTCTTGTATATCCACTATCTTGTATGGCTCAAGTAGTGACACGTGGAATACAAGATGGATCTTCATAGATTTTGGTAGGCATAATCGATAAGTAAGTAGATTGATTTATTCACAAATTGAAAAAGGTCCAAGCCTATAATAATCCAGCTTGTCGCAACGATGGATAGTCTTGATATTACAACAAAGTAACCATACCTTATCATCCACATGGAATCGAGCTTGTTCCTTGCGATAGACATCTGCATTGATTTTTTGTTGTTCTTGAGCTTTCTTTAGTTGTGCCTTTATTGTTACATATAGCTTTGATAAACAATTTGCCATATCTTCCGCCATAGGATTATCAACTTTTAAAAAGTCAAAAGTATCAAATCATGAATGATAATTGTAATTTATAAAGAATGGAGTTTGTTGAGTAGAAGAATGTATTGAATTATTACAAGCAAACTCTGCCAATGGCAAAAGAATTGTCTAATTATATTGATGGTAGTTGATGGTACATCTCAAATATTGCTTCAAAACTTGATTTACTTGTTTCATTTGTCTATGAATTTGAGGGTGGAAAGCTAAGGATAATTTTATATCTACTTTTAATATTTTAAAAAGAGTCTTCCAAAATCTTGATATAAATTATGTTCCTCTGTTTGATATAATATCCTTTGGTAGTCCATGATAGCAATAGATATTATTAAGGAAGAATTTAGTTGTTTCTTCACTTGTAATAGATTTTGTATATGATATAAAATGTGCCATCTTGATAAAACAATCTACAATCACGAGTATAGAATCATATGAACTTGACTTTGAAAGATCCGTGATAAAATCCATAGAAATAAAAGACCAAAGTTGTTATAATACAAGTAATGGTTGAAGAAATTTGTAAGATTGGTGACGAGAAACTTTTGATCTTGAACAAATGTCGTACGACTATACAAACTCTTTAATAACCTTTCACATTTGGAACCACCAAAAATCTCTTGATATTAGCTCCAAAGTCTTATTATATCCAAAATATCCTACTATAGGGAGGTTGTGACGAGCTTTTGGCTTCAAGTATAGCCATAGAATTTTTATTTGTATTTATTATTACTAAATAATTTAAATATTCTGTGTCATGATTCCTTCAAAATATTTTTGCATCTTTCTAAAATATAAAAAAAAATCAAAGGGCAACGATGTAGAAGCGTCTTTCAATTTGAAATGCTTGTAGTCATGCTGCACTTTCTGGAATATACAGGTGTCCTTCAAAATAGAGTAGATCATTTTTGAATTCAAACTTGGAAGTATCATGAGATTTAGACAAATTATTCTTAATCTCATGAAGAAGAAGATTTGAAGACATATTTGACTGGATTTGTTTGACAAAAGTTGAATCAACAGTCAATGTTGATTTTATTACTTGGAGATGAAATTGCTCCAGCTTCAAGAGGATCGTTCTTTATTGATCAAAAGCTGAATCTTTTTTTTTTTGTATAAGATAAGAACGTCTAGAAAAGACATTGGATAGACTTTGTTGTTTTCTTGGCCGATAGGTGATAATAAACTTGAATCTAGACAAAGACATGCTCCAATGAGCTTGGTGATGATTCAATACATGCGTGGACATGAAATACTTGAGATTCTTGTGATTTGTATACACGGTGATTGGACTAAAAGTGCCTTCTAGATAGTGATACTATTCTTGAAAAAGAATCCACAATTGTAAGAAGTTCTTTATGATGGATTTTGTAATTGATCTTTGCTGCTAAAATTTTTTTAGAATGAAAATCTACTGGGTAGAATTTGTCATCTGCTCCCATTTGTGATAATATTCCTTCCAAAGCAAAATTTGAAGCATTTGTTCCATAAAAAATGCCTTTGAAAATTTGATGTGATACAAGATTGGTGCAAAAATAAAAGTTGTCTTCAAAGCCTCAAATGATGCTTCTGCTTCTTTACTCCATTGAAGTTTATCCTTACAAGTTAAGTATATAAGCGGAGTTGCAACTTGAAAAAAATTCTTGATAAAGATTTGATAGTAATTGGCAAATTTCAAAAAATATTGCATATCTTATACTATTTTTAGAATCTTCTAATCTATGATTGTTTGGACTTTCTTTGGGTCCATTTTGAAACCATCATTTGAAATGATGTATCCTAAGAAGTCAACTTGAATAGTGTGAAATATATACTTTTCTATCTTGGCATATAACCTTACATCTTTAAGTTTTTGTAATATACAATAAATATGAATTTCATGTTATTCTCTATTCTTAGAGTAGATTAGAATGTTGTCTAAATAACATATAACAAAATCATCAAAAAATTCACAAAATACGTCGTTCATAAGATATTGAAAAGAAACTGGTGTATTTTTAAGTCTAAAAGGCATGTAATTATATTCAAAATACCTTGTTTGAAATATACTCTTCCATTCATCACCTTCTTTGATGCGTACTAAGTTATATGCTCTTTTGAAATCTATTTTTGTATAGATCTTAGCTTGATTTAATTGATCAAAAAGTCTAGATATTAGAGATAGAGGATATCTATTCTTGATGGTAATCTTGTTGAGCCCTCTATAATCTACACACATTCGTAGTGACCCATCTTTCTTCTTTATAAATAATATAAGAGCTCCTATTGAAGATTTGAATGGTGTATGAAATTCTTGGCCAAGTTCTCATCAATGTACTTCTTGAGTTCCGCCAATTCATTTTAGAATAGACTATAGATCAGTCCAAATAGAGGTTGAGTTCCTTCTTTGAGATCAATTGAGCAATCATATGGACAATGCTCCACAAAAATGTCTACATTCTTATTCTCAAAAACGTCTTGATAATCTTGATATTGGCTTCGAATGCCACTTAAAGTTCTTCCACTATCAGAAATAGATGTAGCATAAATACCAAAAGATGATCCTTCTTTTGCTTTATTCATAAACGCTTATATACCTATAAATACGGGTTTTACTATACTAGGCTTATGGTTTGTTACTTGATTTATGAGATTCTTATTAATACTTTGAAAAAAATCAAGTCTATAGAAAATCCAATCTATTTGAAGGTTATATTTTTCTAGCCATGATAAATCTAAAATAATTGGATTAGAAGGAGATTTAATTATATTAAAGACTACACAACTATTATGACCATCTATTGTTATATTTATAGGAAGGATTTTATGAGTAATAGTAAGCCGATTTTTATGTCTTACATGTTTGTTGATCTAATTTATATTAAAAAATAAAAATTTAAATCAATGTTAGTTTAGAAAATTGTAGTTACAAAATATATTATTAGAAATAGTTTCATTTAGATGTTAGAAGAAAAAAATATGGAATTACAAGAGTTTTTAAGAAAAATAGTAAATTAGAATTATTTTATTAGAAGATATGGATTTTTACCATTAAGAATTAAAATTAGTAAAGTATGGAAGGATTGTGTGAATTTTTTATGAAATTAGTTGATAGATTTGTAGAAGACTATGGAGCCAATCTTGTAAAAGCTTTTATGACATTATGTGGAAAAAAAAAAAAAAGAAAAAAAAAAAAAGATGAAGAACTATCAAGCAGGAGTCAAAGAGACCATTGGTAGATAATTTTTGGAATTAGAAATAATTAGAAAGGATGAAAAGGGGCGTGGTAAGAAAAAATGAGCCTTTGTGTGGTTGAAAAATAAGTTAGAGGGGGATAAAAGTAGAGGAGGCTCTTTGAAGTTAGTTGCTATGTCCTAGGCAACTTGGCAGTTAGGATTTGAAAGGGTGGCTTTGGATGGCCGCTCTTCCCTCCTCTCACTTTCTCTCTCTTCTTCTTACTCTAGAAGCTCTCTCTCTCAAGGAAGCATGTGTAGGTATGTGGGATATGTGTGGATGTTTCTCCCCTCTTTTAGTCTCTTAGAATATAGTTGGGAAGGTTTTTGTGTGTGTTGGAGTTGAGGTGTGAGACCTCCTCGGTTGTTATTGGCCAATGGATCATATTTTTAATATTAAATGTAAGATTTAATATTTTTTCCTTATATATCTCTCTTCTAGCTTTCCATATCCATTTTCCATTTGTGATTTGGTGGTGTGTACAAGAAGTTATGAATTTTAAAAGGTGAAGAAGATTTTGAGGTATGGATTCGGTTGGCGGCGACTAGATCTGATTTGACGTCTTTGGATAAGTTTAGATCTTTAGTTCATATCTTTTTCCTTGTAGATCCTTTTAGTGGCTTTTTAAAGCTGTTTAGAATGTGTGGTTTGATTACAAAATGAGTGAGATATGATTTTTCAAAAATTGGAGCATAGTTGGGTTGTGGTTACTACCTATGTGTGCTATTTCGGGGCTGTAGGTCTAAGGTAAGGTACGACAGCTGAATTGATAATTTTTCCTTATAAAAGACTTCAATAAGTTTCTAAAAAAGTCTTGATTGTAAAATTTGGAGAAAAATTGAATGACTTATAAATTTTAAAAGTTTAGCTACAAATTTTAGTGAGCTTGTCAATGGTGGCGGCTGGAGCAAGGCTGATGGAGCAAGGTGAGTCTAATATACAAGTTTGATATTTTTTCTTGTAGTACATTGAATCAGCTTTCTAATGGTGTATGGCACATTCAAATCCGAGTTGAATTGAATTAGTTATGAATTTTCAAAAATTGAACATATAATTCTAATTTTTCTTGGAGATAAATTGTAAGTGTGGTTGAAGTTGGATGAATGTATTAGTGGATGATGGTCGATCAAATGGATGATGGAAGGATGACAATAATAGATGAATGAAATAAAATATTAGATGAAGTTTTTGGATGAATAAAATTGAAATGAATGAATATTATAAGATGAATGAAAATTAATAAATTGGATGAAAAGAAATGGATGAATGATTACCATAGAACTTTGAGGTCTCATAACTTTTGTAATTCTTAACCGTTTTGCAGGAACTTTATGTCTATGGAAAGCTCTTAAGATGTAGTAATGGAATATACATGGTAAAGTTAGAATTAAAGGATCTAAGGGTGCTGTTTTAGCCTTTAATGAGGGTTGACCTAGTAATCAAATATTTTGACAATTAATACAAAGTAAAAGTCCATTGCTTGGAGTTTAGTGAGATGACTTGTGTATGATGATTTGTATAAAAAATAATAAAAAATAAAAAATAAAAAACTATTAATGCAAATAAATATGTAAAACATAATTATTAAGAATTATTTTACCTATATGAAAGTGAAGTAAATCCACGTGACTACTAAACACAATTAAAGGTGGATGAACTTGATTTACAGTAACATCTCTAAAAGATAATAGGTGACTATCTATAACTTCTACATGAATGGATTTAGTTTTTTGTATTGAAGGTATTCTATGATTTTTAACAAATTTGTTTATCTAAAAAATACGTTGAGGCTCCTGAATCTAATTAGGCAAAGGCTTTGTGATTTTTAGGTCCCAAATAGACATCTATTATAAAATAAGGAGAGGATTTTGAGGAGAGGATAGGACCTTTAGTAGAAATTATATAAGAAGTTTAAAACGTACTACGTCAATTTTTATGTCTTCTACTTCTGAATGTACGTATTGAGAAGACGTTGATGTTGCCATTGTATTGTAGTAACGTTGGAGCTCTCTTATGCGATTCTTTGATCAAAATTCAAAAAGCCGATTGTCACACTTCACAACAAAATCAATTACTTGACTCAATGTCTAAAGATCGGATAAGTTGAGCATCAATTTTTTTACTTTATATTGTAATCCATAGAGAAATTGGGCAATAAGCGTAGCATCATCCCACTTTGTGTCAATTGCTAATTGTCAAAATTGTAATGCATATGATATCATTGATTGATTGCCTTGTCCCAAGATATGGATCTTATTAGTTGCGACACGAATTGCATCATGTTTTCCATACATATATCAAAACTCCGCTAAAAATGCCTCCAAATTATCCAATATTGAATCATGTCATTAAAAAAAAAACAAAAACCATGATAAAATAGAACCTAACAGTAGAGTTTTAATAAACGTGACTTATGATCCCTGGGTTGGATAACTTTGGGGTTGAAGTTCAATCACCACTAGTACTTGATTGATGAATCCTTGAAACTTAAATTTAATGCCATCAAACTTCTTCGGCAAATTAATTTTTAGTTCTTTGATGCTTGAATAATGTTCAATTGTAGGTGAAGTGGTATAGCTTAAAGCAGCTCAAATCATCTCTATATCTTCACTTCCTACTAATCTTGTTGCTCCTTGTCGTGGTGTATTGAATTGATGTATTGTAAACATTGATTCTCTCATTTGTTCTTGCATTTGTGCCACTGCACTCTTCATTTCAACAAGCTCTACCATAATACTGCAATAGAAAAGGAAAAAAAATGTCTACTCTCATTAGAGAATAAAACATTCAAAGGAAAAAATTCTAAGAACAATATTAGTTTAGAAGTGGATAATCTACAACTTCTAATATGCTTATGTCTTATTAAGAGAAAGGATCAATCCATTCTTAATCAAGAAGAGATAAAGCTCTGATATTATAACTTCATTATTGTCAATCTGTCAAAGACTCAAACTAAAACAGATGCATAAGTTAATAAAAACTATGTCAAAAGAAAATAACAAGATAGAAATAAAGAAGTATGTATCTTTAAGAAGAAATTGGAATGGCTATTGCCAAAGACTAGAAAATACATGAGACTCTTGAATTAGACTAGAAGCAAGAAAAGAATTGACAAGAGTGAAGAAGGCTTCACTCTTGTCTCTATAATACTATCTAACTAAGACCTACATGGTAGCATTTTATAGGACCTCTTACATGTGTATAATTTGCAAGACACGTGTCAAACTTAAAAGACAAGTTTTCTATATGTGTGCTATGTATATAGCTTGTTCTACAAGCTACCAACATGTGCGATATATGGCTAGCTTGTTTCACAAGCTACCAACGTGTGCAATACGTGGCTAGCTTGTTGACCAAATTTTTAACCTACCAATGACTTATAGACATGTATAAAGGTGATTCCGCATCTATAAAGCTTTTAAGAAGCTTTTTTATAAGATATTATTAAATTAATTTATTTTATCTACTTCTATCAATTTATATTAATTAAATAATTATTAGAATAAATTTTATGTCCGTGACACCTATTGATCAATGGTCATGCCCAATAGGCTTTGAGGAGGCTATCTACAAGGAGAACAAGGATTTTGATGACTTCAAAAAAAGCTTTTAAAAAAACAGAGACTAAGGTTAGAAAATTTATTTTTTATACTACAATTTTAGTATAAGAATCAAGAGATTTGGAGTTTTTATGAGGGAGGAGTAGGTGCTTGAAATTAAGGTGTACAAATCATATCTAGTGTCACTGTTTTGAGAATGCAAGGAGTTTTATAAAAGCTTTTGGAAATCGGGAGATGTGGCTAGAGAGGTGATTTTAAGATCTACATCCACAATAGAAAATTTTTTATATTTGAAATTTTAAAGAAGGAGATATTGAAAGTCAAAGATAGTAGATTGAATTCCAAGGTAGTAAATAGACCATTTTGTTGATAGTGATGGTTTTTGCCATATCTTGAACTTTTGGACGAATTTTTATTTAAATATTTTTAAAAAGGTATATTTTTATGTTAAAAAGATATACATCAAAATTTCATAATATTTAAAATTTTAATTTGTGAGATATAAAGAATTTGATATATGGATATTTATAAATAATGGATTGAAGCTATTATTAGAATTTTGGCAATATCTAAAGATCGATAATGAATCGATTATTGAAATTTGTTGTGGTAGTTTAGGAGAATACATCAGTACTTCATATAAATTTTGAATGGATTTGGATGGTTGGATTAAAAATTATAGATTATTGAAGTTTGAAAAAACTTCCTTCTTTATGGATAAATGAGGGTTTTAGAATATTTATTATATTTTGAGTGTTTTGAGAAAATAAGACTTATATATTAGGTATAATAGTCCTATGAAGAAGACTTTTATATAAATTTGGAATTTTTATTATACTTGAATCTTAATTGAGTAATTAGTAGTAGCCAAAAGCTCAGTGCTTTCTTGAGGCAAATTATCTCTACTACAATAATATGCTCTCAAAGCTTGTCACAACTTCCTTACAACATGACATTTTAGACACAAGACTTTAGAGCTAATATCAAGAGATTTTTAATAGCCTCAAATATAAAAGATTGTTAATAGATTTATATAGTTGTGTGATATTTATTTAAGATCAATATTCCTCATCATCAACGGTACGGACTTCTTCAATCATTACTTATATCAAAACAATCTTAGTCTTTTATTTTTATAAATTTTATTATGGATCTTTCAAATTTAAATTCATATGATTCTATATTTGTGATTGTAGATTATTTCACTAAGGTAGTACATTTTATACAGTGTATAAAATCTATCACAAGTGAAGAAATAGCTAAACTCTTCTTTGACAATATCTATCACTATCACAAATTATCAAAGGATATTATATCAAGTAGAAGGATACAATTTGTATTAAGATTTTTTAGAATCTTTTTCAAAATATTGAAAGTGGACATAAAATTATCTTCAACTTTCTACCCTCAAACTAATGGACCAACAAAATGAATAAATCAAGTTTTGAAGTAATATTTGAGGTGTACCATCAACTATCATTAAGATGATTAGATAATTCTTTTGTCATCAGCAAAAATTTTTTACTATAATTTGGTACATTCTTCTATTTAATAAATTATATTCTTTATCAATTATAATTATTATCTACAACTTGATACTTTGACTTCTCAAAAGCTCATAATTTAGGGCAAAAGATTTGAAAATTTGGTTGTCAAAACTATATGCAACAATAAAAGTACAATGAAAGGAAGTTCAACAACAAAAAAAGATCAATGCAGATGTCTATTGTAAGAAACAATCTTAATTCTATATGGATAATAAGATATAATTACTTTGTCATAATATTAAGATTATTTGTTTTTGTGACAAGCTGGATTATTATATGCTTAGATCATTTCTAATTTGTAAACAGATCAATCCAGTTGTTTATCAATTACACCTACCAAAATCTATGAATGTCCATTTTGTATTCCATGTATCATTGTTCAACTCATATAAGATAGTGGATATATAAGGAAGAAGACAAATGCCACTGCCTCGTATAGAAGTGGACAATAATGAAGAATTCAAGGTAGAAAGAGATTTTAGATTTAAGACAATATCAAAATTGGCAAAAATATCTCGTACATTAGCATGGATATGATATTAGTGAACATACACGGCAGCCATCTAGGAATCTAGCAAATACATCAACAAAAATCAATGTGTTTTATTGACTACATTTATTAAAATTAAAATGAAAAGTCAAAAAAATCTTTGTTATAAAATAAAGGAGATTCAATACGAATTCCATTCTATCTTGTATCATTGTTTGCTATTCTTTTGAATTTTCTAGGACCAAAGAGATGGAGAATCAACAACCAATAAATTTAGCTCAAGAGCTATTATTTGTTGACTTACTTGATGAAATATTATGACTATCACAACCTTCAAGATGACAAAATAGAGATAAAGATCCTCAAAAATAGCATATTTTTCTTTAGATTGATGGCAAGTTATAATTTGTTTGGTATCATGACCTTGAAAGAGACTCTAAGTGTTTGATGATATTTTTAGAAGTAAAAATTACTCCTAATGGTGTTCTAAATGTTTTCTTTGAAGGAAGTTAAGAAGGCCTCAACAATGATCAAATATCGGGGTGATCCTCCTATCCTGGTATAAAATATTATTGATGGTTGAAAGGACCCATAAACTACCTTCAAAGAGAACAAAGATAAGTGTATGTGGCAAATATAATTCAACATATTTTAGACTTTCTCAACATATAATCACCACTTATTATGAAACTCGTCTCTAAAAAAAGAAAATATAGTCATGAACATAAAATCTATTCTAATAGTTCTTTAGATAATATAAATAGATAGAAATATATAAAAATAAATTAATTTGATAATATCTTATAGAAAAGCTTCTTAGAAGCTTCAAAGATGCGATTTTACCTTTATACATGTCTATAGGTGATTGGTAGGTTAAAAATTTAGCCAATAAATTAGCCAATAAATTAGTCGTGTGTTGCATATATTGATAGCTTGTGAAATAAGCTCAATACATGATACATATATAGGAAACATATTTTACAAGTTTGACACATGTCTTATAAATTAGATACATGTTGGAGATTCTATAAAATGCTGCCACATAGCTATTAGATAGATAGTATACATAGAATCAAGAATGAAGCCTTCTTCATTCTTGTCAACTCTTTTCTTGCTTTTAATCTAGTTCAAGAGTCTTTATATTTTCTAGTCTTTGGCAATAGTCATTCCAGTTTTTTTTTAATATATATATATATATATATATTTTTTTTTTAAAATATAAATTTTATTAATTTATGCATCTTCTTTCAGTTTGTATTCTTGACATTTGATTAGAATTTAATTAAAAATTATTAGGATTGGACTTAATTTGATTAGAATTTGATTAAAATTTTGTTAGGATTTACTTAAGATTTGGTCAAAGTTCAATTAGGATTTATTTAGGATTTATTTAGGATTTCTTTAAAATTGGCTAAGATTTGGTTAGAATTTTTTTAAGATTTCTTTATGACTTCTTTAAAAAAAAATTAGAATTTTTTTAAAATTTCTTTATGATTTTACAAGGATTCTTTAAAAAAAAAAATTATAATTCTTTTAAGATTTGATTTGGATTATTAAAGATTCAATTGGAGTTTATTTAGAATTATATTAAGATTATTAGATTTTTGATTAATTGCAATATATAAGTTTATCTTCTAAAACCAAGTCCCTGATGCATTCTAAAAAAAATGACATATAATATGATATTGGTAATCTTTTTAATGCTATCCATGTCAAGATTTTGAAAGACCTCAAAGAAATTATACCATTTATATAATATATAGCATAAAGATTAAATATAAGATCAAAAGATTAAAAAGTACATAAGTTGAGAATATAGTAATATAGAAATTATATAAGAATGTATCAATATATTTCTTTAGAAGTATTTTTTAAATACAAATAGCTATGTCCAAGATTTTTTTTTAATAAAAAACTTTCCATCCACTTCTTGTTCAAGGCTCTTCTTTCAATCTTTCAAATCATCTTTAATCAACCTCTTACCAACAAAGCATACAATAATAATAAATTAATATAAAATTATATCATCTTGTTTTATAAATTTTGAATCAACCTTAATTTTTTGAGGCTTAATATGAAAGACAAGACCTATGTAACTTTAAGAGAAGCCGTTTGAGAGAGACTCATATGGTACAAACTTAGTCAAAAAAATAAGCCAAAAAAAATTTAATAAATACTTTTTTTTAAAAAAAAGTACTTGTTAAAAGATAGATAGATAGATAGATAGATAGATAGGTAGGTAGGTAGGCTTTAGTATAAAAAATATAAAAATATAAAAATATAAAAATATAAAAATATAAAATATCATTATATATATAATAGTTTATATATTTTATAATATAATATAATATAATATATTTTAATTATATTTTTAAAATCAATATAATCAACTTCAAAATATCATTACAAGATATTGGAGCAAGATTTGAAGCCCCAGAAGACTTTAATGCTAATTTGTATTTGTAAATACAATAGTGAAGTTGAAGTTAAAAAATAAGTCTATCTAGTAGGAGAACTAGACATAACCAACAAATAAGAAAACTAAATGCACTTGTTTTATATGGCTTGTGAATCTCTTGGTAGTAGAAATAGAATAAGTATAAGCTCTTTAAGCCACCTTAAGAATCTCTTATGCACTTATTGATATCTTAGAAAGATTTTATTTTGAAGATAAAAAAATATACTTTAAGGTAAATTTATAATTTTTAGTTATTTATTTTAATATTTTTAATATTTTTATTTTATACTTATTTTATATTTATCTAATAAAATATTATTGATTAAAATTTTAATTTTATCACCAATTTTTTTATAAACCACATTACATTGGTTAGAACAACTTTTAGTTGAAACTACTTGGTTAATTACTTAAAGAAGTAAATTTATGCCTTACACTTCTACAAAGATAAATACACAAAAATAATGTCAATAGGATCATGTAATGACATGCTTAATTTTACATTGTTTTTTTTATTACCATATATATGTACATATATGTACACGCAAACATATTAATATAAATAAAGAAATTTTACTTCTTTACTTATTAGTCCTAAAAATTATATATATTTTTAAGTAAAACCTTTATTTTGCTTAGAAGGCATCATTACAAATTCTTTCTTTTTATGCATATAAAGTCCAAATAAAGCACTTATAATCTTAAATTGAATTCTATAAAATCTTCACTAGAACATATAGCCTCTTAGCTAATAGAAAAAATTATCAATATCTTTAAGCTTTATTTTTATTTTTATTTTTTAAAATTATATAAATTTGAATATTTAAAAAATAATTTTTTTATTATTTATAATATTTATACTTAAAATTTAATTTTTTTATTCTTAAAATATCTCTTATATCACGTAATACTACTAAAAGGCATCCAAAGAATAATATGACAATTTTACATGGCATTTTTAATATAATGTAGATTGTCATATGGCACTAGTGATGATATAGATTAGTGATGACTAAGACCAACACATGGTACTAATAATAACTTTAATTAGTAATGATAAAGATTGATACATAGCACTAGTAATGACTTCAAATTAGAAATGACAACTACATGGCACTAATTAAAGTTATTAGATTAAATTAGATTAATCATCATATATATTATCCCATTGTATTTTAAAAACTAATTTGTTAAACGGCTTGGATTTGTCAAGGTAATGAAAACTATCAATGAGAATTGTAAATACTAATAATTTTTTTTGATCTTTGCAACATTAAATTTTTTATTGTTGTTTATAGATTTAATAGACAAACTCCTAGACTTACTCCAAGGATGAGTATTTTCTAAAAGATTATCATTTACATAGGATTGTTCTCCCCAACTATTATCCACTTACTACTCTTAAGCTTAGATATAATACTTGGGTAGTAAGTAAGGGTCACAACATTATCTAAAATAATTTTTTTTATACCTTTTGACACCAAATTATGAGTTAAAAAGGCTCCTTGCTTGCTAAAGAGATATTCTATAACTAGTTGGCTTGGAGTTCAAAACTTAGTAGTGAAGTAGTGGTTATTATTAATTATTCCATGTCATATTGTTTTGATGGTTTGGTTTCCACTTGGACTATTCTTACACTTCTGTTCTCTTTGAACTATCTTCCCTTGCCTAATTTTCACTATCCTTTAAATTCCATTAAATTTAACAAACACATTCAAATTATTTGGATATGTGCAAACTTCTCATTAATTTCATGTGTTCACTTCCCCAACACCCAATCCAAAGATTGATTCTTGCTAACTATTGTTTATAGAATCACTTGTTTTGCTTCTAGGATATTTCAATCTTATAATGGTTGTGAATTATTTTGAAATGTAATTGCCGATTCAATTCCAATGCAGCTCTTTTCCATATCAATTTGGAACAAAAATGTGACTGTATTTTGTACTCAAGAATATGATTATTTTCTGACGCCCACCAGTTCAAATTGTATGCATAAATGTTTGTTTTATAGCTCTGAATTAAGGATTTGCGAAATAATACAGTATTCTACCACAAAAGTTGCTGATGGCCTCAAGTGCCACCAGTGTAGCGACACACCGAGTAACTGAAAGTAACTAGTTGAATTTCATGTGAGTAAGAGGAGTTTGTGAAGACAAATTAACACAAGTTCTAGTGGTGCCGAAAGTGCCTTGTTACCTATTCGGAGCTGGATGCTTAGGAAACTCAAATATGCTGTTACAATCCTTTTCCTACAGTTCACCGTGTTGTGAGCAATCAAACAGCAAAATGGGGTACTTTTTTTCTCCGTATCATTGGATTTTCTACTCTAGGCTTCGCAATATGGCCGAATGGCCCACATTTAGTTTTTAAACAAATCTCTAATCTCCCCGCTCTGCACCATCTCGTCCAACACATCGGCTCCACCCACAAACTCTCCCTTCACATACAGCTGCAGTATAAAATCCACAACAGAAGAAATGGTCAGAGACGGAAGTGTTGGATACCAACGACGTCACCTGACACGCGGTGATCACACCACCAGTTCCAACCCTCCTTCGTCGACGCAAATTCCCAGGTACCTCGTTCATCAACACATAACAACGACATGCAGAGAAGTTAAAATTTAACGCAGGCACAAACTTACCTGAGGTATTGTTGGCCATTGACTGTATTTCTTAATAGATTCCCTCAGGCCAGGATTGTGATCTTCATCCAAAACGTTCAGGACCTCGTAGTCTACGCCTTGCTCATTGAGAATCGTCAACACTCTGTGCGAGAATCCACACTGTGGGGAGGTACGAGTGCCCTTGATGAAGGCCACAACTTTCAATTCCTTCACTACTTTGTCTATCAAGGTCTCCATTGGTACATTGAGCTTTACATGTGCCCCAGGTGTCAGTTTGATTTCAGGCTTGGCTGCCCTTGCTTTCCTGGCAGTCCAAGTTGTGTTGCCGGACACATTTCCAGGCGGAACATTCCCCCCCTGGTTAATGTGCTCCTCCATCCAACTCTTCCATGCATCCGTAAGAGCTGCTCGCTCAGGCGCATCAACTACTGCAAACTGCACCACATAGTTAAGCGCATGACTTCCAATTTATCATACGACAGTCCGTATGTATTTACAACCAGGTACATTTAGGTTGGGCAACAAGGACAATAAGCACGGTCAGAGCAAAGGGGATTTTTTCGTGAAAATGAATTACTTAAATCCTCCGACTGCCCATTCCACAATGTCACCACATAGTTGTGAATCGTTTTACTTAGCCTTATCTGCAATGAGTACTCAAGTAGAAGACAAAGATTCGGAATAAATTCTACGTAAACGAAAATATGGTTCACACAATTGCGCCCGAACAGTGCACCTGTAATTTTCAGGTGTTGAATTTTAACCCTATCTAAAGACGATAAAGGATAACTACTCTTTAATGAAGGGGGAATGAACACTCGACCAAGAGTCTCACGAAGGCAACTATACAGGTAGCCTTCTCAGATAAATTGACTATCTTGAGACAGAACTCGGAAATTCTAAAGTGTACAGTAGTAAACGAAACGTGGCAACAGCAAACATCTACGCGCAATCCTCAAGGGTACAGATAAGTCCAATTCAATAAATCCCACTATTTCAGCTACCCTGTAAGCCTACGAGGGTTGTACCCAGGCAGTAGCTGATTATACTACTCCTTCAAGACAGAGTGAAATTCCGAAAATGGCAAAGTAGAAGAAAGAGAATAAGAATGTCATGCTCCCTGAGGCGAATTCTCACAACAAGTACAACCCTGAAAACCACACAAAATGCAGCACTACTTGTTTACCTTCGCGGATGCGCAAAGCTCCGGAAGCTCCCTCATGTGCGACTGCAAGCTGGCCGACACCCGACGCGACAACCCAATGTACTGCAAATCACCCGCCTTATCATAAACCGCGTAAATTCCCGGGGCCGCAGGGAACGACGGAGAGGGATTGTTGGTGAGATCCGTGAGCTCCACTTCCGCCAGCTTCTTTAGCGAGCAGGAGACAACATCCCGCACCCTGTGCGTCGCTTCCCTCAACACTGGCCTTTTAATTGTCCAAGGGGTCCCGCTTCCAAAAGCCGCGGCAGAAGAGAAGCGCACAGCACGCAAAGACGGAGCAGCAGCAGTAACAGCAGAGGAGGAGGCAGCAGAGGCAGAAGGAGAGGGAGTGGAGCGCGCAAGAGCGAGCACCGAGCGGGACGCCATAGCGGAAGCCATGTCCGGGACGAGCCTGCTGCGACCAGCGCTGCGCCTCCCTTCCCTGTGGGCTTTGTATTGCTTAGGGAGTGTGGGTGGGGCTCCTCCGGGCCACGGGATTAGGACCCCGTGGTTACAAGACGTGATTATTACGGAGCGGATTATGCCAGGTGCTTAGGGTGGCTAGCCTCGTTAATTCTAATCACTGCCTCCGTTCGCTTCATCTCAGGGTTAAGATGCGACGATGAGTGTGCATATACATGGATTAGGGGGAACACAAGAGAGACGGATTTTAAATGTAAGCTATTTTGGGTATATGTGTGTTTGTATATATATATATATATATATAATTATATATTGATTGAGAAGTACATAAAGATATCAGTATTTGATTTAATTACTAAACTCCAACATTTTACAAAGTTGGTTGAATGGTTAGTCACAGATGAAGTGCAAACTTTATTTTTTATTTAAATTTTTTATTGACGAAATTATATTTAATATATATTTGTATATACACACCTAATGGATATGTAAAATGATACTGTAAAAAAAATATTGCAACATATGTTTATATCACACTTTTGACTAAAAATATTGTGTATTGTAGAATTGAATTGCATTACAAATATTTTGTAATTCATATATAAATCTGAAGTCTATCAAGTGACAGAAGGCACTTGAATGTGCTTTTAAAATCAAAATATGATTTGATATTACAAAATTTCATAGCATAATATGATAATCATTGTTTTTGTAACCTAGATGAATTCATTTCAGTATTATTTTTATTATTTTTAAATGTATATAATTTAAACATTTAACAGAAATTAGCTTGAAAAATCAAAACTATATAATTTATAAGAACAATATCTTGTTCAAAGTCTTTTGTGCAATAAATCTTATATAGTGTTAAAAATAAGGCACTACTAGGTAGATAGCCCCCTTTTACTATGTGGACAAAAACCCCCCCCCCCTTCTTAGGCCATACACCCCCACATATACTGAGTAAAATTCTTATTTACTTCAAAATATTTTAGGGCAAATTTACAATATTATTTTGTGAAATAGTTTATGGCACTTTTTTTGAAAATTAAATTTAACAAAATTTCATAATATATTGTATGTAGTTTTTTCATTTACTTTAAAAAGATTATTAATTTTATTTAAGAAACATTTTGTTATAAATTTATTCTAAAAAATTTTAGTATATATAAGAGTTTTAGTATGTATATGTGGGAGTGTATGGCACAGGGGGGTGTCCACATAATGGTCCCCTAAAAATATTAAAGCACTTATTGTAATCCAAGTTATTGTGAATTACAAAATATGTAATATTTTAACACTTATAATAAAATAACATTTGTTATCATTTATAAAATTTCAAAAAACTACAAAAATTATAATTTATATTTTAAAGTATACAATTTTAATGAATATTTTAAAAATTAACAATACATATTAAATATGCATATACATATATCAATTATAAATCGATTATAAATACAAAATCTTTTATAGGTTATATTTTAAAATAATAGAAATAATAAAATCAAGATATTTGTATTTATTTCACTGAAAAAATATGAATTATCACACAATGTTTTGCATTGTGATTGGTATGCCAAATATGTAGACATTATACTGTAGCTTAGTACAAGTACATTTAAATCCACATTATTCAAGTACAAGACACTTTGTATATCAATCATTCCTTAAAATATTCCAACAATTCTTAAAGATGAGGCTTTTTTATTGATTTTTTAGAATAAGACTGCTAACATATATCTTTTGAATTTACCACAAAATTGTAATAAAATGAGACTGATTTGGAAATATTTGGACAATCAAAATATAATCAAAATTAATGACAACATTAAACAACTCTTTGCATGTTGTTTCTACATTGGCTATTGAGTTTTTTTGCAAGATGGAAGGCATTTAAAAATCTATTGAAGAAACCATAATAGTAATACATTAAGATGTTTTGGTGTGTACTTGCAAATACTCAAAATAAATTATTTCTTAATTTTGTTGTATAACACATATGCTCTGAATATTAACATCAAAATCTTTTATTTGTCTTTATATTAGTATTAAAAAGCTTTACTTAAACTTTCTTTAATTTTATCTAATTATGTATATATATATATATATATATATATATACATATAATTTTAACTTGTCTTCAGATGTAAGTATTACAAAATCTAAAAGAGGTGTTGACTGTAGGACTTAACATAGCCCAAATGTCAAAAATATTGTTGTTGCAATAATATTATATTTTGGAACCACAACCACTTACTCACATTTATAAATGGTACTATAGGATTTTAATGTGAAATAAAATATTATTGAGAACAAGTATGTATTGAGATAAATTTGTTAGATATGGCACAAATGACATCAAAAATGGTTCTGAAAGGCTCTAAACATTATTTCTAAGTACTACAATTAACTTCATTTTTTATTTATTATTCTTTATTTTATCTGCAAGGCATTGAGCTAAGTATTTTGATCTTTAAGGCATTGATCTTTATTAAATATATTTACAAGAACTTTAATTTGGAATGTAGAATTATTTTTATAATTTTGTACGCATCAATTAAAATGTTTGTTAGCTTTGACTAGAAGTATCTATTGGTTGTTCATAGACTTAAAAAAAAATATTAAAAAAAATGGTAGATGTTTTATTTTTAATACAATGGCACAATTGTAACAATAGTACCTCCTAAAATAAGTTTAACAAGATTTATTGTTGTTACTAGTAAGGTTTATCTAAGATTTTATTTTCAACTATTTCAATTAAATTTTTATCTATTTTAATTTTCAAAGAAAATCTACTTGTCGTATTGAAATGTCTTCTTGTATAGTTTATACAATGTTTTTTAATTGAAATAAGATTTTCTATCTTGTATCTATACATCATTTAGTAATTCATTCTTGCATTAAAAAAATATCACAATTAAAAAAAAAGATAATCTTTATATCATAAAATATTCCAAAATTATACTTAGATTTTAAAAACTTAATAAAAGTGGCAAGATAATTGATATTTATTGATCTAAGTAAATAATTATTGTTCAAATAATCATTTTGTGGAATGTAATTATTGCATGCAAGCATTCTAATGTTATTTGTAAGAAATAAGAGCAATCCAAAACTATGTTAGTTCCATTTTATTATTGTTATTGACTAATTTTTTTTTTTTGAGAGTCAAATATGCTATTATATGATTGATGTTTTGGACTAATTGTTGTCATACTAATAATCAAATATATTATAGCTCTTCATTTGACTAGCTCAAATCTTGTAGTTTTTGCTATATTTGATTAACTTATTTTTGTTATTAAATACAATTCTTATTTCAAATAAATAATACTTTTAGAATAATAGACATGGATGGAGGTAAATAAAGACTTGGAAGATTCTTGTGTTGATACTAATGTACAGTTATTGAAAATAGATGTCAAAATTGCATTTACTTTTCTATATTGAAAAAACTAATCCAAAACTTGCCTATTTGGTATTGTTTTGAATACTTCTATAACGCTGCTTCTCTGCTTGTATTTTGATTGTGCTAACCTTGTTGGTGCTCACATGTGCAAAAAAAACATTTGCCAAGCGATGTCACTGTCTTGGCTGCTGTCAAGACACCTATGAGGACCAATCCCACACAGCAGAATGCTCTCGCTAGATTCATTCTGTTTGTTTACCACTGCCTATTCATATGACAGCAACGCCACCTCCAAATATCACGCTGAAGTTAATGCGAAATGAGACTAGAGCTTTTCAGATGCAATGTCAAGAACTTTATATAGTGGGTGCTCAAAGTATAGTTTAAATGGAAACAATGCAATTCATTAATTTTTGATGACAAGATTTTGTTGAAGTTGATGCCCTGAGCTTGAAGGAGGTAGTTTCTTTAACTGTTGTTTCCTACACTCATTTAGCTTAGTGGATGTCACCATTTATACATTATTGATCATAGATTTCCTACCTAAAGAGATTCTGGCAAGGTCTAGCAAGGTGGAAGAGGAGGTTAACGCATGTTGGCTTCATGAATGGTCCTGTGAATGACCCACCGAGAAGGACAAGCATGGCTGTGGCAACAACCGCTATCAACTGTTGTTATGTAGGGATAGATGCTCCTTGGATCATAGCCATCAGGGATACCAGCATGAGGATATAAGTCAGGACTAAAACCCTTTGAAAAGGGTCCACTTGGAGTGTTGGTCCTCCCACCGCGTGTTTATAATGTAGTACCATCGTTGTAATCAGAACAGCTGCATACACAGCAGCCAACATCTGCTAACGCAAAGCCTCAAATGGTTTCTACGTTGATCTGGGGAGTTTAGGGCAATCTAAAAATATTTTTTTGCTACCTTTGCAACAAATCATTCTGAAGTTTTTATACAAATGGGCAGTATTCTCTAGCATTCCTCTAATTGATTCCTCTAATTGATTACTGATCAGCTCTGGATTGTCCTTGTGCAATACTTGTCAAGCAGCCTTAACCTGCAAACCCTTTGTATTCAGATCAAATTGAACATATTGCAAATAGCAATAAATTGTTGCAAAGCATGGCTTTATCATGTTAAAACTACCAAGAACCTGTAACCTACTCTAGGGAGGACTAGCACTACCTTGACGTTCAGGGAATACTTCACTTGCCTGAGCTACAAGTCGAATTACAAGTAAGACCACGAAGTATCTGGAGAAGCTTTCTTCCAAGTAAGCAAATGCCACCAAGCTCAGGATGTTTGAGATACGGCTCTCATCCATGACCCATATGGAGATTTTCCACCACTAAGTTTGCCCATATTCTTACCAGCGACATGTGAGGCTGTGAGCTGGTTTAGAAACCCTTGCTCATCCACCTACCACAGCCACAGCAGAGTGCAACAATACTCGAAAGAGCCTTTTGCGTGTCCCCTGTGTTCCAGTATAACTCCCCCAATCATTCAAAATTTCATTACCAATGCCCTGCGCTGTATTTCATTTTCCCACCAGTTCGGGGTGATTTCATTCCATCCTCAAACCCAACAACGTTTTCCCACCGCTCATCATCATCAGACTAATCGGCACCTTTGTTGAAGTACGCAGACAGAGTATGTCCATAATCTGTGCAAGCTTAGGTTTTGTGAACTATTTGGTGTTTGCTGAAGGATGGAAACTTAGTACTGTTTGAAAAATGTTTCCTTGTCATGTTGTTCTTGAAACAAGCCAAACCCCTCCAAGGATTCTGAGGTTTCATGAATCTACTTCCAATACGCAGGCAGAGCTAAAAAAGAACTTAATAGCATGTGCAAGGTGAGAAATTATTTATATTACAGCCTTTAATCAACATCTTTTCTCAGAAGCCTCCTTGTCCTACTCATAGTAACGATAATTTCACATGAGTCCCATTTTACAAACACTGAAATTCAGCATCCAAATGTTCACGATGTTCTTTCTGAAAATTAAGCACACTGTGTACAACTGTAAAGTCTTCATTTCCAAACTAAATTATGAAGAAATATCTTATTTCATTAGTAAAGCAAGGAAACTCACCACTTTTGCAGAACACGGAAGTCTCACACAACAGAGATCGTTGAAATGTCGAGAGGAGAAAGAGATAGGTCTTGAAAGGTCAATCAAAGGGACTTGCTGTAACAAGCGAGCTATTTCAAATTTCAAAGCTACAACTTCACTGCATGAATGTACACCACAAGGCTGTATTGGTTGACCAGACAGTTAGGAGTTGAAGTCGTCACTCTGATGAATTAATAGCACCACAAATATTTACATTGAAGATTCGCATATACATAACCATACCAAATATAACACAGGGGATACTTAAGTTCACACCAATGAACCCTAACGTATTATGACGTTACCTTGAAACAAAAGTATGTTAGTGCTATGCCGCTGTATTGGTGGTTCTACGATCACAAAATTTTATTACCTTAATTTTGCACTTGTAACCTTTATCCCTCAACCAGCACATACAAGATCTTACAAACCTATCATTTGTACAAGGGAATTAAGAACCTCTGGTTTAATCGTAACGATTTTGAAGTTCCAATTGTATATCCTTTACAAGAGAAGCCATTCGTTGTTTGGTTGTGATTTCTGAGGACAAATTCAACCACTGATTGCATTGTTGTTCCAGCTCCTCTCGCTTATGCTTAAAATGCTCGTAGATGAGGTTTGCAAACATGGAGTCAGGCTTTCGTAATGGTGCTAGCACGGCTAATGACAGAGTATGTTCCCGATGACGCATATTTTCCCTCTCAGCTTGATCTGTGCTTTTCTTTTTTTCATACCCAGGTTCATTGTAGTATGGGTCTCGTACAAATATGAGAGATTGGATAGATACCAACACTTGTAATAACGTAGATTTACCAGGAGTCCATCCGGGTCCACTCCACGTACCCAACAGACTTAAGCAGATCTTCCCCGTATCGTAAAGATTTGGATTAAATCGCACTTTGCCACCTCCAGTAGTTAGGAAGTGCACAGAAGGTGGAACTTGAGGATAATCTGTGCAAATCAAGAGACTGAATCACTCACAATGTTCTAGTACAATTTTCCACAACAAAGGAGATCAAAAGTGTAATAGAACTAAATAGAGAGGCATGAAAACTAAAGCAATTCAAGCGTTTCAAATAACTCGTGCTTACCCGCAGGCAGAAATATGTCAAAGAGGAAAATCCCATTCTGATATGGAGTACCATTCGGGCCTATGATCAAAGCTCGTAAGACATCCATACGATTTTCGTCAACACAAAGATGAATCCCAGATTCCCATTCCAAAGGTAATGTTGTTGATAATGATGACACCTCCTTCACCATATACAACATGCGCTTCTGGTTATGAATTCCTCTCTTGTCAATAACCGTAAATTGGGACGCCTTTCCTGCAATTTGATCTCTAAAGTGATGCCTATACTGCCCATTCTCATCCACCATTTTAACCTCTTGAAACTGCAGTGGCTTAAGTTTCTCTTTATAGATCGCAACTTTTGAATCCCCGTCTTTTACTCCTGATCTATTCTGAGTCGGAACTGTATCATCTCCCAAGTCTGAAGTCTCAAGAGTCATGATTGTATTTCCTTGCAGTAATTCGTAACAATCACATATGTCTTTGGCGAGGTTGATATCCATTTGAGCAGCCACATCAGTGGTTTCGTTAGCTTGAAAGCGCTGCATCATGACCTGCAACATGAAATCGCATTGAAGCGAGGAATTTTTTTCAAAATTCAAGATTTCTAAATAAAAAGCTTTAAGAAAGCATGGAAAAAATTGTATCACTTTCCAGCACTGGTCTTACCTTCGCCTGCCTGTAAATGTTTTTCATTTTCTTGGGAACTGTATTCTCGTCATCAATCACCTTATCACCATTCAGGTTGGTTTTATTTTTCTTGGATGCGACAGCACGGTTAGCCACCCAGACTAATTGATCTTCGGAAATTCCAGTCTTGTTCGATTCCGACAAAATGGAAGCCAGTTCCTCGCAAAGCTTTATTTCTTTCAAAAGTGTAATCTGCATTAACGTCTGATAAGCAAATCTTCCCAATATCAAACAAAATAACTTCCAACAAATGAATTGACCACGAATTGCTTTCAATGAAAGTAGATCTTACCATTTTGTTGTACAGGTTCCTCCTCTCTGAGATGTCTAACATGGAATCATTGGTGGCCAAATGGCATAACACGCTCCTCAAAGTGTTTCCCGCCCCAAGGAACACACAAATTTCTGGAGGCAAAACAGAGCGACGCCCTACTTCGTCACAACATTTGTTTCTGTTCAAAGTAATGCCTACATAGTTAAAGGCAGCCGAAACTCTGGTATCAAGTTCCGACTCCTTTTTTTTAGCTGCAACCAACATATGCTCTGCACTTTTATTGTTTTCTGTGTTATCTCCACCGTAACCTGTCGCATAAAATAAGTTGAGTTAAGAAAAATCATGTGGAAGAAAAAAAATAAGACTCATGACTTATGAGTGCGGACACCGTCTTTCAAATTCATTGACGATTCACAAGTTCAAAAGAATAGGACCTGTTCCAGCGGCCCAGATTGTTGAATTTCTAGACCTTGATGGGTTCTTGTGTTCTGATGTATCCTGCAATAATAAAAACCCATCTTTCATTGTGTAATGCAAAAAACCAAGTCATGTAGATATCACAAAAATAATTCATACAACGTATTGTCTGACAAAAAATCAACACATGTTATGTTATCAAAAGACACTTCGTGAACGGATCAATAGCAAAGAAATGAGATGAACTGAAACAGCTAGAGATTAAGCTAAGCTAGGAGAAAACCTTGAAGAGATGATTAACATCATTATATTACAATAAGAGAAAACTTGGATCACCTGTTTTCCTCGTGAAAGGATTTTACAAACCTCCTCGAGCTCCACCATACATTTGTAAACCATAAATCTCCATTTTCCCGTACAATGCGTATGCAATTTGTTTGGATCACTCTTAATTCGACTGACTGGCATTTGCTTCCCACAAAAAGCACACCAGGCAGAGTCACAACTTGTGCACAACCAGAATACTCTGCTTCCTTCTTCGATGTATCCCACTGAGTGCAAACACGATGCCACATACATTAACTTTTCTCATTTCTTTCTTTCGTCTTCTCCTTTTTTTTTCATTTTTTTTTTCCTTTTTTAATTTAAAATTTTAAAAAATATTTCTACAAGTCTTATTATTTATAGCACAAACCTTTCCCTTCAATTTCTATATTCCAACATCTACAGATAAGCATGCACGTTAAGGACTTTTTGTACAAACCTTGCTTTTAAACTCTTCTGTTAATAATGACCAAAATTAAGCAGCTTGATATCGATCAATTCAGATTTTCTCATCGCCACTCAAACTTCAATACTATAATGCACAGCGTATGCACCCATTACCCTCTCAAATTACTCTATTCAACATGATCATTAAATTAGGATTCTCATCGAAAGAAGACCATTAAGAGCAACTTAATCAACCAATCGTCAAGAGTACCTTCAGGTATGAGCAGATCTTTCATGTTTTTCACGGATAGGGTTGCGCTAGGCTTCTTCTGATCGCATTTTACATTCCAACAATGCATGCGATTTTCTTGAGATAACGTCGGCCTTGTAAGAGGCGCAAAATAATTGCTATAATTCGAGCCCAGCCATCTTCCATAAGACCGCACCCTTTTTTCTCCAAGAAGCTCCTTCAAGTCTCTCCAGCAAAGTTCCCCCAAGCAACTGTCCAGAGTAAAAAAATTCATTTGTATTGTGAATAATCATTACAAACTTTTACTGGAGCTACTCAAGCCTCTATTTTGATGTAATGAGAAACTAAAAACATCTCCTTCACAACTTTGTGCAGGACATCCATCACATCAGCAAACAGAGAAGGGAAGAAAGTTAGGATTAATGGCATCCTAGCTACTGTCAGATTCTTCAACACACAGCGCACTTCCAGCAACACGATTACAGCAAACTTATAGCTTTGTATCTCACTTGTTTGATTTTGGATGAAGGAATCTGGTCGGATGTCAACTGAATTCAATAACGTGGAAACTGAATACTATAAAGAACCCACATGCAATGACTAAGATTAGGGCATGAAGTTAGGTACCTGGGCTTGGGACAGCGGGAGCGAGTTGCAAGAACCTCTAAAGAAGGGTTATTGGGTTCTTTCACAATCTTAGAGACGTGCTCTTTGATACAACTACGACAGAATCGATGACTGCAGCTTGTAATGAATGCGTCCTCTGCTTTTGATGTGTGACAAAGACAGCATTCATCACCATCTTCTGCGCACAAAATGTGAATGTTATTTAACTTCAATCAACACCCACCAATAGCTCCATACATCGATCCTAACCATTGACAACCTAAAATAGTTATGAACTTAATTTACCAAGAGCAAATACTTCTTGCTGCAAATAATTGATAAAAAAAATTTCTTTAGTTTGGTGCAGTTCTTCGTTTAACTAAATAAAACTTCACCGAAAGAAGCAAGTATGCAGATCAATGAACAATTTCCTTTCCAAATGACCACTACTTACCGTCACCAAAAACATCGATCAAGGTGGACTTGAATGTAATCATGGTTGAAAGGATTATCGATTGACGAGTATGATAATGATGGACCAATTCCTCAAATTTTGCTATGCGATGGTAAAAACGAGTATGACAAAAAAATCTGGCTCTTCGTCTTCTTGAAGACTCGAACACGAGAGGAAAATGTAGAAATTCACTGTCTAGAATGAACGCATTCTTTCAGGTAAATTGATCAGCACCATTGACACATAACTTCCGATTTATTATACCCTCAATACAACAAAAACTAACTATTGTATAGGATGGAGAACAAATTCTCAGAGAAACTGAACATAACGACAGCAAAAACTCACTGATAGCATGTTAACTTGCGCAACATGCTAATTTCGCAAAATAGCGCCTGCACAAGTTATGAGACGAGAGATGTGACCAATATCATGCAAATTGCAAGAATAACCACCAGAAACTACAACGTAAGATGAGAGTCAAAATCCCTGCACTGCTTGTTAACGTCACCAGTCATATGTGTTCGATTCCACTATTCAATATGAACACTGTGCAGTACCACTCTTGTTAACGTCACACGTCATATACGTTCGATTCCACTATTCGATATGAATATTGTACAGTACCACTTAGTGCAGTACGACTTAGTAAACCTTTTAATATTCTGATATTGATACGGTTTTGCGCAGAGTATCAAATCTTGACTTAAAACTATCATGTATCAATACACGCCGAACATGTACTAACACGTGAGAGCTACACATGCGTATAATTTAAAATGCTCAACATCACAAGAGTTTTATTCAACGAACAACAGCCTCTGTGCAGGAGAAGAAATTACTATGAGTGTAGAATTAACCATCCTCCAATCGATCCGTGCAGAAAAGAAAGATGACTAATTACTTCTACAGGTCCATGCGACAAACAGACAATTTACAATTACGTGCAAGCGGTTCAGATGAGATACCTTCGGCGTTTTCTCTAGCCGAAAGATAAGTTTCTTCAGCCTCGTTAGAACAATCAACATTGTTCACTTCCACTGCACGCTGCCGACAAGTGCCCAATTCCGTTTCATCGCAAACATCGGCTTTCGTCGCCAAATTCTTCGACGAGATACTGTCGAAATGCTCTATGTCGTCCCCGATCGCAGATAATTTCGGCCACGCATCGTCTACTTCTTTTGTCACGGGTCGATAACAGCAGGAAATGATGTTACGCAACTCCACGAACAAGCCGCTCTTGCCACTCCCGATTCCACCTGCATGCATCAGGCCTCCACCTTCCTTAGCCCCTTTCTTCAATCCTCGCCCTCCTTCCATCATTTCCGCACGTTTCTTGCCCCTGTTAATTCCGCTCGAGCAAAATTGAGGTCCTACCGCCATAGCCAGAAACTGAGCACACTGTGTACAAGTCCCTCGCGAAGCCCACTCCTGCGTTCTTGGACCAAAAATAAGTTAGCTCCCCAGTGTCACTAATCCTTCCATAACTCCCTCGTCGTCACTAATTTTAGGTGCCAAGCAACTAATCTTCACTTGCCACTCCCACTCCTCAAAACAACCAAACGGTTTAGTGAGTCATGAGCTTCAAGCCGACTACCAATTACTAATCACTTTCTCCGACTGATATCTCTGACTAATAAGTAGTTATCGGATAGCGACTGCAATGTGCAGCACTGTGCCGACTAAACCTTCATTCCGTGCCGACGCAAACGTATTCCTTGGCTTTTTCATTGATTTCACCGAAAGCAAAAGGTCATTCCCGACGACGGTAAAATTTACGTGAGAATCGTTGAATCCACGTCCGGAACGAGAATAGAAGGTGCTTTTAAAGAACAACGTGGCTGATTTATTTTGGGACCCTGGTTTGACACTGCAGACGCTAATACAGACATTAGGAAAAGCATTATTTGTCTTCCATCCAGCTCTTCCGTAGGAATAATACCCTAAAAATAAAATAATATAAATCTCTGTAGCGTTGAACGTTGAACCGATCACAGATGGATCATTTTTGCAGACAACGTAGACTTTTTTCCTATAATCCCTCTGTTGAGCGGAAACAAGAATTGTGATCCACCGCTTCTCTCTCAACCTACCTACAACTTAGACTTAAACTTGCGTTACAAGGCAGGAACCTGTTGTAAATATTCTATGAATCAGCAGCCTCCAATATCGGGAGAAATATCTGCTGCGGACTTCCAGTGCCAAAGTGTCATCATCTATGCAGCTTGCTCCCATCTACATGTCTAGGTTTACTGGAAAAATCTTCCATGCTAGTTTTTGTTCGCAATGCATCAATCTAATCAAGTGTTGAAAGTGATTAAAGCTGATTTGAATCGCTCTCTCTATGCGTCTTCCTGAAAGACAGTTGCTATTCCAAATTGTTGGTCGCGCATGCATCAGGCATTAAAATCTGTATTGTAAGTAATGATGTCAGGTTCACAGCCTCTTGATTTCGTGGTCTCACTGATTTGCTGAACCATCTGCCATCTCCCTTGCGCAGCATTCGCCCCAAAAATTCCATCGAAAAGATGAATCAGGTTCAGAACTTAACTTTTGCAAGTAGCATCAACATAATCACTCGTCACATGCGGAAGCTATGCATTTTAAATAGAGAAGAATGACAGGCCACACAATACACACCTGCTGTTCAAGCCAAAAATCCGAATTAAGATACCAAATTACAAGATGAACATGGTAACATTGCAAGCTGAATTGAAACTCTTGATGATCATTCGTATTCATCCTGACAGCTGCGAAGCCTGTAGAGTATTGATCGTCAAATATTGGTAAAATCGAAATGCTATTCATAAACTGCAGACACTATAAATGGCCACATATAAACATTCCTCAAAAAGTTTGAACAATAAAACAAGAGGGGCGTAAGAGTTAAAAACAAGTGGCACAAACACATCTAGATATGGTCGGTTGCCAGCTTCGTTTCAACTCTCGAGGAAACTGCTCGTGCAACTTTCGCTTAAGGTGTAGTATCGAGAACCCCGAGCACATTTGCAAGCATGTGAATAATAGGAGTGAAACATTTTCGGAGATTCAGCCACTCGCAAAGCTCCAACTGAACTTCATTAACCACTTGAATTTAGGCAACCTATGAGACACCACAGCCAAACAGAACAAGGTCACTACCCTAGCATGGGCTAAAATCCCGATCTCTCTCACGGCTGCATCCTCCGATCGCAAGCGATGAGCGGGGCAGCGTTGATGCGGTCCCAGGGTATGCTGCCCCTGATGCGGCCTTACTTTTGCATGTCCACAGAATCCGTATTGAAACTTTCTTCAGGCAGCGAAGCTCCAAGATGGTTAGATCTTCACCCCCGAAATCTGCACTCTGTTTCTATCAGTGATCAACGATCATCTTCTCGAATGCCTGGCCAAATGCATGGCGAGTCTGATCGTACCGCCGTGCATCTCTTGCATTGCGTTTTATTTCATTCACTGTGGTCGCGTCGACGCGTAATGGAGCGATTCGGTAAATGAGGGTATGCATCTCGCCCTGCTGTGCTCCGATTCCTCGACGTGGATTTGTTTTTGTGCAATGGCAGGAAGCTCCGACGCGAGCGACGACAGCGGACGACAGCGGACGACGGTGCCCACAGATGGCAGCTCAACGGGATGATCTTCGGAAAGCCAGGAATCCGCGAGTCTACAATATACAAGACTCATATATATATATATATGTGAAAAATTAATATTGTACATCAATTACTTGCTCAGACATGTCACTCTTGAAACAAAGCAAGGGACTCCAATGCTAGTTTATACATATACACTTTAGCAATTAGTGTTTTAAGGATCAGTCATAAACATGACGTTATTTGCTGTTACGTAGAAGTGATTTCAAATCTTCGTTCCCGAAACAAATATACAAGATATATATAAACAAATAAAAGATAAAAAAAAACATAATTATACATAATATAAATATATCTTAAATTTAATACCAGCACATATTACTAAAATAATTTTTTTTATTAAAATTTGATATGAGATTATTCCAGAATTTTTTTTTTTATTTATAATTTAAACTATCCTAAAAACTATATAAGTAATTTTTCAAAAAAAATTTAAAATATATTTTTAAATTTTAAATAAATATAAATATGAATAATATATATATATATATATATATATATATATATATAAAAAATATCTTATGTATTAAATTCACATAGATTAAGATTATTTTTTATTTTTTATTTTTTAACTTTTTATAAAATAAATCTTTTAAATGATTTTTGTTTTAAAATAAAATATAAAATATGTATAAATATCTATGTATATATATAGATAACACTAATATTATATATATATATATATATATATATATATATATAGTTTTAAATCATAGTTGCATAAATTTTTATTTTATTTTTAAGATATATAAGCACATTTATTTTATTGTAACATCTACTTTTTTTATTGCTACAATAACCACATATATAATCACAACTATACAATTATTTTTTTAATTATATTTTATCCATATTAAATTCAATTGTTATCAAAGAATACCTAGATTTTAAATTCTTTTCAATCTTTAACAATATTACTACACATTATATTGTATGTCTTTAGTGAATAGGATGTAAATTATTTATATTAAGATTTTAATTTGTCTCTATAGTTATAGATATAAAATTAGAGTATAGAAGTAAATATGCCTTAGCACTAATGGTTTGCATAAAAATACTTTTATGTTGTATGTTTTAAATATATTTTTGCTTAATAAGGATTTATTTTTGGAATCAATAGAATTTTATTGGATATTAAGTAGATGTATATCCTTTTGATTCAAAAAACCAAAGATTATATTCAAATATTACTTGGACTTATTCAACTTAAAATCATTCATTTTCTAACAATGCATTGTCATTTTTAGTTGTAATTACAACCTTACTTTTATCTTCTATTAAAATCATCAAGTTGTATATATTTAAACTTTGTTATTCTATTAGATTTTGTTTCTTTTCTCCTACTTCATAATATGTCTTATAACAATATAATATTTTAGCATACTAATAATATATATATATATATATATATATATATATATATAATATTATTTTTATATTTATCTTAGCCACTATCTCTTCTTGCCAACATAATTGTAATTAAGTGCTATTATCTTTTTTTATAAAATTATACTAGTGAAGTCATTGCAAAAGCTTAAATATTTGAAGTATTCTAAGATTTTAGGAGATTTATGTTATGTCAAGTGAGAACATGTTATTTATTTAATATTAAGTAAAAAAAATATTGATGTGGATTGAATTATTACTTTTTCTATTTAAAAATATAATAAATACAAGAAGAATATTATTGGATTTAATACTAATATAAATATTTTTTTAAGGGCTATACTCATAAATATGTGCAAGTACTTGCACTACTTTTTAAGCAATTTGTAAGTATATTTTTTATATTAAAAGTTATTTTGATATATTTGACCTAGATGCACAAATTTGCTTTCTTAAACTTCAATAAAACATCATCCTTAGATTGTTGCAAGGGAATAGATCAAAAAATCAAGGACTTTATTTTCTTTAATTTTTATTGTCATTTCTTCAATTTTATTTTTTATACGTCTTCTTATTTAATATGTACCATATTTGGTAAGATTTGGATGTTGTTTTTTCCACATTTGCAATTAAAATCCTCTTTAAATATCAAAATATTCTTAATGCTTCTACAATATTTATAAATATAATTGTTGATTTGATATGCACAACAAGGAGTTGTAATAGGGTTAAGAGTTGCTTTTAGAGTGGAATAGGAATTCAAGGACTTGTCATAGATTTATGTAAAAATATTGATGGATATTGAAATATTGATGAATAGAATATTTACAAATAAAATTATCTTTTATATAAGTTTTAAAAATCTAATTTTAATCTATAAAATAAATGATAACATTAATGATTCTAAATTGATTAAAATTTATTTCATATTATAAATTATTACAAATACCTAACAATTTATCATACATAAAAGAATTTTTTTATTTACTTTATATATATTTTTTAATTTTTTTAATTTTTTTTTAAAATAATGACTATTTTATTAAATATTTATATTTATAATTTTATTATTGGTTAAAATTATTAATTATAATATTTTTAATAAAATAATTAAAAAATATTATATATGGATTTGGAATTTATTCTATTGCAACTTAATTACCAATCTATAAGGAATTTAAAATTTTAAAAATAAAAAACTAAGATATTTCTTTATGGTTTTTCTGCCTTAATATTATTTTAAAATGAAATTTTATACATTATTTGTTCCTATTTTTTAATATTTTTTAAAAATAATTTTTGATTCACCATAAAAAAATTAAAACATTCTTTTATATCCTTACATGGAATTACATGACATTCTAAAATCATCTTTGGAATCATTATTGGACTTTCATGAGATATCTTTAGTAACATTACATGTTATAATCATAATATAGTAATTAAAAAAATCACTTTTATTATATTCTTATAAATTTTAGTTAACTAAATTACACTTTTCAAAATACAATCTTTCTTAAGAAAATCTTCTAATTATCATAATACTTAAATCACACAATTTGAGATTCAATATACTTTTTAAATGTCTCATAATTATCTTCATTACTATTTAATATATAGGTCTAGCTTTAGACATGTATTGATTTATAATACTTACAATATATATAAGATAAATTTTATACTTGGTATTGCATATATAAATGATTTAATTGTCCTTTTACATATAACACTTTATATTTTGCTTTCAACTTTGATAAACTCTTCCCTCAAAATCTACATTAAGTTCTAGTTAACTTAAAATAAAAATTAATAGGTTTGTATATATATATATATAGAAGCATTTTAATACTTGTTCAATATATTTACATCATAGAATTTTGATAGAATCATTAATAAATTATTTTAAAATTTAACCTAAAAAATTTGAATAATTTTTTAAGATTAATTAGCTTATATTATTTTTAAAGTTTTGCATATATTTATTTTATTTTTTAAATATATTTTTTAAAAATAATCATTTTATCAGTATAAAGAAAAATAAACCAATGAGAGTTTCTTTGATTACATCACATACAAGAAATGATCAACTTCACTCATAATAAAAATCTTCATTGATAAAAAAAATATATTATTTTTATAGTAAAATAGGTATGGTAATTGCTTAAGATTGTATAAAAAAATTTCAACTTATAAAGAAGATATTTCTTACCTACTTATATAAATTTATGCAATGGACCCTTATAAATATTTTTCTTTAAATTTTTCATTTAAAAAAGGTGCTTTCACATCCATTTGATGTATTACCAAATCTATTACTACTCTAAATACAATAATAATTTTAATACTGATAAAATAAGTAACAAATATAAATATCTTATTGAAACCAATATTAATCATTTGTGAGTAGCTTATGGCAATTATTCTTATCTTATAATACACAATAATATCAAATACATCCTTTTTAGTGCAAAAATTTTACTTCTAATCAATATTTCTATAATTTGGAGGAAATAGAATCAATTTTAATGCACAAACACCAATTATCTTACTTAAATATATTTTCAAGTATTTACAAGTTCTTTTATGCTTCAAAAACTCAACATCATGACTTTTGATAATCTTCTAGCTCTCTAAATATATTTACCTATATGCCTTGGTATCTTTATAATAATCCAAGAATACACCTTCTTTGCCTTTTGCATTAATTTTTTTTTATACAATCTAATATCTTTGGATATGAAATTTACAAAATATTTTTTTTATAAAAAAATACAAGGTATTTTTTTGCTCTAGTCTTCAAAACAAGTGTACCAATAAGACAATTATTTTGTACATACACAACATTTATTACTATTTTTGTTCAAAACTCATAATCCAAGTGTTGAGCATGAAGTGTCTTTATTGTTATTTCTACAATGGTTTGATTTGTCCTTTTAACAACTCCATTTTGTTGTTAGGTTTATAGTCTTATAATAACTTTTTTTTATAAAAAAAACATCAAATTTCTTAGACATGTATTTACTTCTATTTTCCAATTTTAATACTTTGATATTTGTATACAATTGTTTTTTTACAAATATTAAGAATTTTTTTAATCTTTTTTTTTTAAAAAAATTCTTGCTTTTAATTTCATATATATATATATATATATATATATATATATATTAATAAAAGTTATAAAATACATAGATCTTTCTACTAATGTAGTTTTTGTAATTCTACAAATATAAAAATAAATAATTTTTAATAATATATTATTATATATTATTATATTATTTGATTTTTTTTATTTTTTTATTCTTCATTTTTTTAATCTTTTATCTTTAATAATTTCTTTATAAAAATAATACATGGCATTAAAATAAAATTACCAAGTCATCAGTTATTTATTATAAATTATAATATTTTTATAGTTTTTTATATTTAAATGACTATAATATTAATATTGAAGTCCAAATTTATCCTTATTCAATATAAATTTAAAAAATATCTCTATTTATTTATTTTTATTAATATTTTTGTAAGAAATGTAGTATAAATGATAAATAAATTCTATTTATTTATCTTTTAGTAACTATATCTTTATTTAAGTTCTTTATAAAATATTCATTTATATTAAAATAAATCATAAAATCTCCTATAATAAGTTTATTTATTAAAAAAACTTTACTTTTTCTTGGATATATTAAAAAAAAAAATCAAATTAAATTAAATTTGAACTTCTTTGTTTTAAATCTTACAACAAATTCTATCACAATATAATCTATACTTATGGCTACAATCATGCTATTGCAACCTATAAGATTATTAATTGATAGAATGATCTTGAAAGTGTCAAATTAAGACTTTTGAGGTGTAATATGTGTAGTAATACCTAAATCCACAATCTACTTAGGCATAACAACTATAGATATATTTTTACTTGATATAAAAATATTATTATGTCTTTTAAATTTATTTCTTATATTATTAATATTTTTTAATTAAAAAAATTAGTATTAAAATAATTATATTTTTTTTTTATAATTATATTTAAATAAATCTTAATGACTATGTATATAGATCACAAGAACCTTGAATATTTTTTGGCCTGTAAGATGGTGCCACATAACTTCTTAGTTAGATAGTATATATGGAGGCAATAATGAGGCCTTGTTCACTCTTACCAATACTTTTTTGCTTCTAGTCCAATTTCAAGAGTCTTTAATTTTTTTGTCTTTGATAATAATTATTCTAATTTTTTCTTATATATATATATATATATATATTTATATTTATATATATTTCTATTCTTTTTTTATGTATATCTTATTTATCTATTGATATCCTTTGTATTCTTAACTTTAACAAATTGACAAAAGTACTTACACAATATATTAGAATTTTATCTTTGTTAATTATAAATGGATTATTCTTCTTTTTTGACAAAATATAAATATATTAATGATTATAATTTATCCACTTTTAAATTGATATTGTTTTAAATTTTTTTTTATTTTTATTATTGATCCTTTTTATTTCTTATCATAAAATAATATAAGATATTTTTTTTATTGTGTAATTATGACCAAGTTTGTAGGAATGAAGGGTGCAATATGACAATTGTAAGAACAAATTAAAGAATTAGTACTTGCAATGCAACAATTCATTATTTTAATATCTATATTTATATATATTTTTTTTTGTTTTTTTTTTTTTTGGTAGAACATCCTACAAGCATTACTACTACTATCAAAGAACTAAAAATTATCTTATTTTAGAAGTTTGATGATATAAGATCAAAATTTTGAAGATTTATCAACCAAATATAATTGATGATTGAGCTTCAATCTCAAAGCTATTCAATTCTATAATCACAAGTCAAATTTATTAAAAGATTATTTTTAAGTTTTATCTTATCATGGCTTTTATCTTTTTTTAAATGATATGTTTCAATATTAAACAACTTGGAGGCTTTTGTAATAAAATTTTGATCTATGTATAAAAAACATGATGTAATTTTTGTTGAAACTAATAAGATATAGATTTTATATCAAAAAAATTATTCAATATCATTATATACTTCATAATTTCAATGATTGATAATTGACATTAAATAGGATGTTCTTGCATTTATCAGCCAATTTTTTAATATATTGCAATATAAAGTAAAAAAACTAATGTTGAATTTATCTGATTTCCAAACATTTAAGTCAAATAATTGAATTTGTTATAAAGTGCAATAATCAAGTTTTTGAGTTTTGATCCAAAAATTATATAAGTACACCACAACATCTTTATAATGAGTTTATTACACCAACATCTTTTAAACAAATATATTTTAAAGAAGAGGATATGGAAATTGATACAATATTCTTCAAATCTCTTACTACATAGAAAAAATTTTGACACCATCAAGAAGGATTGTATTTATATTATAGAGAACCTAAACACACTACTCAAGATTGTCCTAAAAAGTGATGCAAGCATAGAATAAAGAGCACGATTGTTAAAAAAGATAATATATTAAAAAAAATTATCCAACTATAATAGGGATTGTACAATTAGATTTTTATGTAATATCTTATAAAGATACTATTCTTTTTCTAAAATCCTCTCCTTATTATATAAAAAATATTTATTTAGAATCTAAAAATCATAATGTAATAGACAACCATTGTTGCTTCTTAGATCAATATATAATGTTAAAGTTGACAAGAATAGAGACATGCTCCAACGGACTTAACGACAATTTAAAATACCAATAGATAGAAAATATTCAAGGTTCTTATAATCTGTATATGTAATCATTGCATGTGAAGCACCTTCAAGCAAATGGTGCCACTCATAAAAAGAATCCACAATAATAAGAAGTTTTTTGTTATAGATTTCATAATAAATATGTGCAGTTGGGAATTTTATAAAGTAGAATGCAATTGAATATAATCTTTATTCTCTTCTAAGTTAGAATAAAATTACTCTCAATTCAAAGTCCAAAGCATTGGTTTCTATTAAAAAAAAATGGCTTAAAAAAGTCTAAATGAATCATGACACAAATTGTGATAAATATTATCTTCAAGTATTGAAAGGCTTCTTCATCTTTTAATCTTTATTTAAACTGATATTTGCATGTCAATTGTATAAAATGGAGCAACTATATAAGAATAATTATTTATAAAAATCTTATAAAAAATTTACAAATTAAAAAAAGCATTGAACGTCATATATCAATTTTGAAATTGCCTAGTTGCTAATGGTCTTAACCTTCTTTGGATCTATTATTAAGCCTTCATTTGAAATGACATAGCCAAAAAATTCTACTTGGGACTCATAAAATACATATTTTTTCAATTTGGTATATAGTCCAATATATTGTATTATTTATAAGACAAGGCAAATATATCATTCATATTCTTATGGAGTCTTAGAATAAATTAGTATATTGTCTAAATAATATATAACAAAGTCATCAAGGAATTCACAAAATACATCATTTATCAAATGTTGGAAAATGGTTGGCATATTTGTAAGGCCAAAAGGCATGACATTGTATTCAAAGTATCCATACCTTATATAAAAAGTAGTCTTCTATTTGTTTCTTTTTTTGATGCATACTAAATTATAAGTTTTATAGAGATTTATTTTAGTGTAGATCTTAACTTGATCTAATTGATCAAGAAATTCAAATATCAATAGTAAGGGATGACAATTTTTTATTGTCACTTTGATAAAGCTACGATAGTTAATGCAGATCCGCAAAGATCCATCTTGCTTTTTTACAAAGAATATAAATATATCAACAAGAGATTTTGAATATCAAATAAAATTCTTTATTAAATTTTCATTAATATATTCCTTCAACGATATAAGCTTGTTTTGTGATAAGTTATAAATTGGACCAAAAGGTAATTGTACGTCATCTTTAGATCAATAGTACAATTATAAGTATAATATCAGAGCTTTATTTTTTCTTGATTAAGAATGGATTATCCCTTTCTCTTGATAAGATATAAGCATATTAGAAATTATGGATTACACACCTTTAAACTGATATTGTTCCTAGAATTTTTTCTTTATTCTTGAATGTTTTAATTTATGATAAGAGTAGACATCTTTTTTTGTTTCTATTGTGGTATCATCAAAGAGCTTGCTGAAATAAAGAATGCAATAGCACAAATGCAAGAGTAAATGAGAGAATTAATGCTCCCAATGCATCAACTCAATGCACTACTACAAAGAGCAACAAGATTAACAAGAAGTGAAGATATAGAGATGATTCGAGCTACCTCAAGCTATACCACTTCATCTACAATTGAATATCATTTAAGCATCAAAGAACCAAAAATTAGTTTGTCGAAGAAGTTTGATGGCACTAGATTTAAATTTTGAGGATTCATCAATCAAATATAGCTGATGATTGAACTTCAACTCCAAAGTTATTCAACCAAAGGGTTATAAGTCAGGTTTATTAGAACACTACTTTTAGGCTTTGTCTTATCATGGTTTTTATCCTTTTTTGAATGACGGGATCCAATATTGGATAATTTAGAGGTATTCTTAGCGGAGTTTCGATCTATGTATGGAAAGCATGATACAATTTATGTCGCAACTAACAAGATCTACATCTTATGACAAAGCAATTGATTAGTAGCATCATATGCTTCACAATTTTGACAACTAGCAATTGATACCAAGTAGAATAATCGTGCACTCATTAGCCAATTTTTTTATGGATTATAATATGAGATAAAGAAATTGATGCTCAACTTACTTGATCCTTAGACATTGAGTCAAGCAATTGATTTTGTTATAAAGTATGACAATTGGTTTTTTGAATTTTGAATTGAGAGTCATACAAGAAAGCCCTAATGTTATTATAATACAATGGCAACATTAACATCTTTTCAATATGTATATTCAGAAGTAAAAGACATGCAAATTGACATGATACGTTTTAAATCTCTTATTGAATAAGAAAAGATTTGTTGTCATTAAAAAAGATAGTGTTTATATTGTGGAGAACCTAAGCATACTATTCAACATTGTTCAAAGAAATGATGCAACTATAAAATGAGAAGTACGGTTGTCAAAGAAGACAATATGTTGAAAAATAAGTTTGTCTAGCTATAATAGGAATTGTGCACTTAAAATCTTATACAACTTCTAATAAAGGTCCTATCCTCTTCTCAAAATCTTCTCCTTATTTTATAATAGATGTCTGTTTTAGAACCTAAAAATCATAAAGCCTTTGTCTTACTAGATTCATGAATCTCAACATGTTTTATAGATAAAGAATTTGTTAAAAGTTGTAGAATATCTTCAATACAAAAAACTAAACCCGTACATGTAGAAGTCATAGATAGTCACCCGTTGTCTTCTAGAGATATTATTCATGAGACCCTTCCTATAAATATAACAATAGATGGTTATAATAGTTGTGTAATCTTTAATATAATTAAATCTCTATCTAATCCAATTATTTTAAATTTATCATAGATAAAAAAATATAATCTTCAAATAAATTGGATTTTTTGTAGACGTGACTTTTTTCAAAGGATTAATAAGAGTTCCATGAGTCAAGTGACAAGCCATAAGTCTAGTATAGTAAAATCCGTACTTGTAGGCATATAAACTTTTATGAATACAACAAAAGAAGGATCATCTTTTGTTACTTATGCTATACCCGTTTTTGATGGTAGAAAGATTTCAAGTGGCATTCTAAGCCAATATCAAGATTATTAAGACGTTTTTGAAAAGTAGAATCCAAATATTCTTCCAAAGCATCATCTATATGATTGCTCAATTGATCTTAAAGAGAAAATTCAGCCTCCATTTGGACCAATCTATAGTTTATCACAAAATGAATTGGCTAAATTCAAGAAATATATTGATGAGAATTTAATCAAGAATTTCATACATTATTTAAAATTCCTAGTAGGAGCTCCCATCTTATTTGTAAAAAAAAAGATTGCCACTACGGATGTGTGTAGATTATTGAATACTCAACAAGATTACCATCAAGAATAGATACCTACTAGCTTTGATATTTGGACTTTTTGATCAACTGAATCAAGCTAAGATCTATATAAAAATAGATCTAAGAAGAGCATACAACCTAGTATGTATCAAAGAAGGTGATGAATGGAAGACTACATTTTAAACAAGGTATAGACATTTCAAATATAATGTCATGCGTTTTGGACTTATAAATACACCAACAGCTTTTTAATATCTTATAAATAATATTTTTCGTGAGTTTTTTGATGATTTCATTATTTGCTATTTAGACGATATTTTTATCCATTCTAAGAATATAAAAGAACATAAATTTCATGTTTGTTGTGTATTATAAAAACTTAAAGATGTAGGATTATATGCAAAGATAGAAAAGTATATATTTCACACTACTCAAGTGGACTTTTTAGGATATATTATTTCAAATGATGGTTTCAAAATGGAACCTAAGAAAGTCCAAATAATCATAGATTAGAAGATTCTAAGAATTATAAAAGATATATAATGTTTTTTAAGATTTGCTAATTATTATCAAATCATTATCAAAAACTTTTTTCAAGTTATAGCTCTATTTACACGCTTTATTTGTAAGGACAAACTTCAATGGAACAAAGAAGCAAAAATATTGTTTGAAGCTTTAAAGACAACTTTTACTTTTGTATAAATCTTAAATCGCATCGAGTTTTCAAAGGCATTTTTTATGAATAGAGATGCATCAAACTTTGCTTTGAAGGCAGTATTGTCACAAATGGGAGCAAATAATAAACTTTTTCCAATAGCTTTTCATTCCAGGAAATTTTCAATAGCAAAATTTAACTATGAAATCCATGATAAAGAACTTCTTATAATTTTAGATTCTTTTCAAAAATAGCGTCACTATCTAGAAGGCGCTTCTAGTCTAGTCACCATACATACAGATTACAAGAACCTTGAGTATTTCATATCAACATGCATATTGAATTAATTGCCAAGCTCGTTGGAGCATGTCTTTGTCAAGATTTGAGTTTATTATCACCTATCAATTAGAAAAATAATAAGGTCTGTTTGATACCCTTTCTAGATGTTCTTATCTTGTATCAAAAGAATGAGATTCAGCTTTTGACTAACAAAGAATGATCCTCTTGAAGTAAGAGCAATTTCATCTTCAAGCAATGAAATCAATATTGACTGTTGATTCAACTTTTGTTAAGCAAATCTAGTCAAATATGTCTTCAGATCTTCTTGTCATGAGATTAAGAATAATTCATTTAGGTCTCATGATACTTCTAAGTTTGAGTTTAAAAATGATCTATTCTATTTTGAAAGATGCCTATATATTCCAAAAGATGCAATATGATTACATGCTCTCGAAGCTTGTCACAACCTCCCTACAACATATTATCTATACCAAAATAACTTTGATCTTTTGTTTCTATTGATTTTATCATAGATCTTTCAAAGTCAAGTTCATATGACTCAATATTTGTGATTATAGATTATTTTTATCAAGATGGCATATTTTGTATCATGTACAAAATCTATTATATGTGAAGAAACAGTTAAACTCTTTGTTGATAATATTTATTGCTATCATGGATTACCAAGAGATATTTTATTAGATAGAGAAACATAATTTGTATTAAGATTTTGAAGGACCCTTTTCAAAATATTGAAGGTGGATATAAAACTATCTTCAACTTTCTATCTTCAAATTGATGGACAAATGAAACAAATAAATTAAATTTTGGATTAATATTTGAGATGTACCATCAACTATCATCAATATGATTAGACAACCTTTTGCCTTAGATAGAGTTTACTTATAATAATTTGGTATATTTGTCTACTCAACAAACTCCATTCTTTGTAAATTATACTTATCATCTATGATTTGATATTTTTGACTTTTTAAAAGTTGATAATCCTGTGGTAGAAGATTTGGCAAATTGGTTATCAGAGCTATATATAATAATGAAGGCGCAATTAAAGAAAGCTCAAGAACAACAAAAAATCAATGTAAATGTCTATCGCAAGGAACAACCTCAATTCTACATGGGCAATAAGGTATGATTACTTTGTTATAATATTAAGACTATTCATCCTTGCGACAAGCTAGATTATCGTAGGCTTGGACTTTTTTTAATTTGAGAACAAATCAATTTAGTTGCTTATCGATTATACTTACTAAAATCTATGAAGATCTATCTTATATTTTATGTGTCACTACTTGAGCCATACAAGACACCAGTGTCGTGTGGCATGGTCTTCTAACTAGGAATACATTAGATACATGGTTAAGGAGAATTTACTTAAAAATTATTGGCAAGAGTCTAGTAAGTGATTTGTCCTTATTAAAAAGGACAAATAACACAATGATATTATAAAAGAAAAATTATATTGATAAATTCTTTTGTATTTAAGTAGGTTTATACAAAAAGGCTCAAATTGCCACAAAACCTTTCAAAACCTTATTCATCTACAAAGACCTATTTCTTCTTAAATTTTAGAGTTCAATAATTTTTGATTCAATTATTAAATTTCTATAAACATTCCTTCAAAGTGTAGATAATCCTCTCAAGTTTCATTACAAGAAAGAATTAACCATAAATTCACTTCTGATTGTCAGATATCTAAAAAATCCTAGCACGTGCTTAAAATCCTAGCTCAAGGACACCCAAGCACTATTTTTCTCATATCTTACAAACCAAAAATTTCAATCCTATAAAATTTTTGCACATAGTCTTATGACATAAATATATATACTTTTAAAAATTTTGAGCCAAAAATCTATCAATTTGCAAAAAATATAGTTTAAAACATAACCACTAGTTAAGTAGGGTTTTTTACTCCCTTTAGCTTATAAGCAATGATTTCAATTCCCAATATCTCTTTTATCCTAGTTTAGATTTCATCAAGCCATGCATGAAAAGTGTAGCTATGATTACCCCCTTTTATACTAAAAATCCCTTTCTAATCATTTTTCTTATAAGATTTATATAATATGTGTTCTAAACACCAAATAAAAGAAGCAAACAAGATCTTAAGGATCACCAATGTCTAACAAAGGTGACTTAAGATATATAAAAGCTATTATCAATATAAAATCAATCTCAAAATTCACTATCAAAATAAAAATAAGATTGTATAAACTTCAATAATAATCCTTTTAATGGATCCTTTCTAAACTAACAACCTAATTACATCTTGTAATCAATAAAATCCACTAATATGGCTTTCACTTAATTATATAATAAATTATATATTAAATATATATGTATAATTTTTTTACATGGTAGTTGAACCACAATATGATAGTGGATATACAAGGTAGAAGACAAATGCCATCAATTTTTATAGAAGTGGACAACAATGAAGAATTTGAGGTAAAAGAGGTTTTAGATTCAAGGCGGTACCAAAATCGACTAGAATATCTTGTGCATTGGTGCGGATACAATATTAGTGAATGCATATGGCAGCCATCCAAGAATCTAACAAATGTATCAGCAAAAGTTAATCAATTTTATTAATGACATCTATTGAAATTAAGATAAAGAGTCAAGAAAATCTTTGCTAGAAAGCAAAGTAGATTCTATAAATGTTTTATTCTATCTTGTATCATTATTTGCTATTTCTTTGAATTTATTTGTGCTAAAGAGATGGAGGACCAATAACCAATAAATTCAGATGAAGAGCCATTGTTTGTTGACTTACCAAACGAGACATTATAACTATTACAACCTTTAAGAAGACAGAATAGAGATGAAGACCCTCAAGAATGACATGTTCTTCCATGGATTGATGGCAAAATACAATGTGTTTCGTATCATGACATTGAAAGAGACTCTTGATGTTTGGTGATACTTTTAGAGGTAGGATCTACTCTTGATGGTGTTTCAAATATTTTCTTTGAAGGAAGTTATGAAGACTTCAACAATGATCAAATATCAAGGTAGTCCTTTTGCATTGATATGGATATTATTGATGGCTAAAAGACCTATCAATTACCTTAAAAGAAAACAAAGATCAAAGTCTGTAACAAGTATAATTTGACATATCTTAGACTTCCTCAACATGTCATCACCTTTCTTTATGGAACTCGTTTCTAAAAAGAGGGATAATATCATGGACATAAGATTTATTTTAATAATTATATGATTAATATAGATTGATAGAAATAGATAAAAATAAGTTAATTTGATAATATCTTATAGAAAAGCCTTTTAGAAGTTTTATAGACATGAAATCACCTTTATACATGTCTATAGGTGATTGATAGGTTAGAAACTTGGTCAATAAGCTAGCCACGTGTCGCACATATTGGTAGCTTATAGAATAAGCTAGCCACTTGTCACACATTTTGATAGTTTGTGGAATAAACTAAGTATGTGGCGTACATGTAGGAAACTTGTTTTGCAAGTTTGACATGTGCCTTGCAAATTAGACACATATTGGAGGTCCTATAGAATACCGCCACGTAGTTCTTAGATGAAAAGTGTATATAGAGACAAGAATGAAGCCTTCTTCATTTTTGTCAATTCCTTTCTTATTTCTAGTCTAGTTCAAGAATCTCTTGTATTTTCTAGTCTTTGGCAATAGTCATTCCAATTTCTTCTTAAGTATACATATTCTCTTGTTTCTATTTTTTCATTTTTGTTTGACATAGTTTTCACTAATTTATGCATCTATTCCAATTCATGGCCTTGATACAGGGTATATAGTATTTTCTTTCAGATTTAGTAATAATAAATTGTGATATTCTAAAGATATCTATTTTATAGAATATCCAATCTATACAAGGGTTATATCTTTTAAGTAAATAAATTCCTAAAATGATGGAGTTAAATGAAGATCCAATGATATTAAATATAATCTTATTACTATAATTATTTGATGTTACTTCTAATAGATTGGTTTCATGAGTAACATCTTTAAAAGATAAAGATCGACCATTTATAACCTCTATATAAACGGCCTTGAATTTCTTGACTATAGGAATTTTATAGATTTTTGAAAATTCTAAATTAATAAAACAAATAAAGGCTCTTAAATCCAATAAAATAAAATTTTTGAATTTTTTAATATTCAAACATATTGATATGGCAAAGCAATAAGAAGGATTACATGATAATACATGATTCTTTTTTGATTTTTGAAGTAGAAGAATCCAACTATATAGTCCCTATTAAAGCTAGATGCTTTTATTTTTTTGAAAAGTATTTAGTTATGTGGCTATACTCCTCATTTGATATGTATATCAATATTTTTTATAACAATTATTAGCCTTGTAGTCAAATTTTTTATAATACAAATATAAGTTATATTCTTTATTATACTTCTTTTTTTACTCAAAAAGGGATTTGAAGCAAACTGCATCAATTTGCATATCTTTTACTTTAAAATATTTTTTAGGATTGAGAGATGTAAAAAGATATTAAGAAATTGGTATAAAGTCATGGCGCAAGCAATGGATGTTTTTCTTATTGACATTGAAATAGCTAATTATTACATTGCATTGTTTAATTGATGGCATCAATAAGAATTTGAGGATTAGACATAAACAATAATAGATCTTTTATATTATCTTGTAATTTCTAATAAAATTGACTTATCAATGCATATTTATTCTAATTAATATCATATATTAATTGTTAAAATATTGAAGCATGAATAGATCCAAAAGGATTGGTTGTCAAAGGATTTGGATTTTAGTTGTGGCAGAACAAATCTTATCATATTTTTCAAAAGCTTTTGCAAATCTCACCAAAAATATTTCAAATTTATGCAATATGGAAGAATTATTTTCAAACAATAGAACAAATCAAGACAGAGTTTGACTTGAGAGCAAGATTCCAACTAGACCAACATAAGATACTTTTATAAAATATTGTTGAAGTTGGAATAAAGTAATAAGTTGTACTTGATTTACAAAGCCATGAAACTTTGAACAAGTTCCATTAAATTTTTGTGGGAGGCTAATTTTTGATTTTTTTTCTGTTGACATTGAACTATTATCTTGAAGATATACATCTTCTAGTAAAATAAATCTTAGTGATGGAATTCCTAAAATGACTTGTGATATTAGCTAAGATAATTTTATTCTTTGACTATTACATATGGTTATATAAAGTTTTTCATTTTACTTAGACAAGATCTCGGTCTTAACTTTCAATACTTCAAGAGTATTTATAATTGATCCAATTTGACTTCTTTGAAATCTTTCATATTAAACTCTTTACTTCCTTCTATAGAAATGAACCAAGAAAAAACAAATATAAAAAAATCAAAAACAATACTACTCTAAAAGAGAGAAATCTACAATCTCTAAAGCATTATAATACTTTTAAGTCAAGAGATAATCTGCTCTCTATCCAAAAAGACCAAGTTCGAATATTGTACTATATCAATCTTAACAAATTATTATGGACACACTATTCAAATAAAATAAGATTCTAAAAGTTCAAAAAATTAAAATAGAAGAGATTCATTTTATATCACAAACAAAAAACTACAACAAGGCATAAGAAGAAGACTAGAAGGCCTAAGCTAAGCCATAAGGATTGTGTTGTCAAGACTAAGGATCTTCTTAGCTTTGACTCATATATATATTAGGTGCAAAAAAATTTCTTAATAAGTTTCTTTAATGTTTAGAAGTGAAATAAGCTTCAGATCCTTTTTTGGCAACTTTCTAAAATATTTAAGCATCCAAGAACCTTCTACGATCATCTAAGATCTCCAAGAATCTTCTAGAATCTTTTGAAACTTTCTTAGAATTTATAAGGACTTACTAGGGCCTTCTTAAAATCATTAGGTAACTTCTAGAATCCTCTTTTATTATATGTATGTGATTCTCTTTTTATTGAGTATAATCAAAATTATTATATAAGATTTTTTTTTAATTATGTCAAAATAAAGAATGAATAAAAATCCTATTTTGACTTTTTTATGATTATTATTTATCAAAAATAAAAATAAAAATAAAATTAATATCACATAAAAATAATATCATAAGATTTTATCACATTTTTTAATATCATAAAATCTAATAATATTTTTTATAATATTTATTTCTACCAAAATAAATTGATATATTTATTATTTATTATAATAACTAATTTATTAAATTTGATATAATTTTTATTAATAAAATATTTAAAATTATTAATATAGTATTATAAATATTAGTAATTTAAATAAATATATAAGAATATTTAAGCTCTAATAATTAAGATTATTTATTGATATTTATATCAAAGTTTAATAATATTTTAATTATCTTTATTGTTAAAGCATGATTATTTTTAAATTTCTAAAATCTAAGTCAATAATAAAATTCAAAGCTAAATCTTATTCAATTATAATTTTTAAAAAATAAATAGATCTAAAATTATTAAATATAAATTTTTTAATAGTATAGTTATATTTTATATCTTTCGGTTAGATTTTAATAATAAAATAAAAAATAAAAAAATAAAATTTATTTTCTATTTATTATTTATTATTTATTTATTATTCATTTATTATATATATATATATATATATATATATATATTATTTTATTTCAATAGTTGTTTTAGAAAAATAATTTATATATTTTATATTTAATATTGTCAAGGATATACTTGTCAAAACCTTCTAGAATATTCTAAAAGATTCTTAAAAAACTCTAAAACCTTTTAGAACCTTCTAGCATCTTCCAAGTAGATAGAAGTTGTTTGAGAAGTTTCCTAGTTGGTAGAAATTGCTTGAGAAGCTTCATAGTTGGTAGAAGTTACTTGAGAAGCTTCCTAGTTGGTGGAAGTTGCTAGAAAAGCTTCTTAGATATTAGTATATATTGGAGTCAAGGCTGAAGAGTTCTTTAGTCTCAACAATACATCTCTTGGAACTCTAGCTCACCTCTCTAGTATTGTTCTTGTGCTCATATGATTAATCTAATTCTTGTCAGTTTTTCTTGAACTTCTTGTTTAGACTTTTAGTCTATATTCTGCATCCGTGACAATTTGTTGAGATTGCCTTTCTATCAATATCAAAGCTTAGCTCTTTGAGGCAGAGAGTGGGCTACCCCTCTTTTTAGAGATATTTGAGCATTCTAAGGGTTGCGGATTATCCTCCCTTGGATCGGTATTGATTTCTACTTCTTTATTTAGCATAGATAGTAGAGAAGATGTTAATATGGTAGAATCTTTGGAGTCAAAGTTAGATGTGATCATCAATGCCCTTAATGCTCTAGCGATTAGAATTGTTGAAATTGAAGAAAATTTTGTTAAGCTCCTTGGAGCTACAAGAGTGGGAGTGGCTCAAACTATAGGTCAACCACCTCTAGCTAGTGAAGTATTGCCATCTACATCTCAACATGAGAATTTGATTACATTGTAGTATAAAGAGCCTCGAGTCAATCTCCCAAAGAAATTTGATGGTACCCGATCAAAATTTTGTGGTTTTATAAACCAAGTTTGATTGGTAACATTTTTACAATCGGAATGCTATTCAACCAAAGAATCACAAGTTGGATTAGTGGGGACATTACTTACTGGACAAGCTTTGTCTTGGTTTGCTCCCTTATTTGAGAAAAGGTCTTTTATCTTGAGTAATTTTGAGACTTTTTTAGAAGCATTCAAGGAAGCATTTGGAGAGCATGATAAGGCTTGATGGACAACTACCAAGATTTATTCTCTGCATCAAGGATTATGCTCTGCATTTGTTTACGCATCAGACTTTAGACAACTTGCTTGTGATATCAATTGGGAAGAAGATGCATTGGTGAGTCAATTTTATTGGAGACTTAGAGATGACGTGAAGGATTTATTGCTATCTCTACTTGATCCTCGAACACTCAACGAATCAATCAGCAAAGTGGTGAAGTGTGCTAATCGGCTTTTTCAAGGATGTCAAGACCATTATTCCAGAGCTACATGATATCCACGAGGAAACCAATTCTATTTGGCTGCTCCTATAAAAAATGTGGAAGCTCAATCTGAAACAAAAGACATATAAATCAATACGGTACGTTTCAAGCCCCTCACAGTTGAAGAAAAGAAGTAACAATTTGAGTAAAATTTGTGCTTATATTGCGAACAGGTAGGCCATAAAGCTAGAAATTATCCTAAAAAACAGACGCCTGAAACAACAAAACTCAAGAGTACAAGCATACAAGAAAACAAGGACTCCCAGGTACAATAGGGATCGTGCGGCTAGACATTTCAATATTCCAAATTAATCAAGATCTCTTTCTCTCAGCTCAACCTTCTCATTGCTTTACAATATCTTTAAATCTTGATATTAAAAAATTGCAAACCGGTGCTCTATTAGACTCAGGAGCATTTGCTTGCTTTTTAGATGAAGAGTTTGCCAAGCTTTACAAATTTTCTCTTGTGAAGAAACCAAAGCTTGTCCATGTAGAAGTCATAGATAGCCAACCTTTGTCTTTTGGCAATGTTACTCATGAAACTAAACCATTGAAGGTACATCTTGAAAATCATGAAAGTAGCATTGTATTTAATATTATCAAGACTCTTTCATGTCCAGCCATTTTGGAGCTATCCTTACTTAATAAATATAATCCATTGATAGATTAGAGGTTGCAAAAAGTGACATTTCTAACAAAATCCTTAAAGATGGAACCTGCCAAGATAATGTCTAGAAACAAATCTTTGTTCATAGGTGTAAGGGCCTTTATGAAGGAAGCCAAGCATAATACACCTCTTGTCATCTTCGCAACGCTAGCTCAAGAAGATGCAACTCCAACTTTGGTTATTCTAGAGCAGTATGAAGGATTCAAGGATGTCTTTGAAAAGAAAAATGCTGACATGCTACCAGAGCATCGATCATACGATTGTGCTATAGATCTCCAAGAGGAAGCACAACCACAATTTGATCCAATCTATAATTTATCACAAGACGACCTCTCAGCATTGAACGATTAAATTAAAGAGAATCTTGTGAAGAACTTCATTCGGCATTCTAAATCTCCAACAAGTGCAATTATTCTCTTTGTGAAGTAGAAAGATGGCTCATTATGAATGTGCTTGGATTATCAAGGTTTGAACAAAATCACTGTGAAGAATTGATATCCATTATTACTAGTATCTGGGCTCTTGAAGCAACTTGGTGAAGCCAAAATATACACCAAGATTGTACATCATTTACATCATTTATTGAATGCTTTTACTCCTACAAGATTGTACATCATTTATTAGAGGGTGCTGCATATCTGGTGACTGTATATACAAATTACAAGAATTTGGAGTATTTCACAATAGCTCGAGTTTTGAATCGTCACTAAGCTCAATAGAACAAGTCAGGGTTGTTTTCGGCAACTTGGGATTTTATAAAATAAAATAGGGTTGATATTTTAAGTAATTTTAGAAGTTTTGTAGCAAATCTACAGCTGCAAATTTGTGGATTTTTGAGTATTGTTGTTGTTAATGTGTGTTGTAAATTTGAGCTAAATCTAATAGTTTAGTTGTACGTAATTGGGATTTAAGTGGGTCAAGGTCTCAGAAATTAAGTTTTGAGGGTCAGTTAGGGTTTTTAAGATCTTGAGCAATCTGCTAATTGGATTGGAATAATTTTTATTTGTGTGGATAATACACTTATTTTCCTATACATATGAGTGATTTGAGATTGATTGAACGATGAAAAAAGGAGAAATCAGCACTGGAAGATCAGCATCAAGGTTGGAAAAGGAGGCCGACCAACATCCGAGAAGTTTTTGGGATTTTTCTTCCATTTGGTAAGATCGATTTCCTTCAAATTTGTTGTGCTTGTTGTTGATTAAGAGGTTGAAAGGTATACAAAGTTTTAAGTAAGATCAACGGTCTAATCAGCAGATATTGAGGTTCTAATTTTTCTTAGGATTGATTTGAATTGGTTAGAATTTGGTTTAAGATTTGATTAGGATTTGGTTTAGGATTTAGGCTTTAGGATTTGACCAAGGTTTGACTTAGGATTTGATTTAGGTTTTGATTAGGATTTGATTAGGGTTTGACTTAGGATTTGAATAAGATATGACTTAGGATTTTAAGATTCTATTTTTAATATTATCTAAATTTAATATTTTATATGTTATTTTCTATTATGATTAATATATGATTCATTTACTCTTCTTTTGTAATTGCTTAAAGATTGGATCAAAATTTGATTAGTATTGTTAAGATTTAATAGAAGTTGTTTAGGATTCTATTAGAGCTGTTAGGATCTTGTTGTTGTGTATTTCTTTTTTGTCTTCTACAGCCAGGTGTCTGGAATATTCTCGAGCAAAATTGCATGTATTATGATAGTGTTTCTAATGAAAATTGAGGAGTGTGTTCTTCTAGTTGTGAGGATTCTAGAACCTACTCACTTGCTTGTATTGGAGTTGTGAGCAAAAAGTTATGCTTGTTTTAGTAGAGTGAGGTCTGCTACTATCAAAAAGTGATGGCAGAAACTTCGATCTGCCACTGCAAGTTTGATTTCAAGTCTTTCTTAGTGAAATTTATAGAGAATGTGGAAAATTGTGCTAGCTTTCTATTAAGACATTCCTTGTAGCATTTGGAATTTGAAAGAAAAAGTTGTAAGCTTGAGAGTGGGAAAGGGTCTGCTGCCACCTAATGAAGAGGGGCAGAGGCTTTGTTCAACCACCTAAGTCAGACAATATCTTCAATCTTTTTGATATTTTAGATGCTTATAGTAGCTTATGTAAGCTTTCCATGAAAACAAAAATCAATACATTTGGAGCTTTTATGAAAGTTTTATGAGCCGTGAAGTGTCAAGAGGAAAAATTATTGCTAAGGTTTGAAGAGTAGAATCAACTAGCTATAAAATCTGGAGTTTGAGAGGCATGCATGCAAAATTTTAGAACAAGTTAGATGATAGAGTGAGCTTTCTAAAAAGCTATTGCATGCCCAATTTGAAGAAGGGAAGTAATCACAACAAAGGCTGAAGTGAAGAAGAGCTTTGCTGCCTTTGCATATGCTGGGAAATTTTAGTGCCTATTTCTTTTAGCCATAACTTTTAAATGGTAAGACATCTTTTTGTGAAATTTTGATATGTTTTACAATGGATTAATAGCTTTCTATAGGCTATAAGCACGCTTAATTTGAACTTTGGATGGATTTTTAGTAATTTAATTAGTTTCAGCTTGTTGTATAACTTGTATTCCTCATATGTGGTTGTATTTTGAGGTATACTTGAATATATACACACTTTGCTTATACTTATTATACAAGTATATATACTTGTATTTATATCAAGTATTTATACTTATATTTATATTAAGTATTTATACAAATATTCTATAAGTATTATACATAATATTTGTATAAGTATTATACCAAGGATTATATACTATTTTATATAAGTGTTTATATAAGTATTTATACAAGTATTATATAAGTATTTATATAATTTTTATTGGAAGATTTATACTTTATATTTGTACAAGGCTGGTACAAGTATAATACAAGTATAATTTGAAAGCTTGAACAAATATTGTGCAAGTATAGAAGATACTTGCACGGCTTCCTCTTATGTTCCGTGCTAGTTTTAGTAGCAGCTAGGAACCCGGCGTTTTTTCAAGGCAAATTCTCTTTATCCGACAATGCCATGTGGCTAGCTTGTTGACCAAGTTTCTAACCTACTAATCACCTATAGATATGTATAAAGGTGATTCCATGTCTATGAAGCTTCTAAAAAGCTTCTCTATCAGATATTATCAAATCAACTCATTTTATCTACTTCTATTGGTCTATATTACTTAGATAGTTTATTAGAATAAATCTTATGTCCGTGATATTATCCACCTTTCTAAGGACAAGTTCTACGAGGAGTGGTGATTATATGTTGAGGAAGTCTAGGATATGTCAAATTGTGCTTAACACATACTTTGATCTTTGTTCCCAGCAAAGGTAGTTGATAGGTCCTTTCAGCCATTGATAATGTCCCATATTAGAATAAGAGGACCACCTTATTATTTGATTATTGTTGAGGCCTTCATAGCTTCTTTCAAAGAAAATATTAAGAACACCATCAGGAATAGTTCCTACCTTTAAAAGTATCACCAAACATCGGGAGTGTCTTCCAAGGTCGTGATACCAAACACGTTGTATTTCACCATCAATCAAAGGAAGGACATGTCATTCTTGAAGATCTTCATTTCTATTCCGTCGTCTTGAAGGTTGTGATAGTCGTAATGTCTTGTCCGATAAATCAGCAAATGATGGCTCTTGAGCTAAATTCACTAGTTGTTGATCCTCCATTGTTTTAACACAAACAAATCTAAAGAGATAATAAACAATGATACAAGGTAGGATGAAACCTCTATAGAACCTGCTTTGCTTTATAGCAAAGATTTTTTTGATTATTTATCTTGATTTTGATGGATGTTGTCGATGAAATGCATTGACTTTTATTGATGCATTTGTTAGATTCTTTGATGGCTTCCATGTGCGTTCACTAATATCGTATCCGCGTTAATACTCAAGATATTCCAGTCGATTTTGGCGCCGCCTTGAATCTAAAATCTCTTCAATCTCAAATTCTTCATCATTATCCACTTCTATAAGAGGTAGTGGCATTTGTCTTCTTTCTTGTATATCCATTGTCTTGTATGACTTGAGTAGTGACACATGGAATACAAGATGGATCTTCATAGACTCTGGTAGGTATAATCGATATTCAACTAGATTGATTTGTTCAAAAATAGGAAAAGGTCTAAGTCTATGATAGTCCAATTTATCACAAGGACGAGTAGTCTTGATATTGCGACAAAATAATCATATCTTGTCTCATACGTTGAATTGTGGTTGTTACTTGTGATATGCACCTGCATTTTTTTTTTGTTGTTCTTGAGCTTCTTTTAATTGCACCTATATTATTGCATGTAGCTCTCACAAACGACTAGTCAAATATTTTCTTGCTCAATTATCAACTTTTGAAAAGTCAAAAGCATCAAGTCATGGGTGGTAGCCATAATTGGCGAAGAAAGGTGTTTGTTGCATAGAAGAATATATCGTATTATGATAATCAAATTCTGCTAATGGTAGAAGAGCTGTCCAATCATCTTGTTGGTAGTTGATGGTACACTTTAAGTATTGCTCCAAGACTTGATTCACACGCTTTGTTTGTCTATCAATTTGAAGATGAAAAGTTGAAGATAACTTTATGTCCACTTTTAAGATCTTGAAAAGGGTTCTCCAAAATCTTGACACAAATTGAGTTTTCCTATCCGATATAATATTCTTAGGTAACCCATGATAGTAATAGATATTATTAATAAAAATCTTAGCTGTTTCTTTACTTGTGATAGATTTTGTGTATGGTACAAAATATGCCATCTTAATGAACCGATCTACTATCACAAATATAGAGTCATTAGATCTTAAGCTTGGAAGATCTGTGATGAAATCCATAGAAACAAGAGACCATGGTTGTTCTAGAATAGGTAATGGCTGAAGAAGCCTAAAAGATTAATGATGATGAGTCTTTGATCTTGAGCAGATATCACATGATTGTACAAAGTCTTTGACTGCCTTCCACATTTGAGGCCACCAAAAATCTCTTGATATAAATTTCAAAGTCTTGTTGTATCCAAAATATTGAACCGCCAAAAAATCATGACGTACTTGAAGAACATGTAAATATGCTTCTCCTTCTGGAACATATAGACGTCTTTCAAAATATAATAGATTGTTCTTGAACTCAAATTTAGAAGAATCATAAGACTTGGAAGAATTATTCTTGATATCATGAACAAGAGGGTCTAAGGACATACTTAACTAAATTTGCTTGAGAAAAGTTGAATCAACGGTCAATGTTGATTTCATTGCTTAAAGATGAAATTACTTTGGTTTCAAGAGGGTTGTTCTTTGTTGCTCAAAAATTGCATCTCTTTCTTTTGGTACAAAATAAGAATGTCTAGAAAGGGCATCGGACAAACCTTGTTGTTTTCTTGGCTAATAAGTAATAATGAATTCAAATCTTGACAAAGACATACTCCAACGAGCTTGACGACAATTCAATATACATGCCAATATAAAATACTCAAGGTTCTTGTAATCCGTGTACACGGTGATTGGACTGAAAGCGCCTTCTAAATAATGACGCCATTCTTGAAAGGAATCTACGATTGCAAGAAGTTCTTTGTCGTGGATTTCATAATTGATCTCGGATGTTGAGAATTTTCTTGAATGAAAAGCTATAGGATGAAGTTTGTCATCTATTTCCATTTGTAATAAAATCACATCCAAGGCAAAGTCTGATGCATTTGTTTCCATAAAAAATACCTTAAAAAAGTCAACTCGATACAAGATTGGTGCAGAAACAAATGATGTCTTCACAGCTTCAAATGCTGCTTTCGCTTCTTGATTCCATTAGAATTTGTGTTTACAGGTCAAATATATAAGTGGAACTGCAACTTGAGAGAAGTCTTTGATGAAGATCCAATAATAATTGGAAAATCTCAAAAAACATTGGACGTTTTGTTACCGTCTTTGGAATCTTTCAATTCATGATTGTTTGGACTTTTTTAGAATCCATCATGAGACCATCATTTGAAATGATGTATCTTAAGAAATTGACTTGATTAGTGTGAAATACACACTTTTCCATCTTGGCGTTGCCGTGTTGTGGTTCGGCTACTAAATGAAAAAATTATACATATATATTTAATGTATAATTTACTACGTAGCTAAAAGAAAGCCATATTAGTGGACTTTTATTGGTTATAGGATGTGATTAGGTTGCTAGTTTAGAAGGGATCTATTAAAAGGATTATTATTAAGGTTTATACAATCTTATTTTCTTTTTAGTAGTGATTTTTGAAATTAATTTTATATTGATAGTAACTTGTATATATCTCAAGTCACATATATTGGACATTGGTGATCTTTAAGATCTTATTTACTTCTTTTATTTGGTGCTTAAAGCACCAAGTATATAAATCTTATAAGAAGAAGGATTAGAAAAAGGTTTTTAGTGTAAAAAAGATAGTTTGGCCATCCATGTGGATGAATAGAGGTGGATGATAGAAATCTCTATTCTAATTGACCAAAAATCATGCCCAATGGGCTTTAAGGAGGTTGCCCGAGGATTTATTAGGAATTAGGGTTTGTTTTTCGAGAGGAGTTGGACATCAAAGGCTAGGATCATAAGGTTTAGGTTTTTGGATCTGGTTTAGATGCAAATTTTGTGTGATTTGCACTTTTTATGAAGAAGTTATAGGTGCTCAAAGTTAAGGTGTCGATTTTGGACCTACTGTCACTCTTTTGGATATAACTTGCGCATGCAGAGAGCAATCAAGGATCGGCGACTGGGGTTGGAGAGAGTACTTTCACAGCTACACTTTTTATTTTCAAAAAGCCAGGTACCCAATGTATTCTCAGATAAAAGGCCACGTCATATGACATATTAATGAATCCAATGTGAAACATCTGGGATGGGGAGTTTTGAAGAAATATTTTGGCCTTTATTATGGCAGGGGAACAAGGAGATATTAGTGGAAATTGTAGTGGAGCATCACCAATGCAGCTTAATCCTATTACAATCCAAATGTTTCAAGCATTAGCTCTTTATATGCATTAACAATAAGTAGTGGAGCGTAAGGAGACTAGGGCTACCGAAGCCTTACAATCTGTTATTGGCATATTAGATCAGTTTGATGGAAAAAATATTTCTAAATATTTGAAGTATTATTCTCGAGAGATGGAGCTTAATAAAATACCGGAGAAGGAGATGATCCTAACATTTGAGCTAACAGTTGTACCTGAACTCCGTGAACATATAAAGGGGATTATTTAAACTCATGGAGCAAAATGGGAGGATTTTATCCTTCAGCTAAGAGAAGAATATTCTTTGGAGGATGTTGAAAGAGTGACAAAAAAATCACTTATGGAATAGATTAATAAATCCAATATGGGGTTGGTTGTAATAGAATTATTTCCAGAATTTGAAAGGCAATTTCTTCAACTATCTCGGATGGAAAAGCTTACACTTGAAAATGACAAGGTGGAGCTATTTTTCCAATTAGCCGACAATGAGTTACAAAAAGAATTGGAATTATTATTGGAGGATAACATAAAAGACAATGGACTTATTATTGATTGGAAGAAGGTCTCTGAAGTAGTGGATATATTTGCTAAAAGAGAGTACCGAAGAGATAAAGTGGTGGTAAGACAAGAAACTAGACCTCCTCCAGTTACGATATCTAATAGGCAAGTATCAGAACCTGCTATACCAGTAAGTGCTATTCCAATTCCTATGTCTATAATTGTACCACAAAAAGATGCAATTGAGGAATTAATGAAAGGAATGAAAGACTTACAAATCAAATTGGCAAAGGTAGAAAAAAAAAGAGGAGCATCTGAGATCAAACCTACATCGAAGCAAGGATATATATAGAGGTGTATTTGGTGCGATAGTATGGAGCATCCTCGAAAGGAGTGTGAAGATTTTGCTGATACTTTACAACGAGGAGTAATTTTATGGAAGGATGGAAAGATTGCACTGCGTGATACAGGTCAGTTCCTCGAAACTAATTTTGAAAAAAGAGGGATGAAAAAGATTTTAGAGGACTATCTATCACAACATATTACGGTATCAAGGAAAGCCACCACTTATGACATAGAGGTTATAAGGGAGAAAGAAGATGGTTTTGACAAACATGTAGATATGAGGGATTTAAAGAATCATGCTATCACCAGTATGAATAAGAGAAAGACATCAAGGCAAGAATTGCTCAATACAACCACAATAATCATGAATGCTACAAGATGGGATGACCCTGTTGATACCATGTTTGTACATGCTTATATGGCAAAATTCCACCATGAAGCTTTCATGGATATGAAGAGGAGAAGAAATAAAATAGAAGAAAACTTTGAGGAACCAAATAATAAGAAAATATCTCAAAGAGATGAAGAGGGAACACAGAATAAAGGGATATCTACACCGCTTGATAGTACATCATCTAAGAATAGACCATCAAAATCATACTTTGGAGATATACTGCTACCAAAGGAAAAATAGGAAGAAAGGATGGTAGCAGACAAAAACAAAGAGAATAGTAAGCTTGTTGCCTATAAGTTGCAATCAAATATAGAAGCAACTACAGATTTGAAGGAGATATTGGAGGAGAGGGTGTTGAATGCCAAAATTGAATTCATGTTATGAGAAATTTTGGACATTACAAAGAAAAAATTTGATGATCTCATTATAGACACTATTAAGCAAAAAAGACAATTGATAGGGGAGTCAGCAATGTCCAATGCATTAGATACAATATAAATAAAAGAAAAAGAGTTGGAATTGGCTAAATGTTGTATCAATCAAAAGGATCAATTTTCCTTGGATGAAAATAAGATTGATGACAAAGGTCCTAGTCATTACTCTAAGAAGCATTAAGCTAGAGCCACTATAGAAACTTTGGTGAAGGTGGGAGACTTGACAATTGTAGGAAAACGCATAAAACTCTTCAAACAATAGAGTCAAGACATAACACATGAAGATATAAGAAAAGAAATTGACTTCTTTATAGATAAAGAAAATGAACAGGATTTTGAAGAAGATATTGCTGGAGCAATAGTATGATGCCGACCACAACTTCAATTCTTTTTGGTGCATACCAGAGGATGCACATGTTTAGAAAGAGTAGATGTTGAGTTGTGATTTGGCTACTATGTGAAAAAATTGTATATATATATATATATATATATATATATATATATATATATTTAATATATAATTTATTACGTAGCTAAAAAAAAGCCATATTAGTGGACTTTTATTGATTATAGGATGTGATTAGGTTGCTAGTTAGAAGGGATCTATTAAAAAGATTATTATTAAGGTTTATTCAACCTTATTTTCTTTTTAGTAGTGACTTTTGAAATTAATTTTATATTGATAGTAACTTGTATATATCGCAAGTCACATATATTAAACATTAGTGATCCTTGAAATCTTATTTATTTCTTTTATTTGGTGCTTAAAGCACCAAGTATATAAATCTTATAAGGATTAGAAAAAGATTTTTAGTATAAAAAGGGTAGTTTGGCCATCCATGTGGATGAATAGAGAAGGATGGTAGAAATCTCTATTCTAATTGGCCAGAAATCATGCCGAATGGGCTTCAAGGAGGTTGCTTGAGGGTTTATTAGGAGTTAGGATTTGTTTTTCAAGAGGAGTTGGACATTAAAGGCTAGGATCATAAGGTTTAGGTTTTTGGATATGGTTTAGGTACAAATTTTGTATGATTTGCACTTTTTATGAAGAAATTATAGGCGCTCAAAGTTAAGGTATCGATTTTGGATCTATTGTCACTCTTTTGGATATAACTCATGCATACAAAGAGCAATCAAGGATTGGCGACTGGGATTGAAAAGAGTACTTTTATGGCTATACTTTTTATTTTCAAATAAATTCTCCATAGCTAGATACCTAATATATTTTCAGATATATTAGGCTTATAGCTTTTTAGTTGGTCGGCAGAATATTTAATGATATTCTGAGAAAAATCAAGTCTACAAGAATTCCAGTCTATTTAAGGGTTATATTTTTCAAGCCATGATAAACCTAAAATAATTAGATTAGATGGAGATTTAATTATATTAAAAGCTATGTAGCTATTATGACCATCTATTGTTACTTTTATAGGATGGATTTTATGAGTGATGTCTTCAGAAGACAATGGATAACCATCTATGACTTCTACATGTATGGATTTAGTTTTCTATATTAAAAGTATTTTACGATTTTTAACAAATTATTCATCTAAAAAGCATACTGAGGCTCCTGAATCTAACTAGGCAGAGGCTCTGTAGTTTTTTGGTCCTAAATATACCTCTATTATAAAACAAGGAGAGGGTTCTGAGAAGAGAATAGGACCTTCACTAGGAATTGTATAAGGTTCTAACTGCACGGTGTCATACTGCATTTACGTGCAGTGTATAAAAATATGAAAAATCTTGTATCTATTGTTAATATATGTGTGAGTGCTAGAGGTTATTTTAGAAGATATTATAAGGAGAGGATTTATTATAGCCACTTAATTAGTGAATTAAGATGACTATTTGTTTTGTTCCTACCTTATTTATATCCTAGAATAGACTCTTTTGTAATTAGAAGAAAGGTAAAGGTTGTTTTACCTTTCTTGTTGACTTTTGAGGTAGAATGGACCTTATGAAGGATAAGAAAGAAGAGCATGGGGGTGAATAAGGCCCATCCAATAGGATTTGGCTGCCCATGTGGGCGTCTCATAGTCTATTATAGAAAGAAAGGGAGATATACTCCTCTTGTTAGACCGAGAGAGAAAGAGAGTTTTTGAGTGGTGAACTTTGGAGAGCGATAGCTCCGAGGAGATAGAAGTTTTTGTAGTGAAAATTTGTAGGTGTGTTCTTCAAGTTGTGAGGATTCTAGAACCTACTCACTTGCTTGTATTGGAGTTGCGAACAAAAAGTTATGCTTGTTTTAGTAGAGTGAGGTTTGCTGCCACCTGACGAAGAGGGGCAGAAACTTCGAGCTGCCACTGCAAGTTTGATTTCGACTCTTTCTTAGTGAAACTTATAGAGAGTGTAGAAGATTGTGCTAGCTTTCTATCAAGACATCTCTTGTAGCATTTGGAGTTGGAGAGCAAAAGTTGTGAGCTTGAGAGTGGGAAAGGGTTTGCTGCCACCCGACGAAGAGGGGCAGAGACTTTGTTCAACCACCCAAGTCGGACAGTCTCTTCAATCTTTTTGATAATTTAGGTGCTTATAGAAGCTTGTGTAAGCTTTCCACAAAAACAAAAATCAATACATTTAGAGCTTTGATGAAAGTTTTATGAGCCGTGAAGTGTCAAAGAGGAAAAATTGTTGCTAGGGTTTGAAGAGTAGAATCGACTAGCTACAAAATCTGGAGTTTGAGAGGCATGCATGCGAAATTTTAGAACAAGCTAGATGATGGAGTGAGCTTTCTAAAAAGCTATTGCATGTCCAATTTGGAGAAGGGAAGTGATCACAACAAAGGCTGAAGTGAAGAGGAGCTTTGCTGCCTTTGCATTTGCTTGGAAATTTTAGCGCCTACTTCTTTTAGCCATAACTTTTAAATGGTAAGTCATCTATTTGTGAAATTTTGATATGTTTTACAATGGATTATTGGCTTTCCATAGGCTATAAGCACGCTTGATTCGACCTTTGGATGAATTTTTAGTGATTTATTTAGTTTCAGTTTGTTGTATAACTTGTATTCGTCATATGCGGTTGTATTTTGAGGTATACTTGAATACATACATACTTTGCTCATACCTTTTATACAAGTATTATATATTGTATTTATACAAGTATTCTACAAGTATTCTATAAGTATTATACATAATATTTATACAAGTGTTTATACAAGTATTTGTACAAGTATTATACCAAGGATTTATATAAGTATTTATATAAGTATTTGTATAAGTATTATTCAAGTATTTATACTTTATATTTGTACAAGACTTGTATAAGTATAATACAAGTATAACTTGAAAGCTTGAAGAAATATTGTGCAAGTATAGAACATACTTGCACGGCTTCCTCTCATGTTCCCTGCAAGTTCTAGTAGCAGCTACGAACCCGGCGTTTTCCCAAGGCAAATTCTCTCTACCCGACAACGGTCCCTATTGTAGCTGGACAAATTTGTTTTCCGATATGTTGTCTTCTTTGACAGCCATACTCCTGATTTTGTAGTTGTGTTGTTTCTTTGGACAATGTTGAGTAGTGTGCTTAGGTTCTCTACAATATAAATATAATCTTCCTTGACGACGTCAAATCTTTTCTTGTTCAGTAAGAGGTTTAAAACATATCGCATCATTTTGCATGTCTTCTACTTCCGAATGTACATTTTGTGAGGACGTTGATATTGCCATTGAATAATAACGTTGAGGCTCTCTTATATGACTCTCAGATCAAAATTCAAAGAGTCAATTGTCACATTTCACAACAAAATTAATTGCTTGACTCAATGTTTCAGGATCGGATAAATTGAGCATTAATTTTTTTACCTCATGTTGTAATCCGTAGAAAAACTGGCTGATGAGTGCAGCATCAATCCACTTGATATCAATCGCTAATTGTCAAAATTGTGATGAGTATAATGACACTGATCGATTGTCTTATCGTAGGATGCAAATCTTGTTGGTTGCAACATGGATTGCATCATGTTCTCCATACATAGATCAAAATTCCGCTAAAAATGCCTCCAAATTATTCAATATTGGATCACGTCGTTCAAGACAAGATAAAAACCACAATAAAGCAGAATCCAAAAGTAACGTTTCAATAAACCTAACTTGAGATCTTTACGTATGATAACTTTGAGATTGAAGTTCAATCACCAGTTGTACCTGATTGAAAAATCTTTGAAATTTAGATCTTGTGCCATCAAACTTCTCAGACAAACTAATTTTTGGTTCTCTAATGTTTGAACGGTGCTCCATCATAGGTGAGGTAGTATGGTTTGGTGTAGATATTGACGTAGCTTCAACCATCTCTATATCTTCACTTCCTGTTAATCTTGTTGCTTCTTGTGGTGGTAAATTGAGTTGATGCATTGCAAGCATTAGCTCTCTCATTTGTTCTTGCATTTGTGCCATTACACTCTTCATTTCCGCAAGCTCTGCCATGATAATATAATAAGAAGGAAGATGTCTATTCTCACTTTAAGAAATGTAGAATAATACACTCAAAAGAAAAAAATCTAGAAATAATATCAGTTTAGAAGTGGATACTCCAGAACTAAAATGCTTATGTCTTATCAAGAAAAAGGGATAATCCACTCTTAATCAAAAAATGACAGAACTCTGATACTGTTTGTGTACTCTTATGAATCTATCAAGGACATGAACTAAAAAAAGATGTATAATCTAATAAAAATTGTATCAAAGTAAAGCCACAAAATAAGAATAAGAAAATATGTATATTCAAAGGAAAACTGGAATGGCTATTGCTAAAGACTAGAAATATGAAGACTCTTGAAACTAGACTAGAATCAGGAAAGGAATTGACAAGAGTGAAGAAGATTTCACTCTTGCCTCTATAAATACTATCTAACTATGAGCTACGTGGCGATATTCTATAGGATCTCATACATATGTGTCTAACTTGTAAGACACGTGTCAAACTTGCATGACAAGTTTTTCACATGTGCGCCACGTACTTCGCTTGTTCCGCAAGCTATCAACATGTGTGACACATGGCTAGCTTGTTCCACAAGCTACCAACATGTGCACCATGTGACTAGCTTGTTGACCAAGTTTTTAACCTATCAATCACCTATAGACATGTATAAAGGTGATTTCTCATCTATAAAGCTTCTAAGAAGCTTATCTATCAGATATTATCAAATCAACTTATTTTATCTACTTCTATTGGTCTATATTATTTAGATAATTTACTGGAATAAATCTTATGTCTGTGACAACTAGTAATGCCATCTCAATCAGATATCTCATAGCATCGACCTCGAGATGAAGAATTAAAAGAATCAAGAAGACGTCCAAGAATACCAAGTAGCAGGTTACTCATGATTGTCTTTGAAGCTGAATCAGCTCATGAAGGTAGTGGCAAAACAATATTTTTAGGCTACTTCCACAATGAAGATACAGAAGTTCAGGCATGGACTCAAGTGGAAGGTATTGGTCATTACCAGTGGTAACAACGACCCATGAATCATTTGCCTTATCAACGACAAGTGGAGTATATTGTAGAGACTATGCGCCAAATCTTTGATTTTTTACGTTTGTGAGCATACATCTCAAATGGCTTCTCGGAGACCTCGAAGCTAGAGGAGGAGGTGATGTCAAGGAATTACTTGTCAGAACCTTGTAGAACATTCTAGAAAGATTCTTAAAACTCTTTAGAATCTTTCAAAACCTTCTAGCATCTTCTAAGTAGATAGAAGTTGCTTGAAAAGTTTTCTACTTGGTAGAAGTTGCTTGAGAATCTTTCTAGTTGATAGAAGTTATTTGAGAAGCTTCCTAATTAGTAGAAGTTGCTTGAGAAGCTTCCTAGTTGGTGGAAGTTGCTTGAGAAGCTCCCTAATTGGTAGAAGTTACTTGAGAAGCTTTCTAATTGGTAGAAGTTGTTTGAGAAGCTTTCTAATTGTTGGAAGTTGCTTGAGAAGCTCTCTAGTTGGTGGAATTTGCTTGAGAAGCTTCCTAGGTAGGAATATATATTGGAGCACATCTCTTAGAAGTTTATATATATTAATAATAAATACTAAAGATGTTATATAATAATTTAAAATTATATTAAAATTTATATTATATAATAATTTAAAAAAATAATAAAATTTTTATTATTAATTTTATTAAAATATATTTTTTTAATTTATTAAATCTATTTTATTTTTAAAATATATACAAATATATTTTTAAAGTATACATAAATATTTTTAAATTTATTAAATCTATTTTATTAAAATATATTTATATGTATACTTTCACAAAATTTTGTTACAATAAATATGGATGAATAGTAAATATTAATGCGGTTGTAATATTGAAATATTTATTATATTAGATTCTTAGTAGTCATATAATAGTAAAAATAGAAATAATTAGGTATAATAATTACTAGAATTTATATAATAGGTAGGATTGGTAGTTATTAGAATTTGAAAGGATCAATCTGTGACCATGCAATAATTAAAAAAAAAAATTATAAATATAATCTATACATATTAACATGCATTGGCTACTTATAAGTAAAGGGTGTTAGAAATATAATTTTATATTATTCTATACTTCTTTTGAGAACACATGTTGACTTTTTAGTTTTTGATGTTTTTTATTTTTATTTTTTTCAATAGCTTATAGGTCCATGCATGCTTATACTTTAAAAGACTTAAAAGTCTTGTTTGTTTGTTTATTTGATGTTGTTATTATTGTATATCATTAGAAATAGATTAATTTTTATTTTATTATTATTTATTTTATTTTCTAAAAATTTAAAAATAATAATCTTGAGATCTATATTTAGTTATAAATATATAAGATTAGGATTTTATTATAAATTGGTCAAATCTTCTAATGTAGATGTAATTTTTTATTCTTGAATATAAAAAAATATACTAAGATTGTATTATCTTATTTGAAAGAATTATAAGTGATTTTTGTTACGTTAAAAATCTGAGTAAATAAATTTGTATATATCTTGTAAAAAATAGTCTATTATAGTTATTATACCATATTTTGAAAGCTTTTAAGGAGTCTTTGTTGCTTTTAATATCTTAAATATTAACTTTGTATCTTATATGCTTATTAAATTATTTATCTTTTAAAAGGATATATTTTTAAATTATAAAATATATTTGAGTGTTTTTAAAGCCCTTTTAGTATTGAAAGAGTCTTTATAAGAAAAAAATGAAAAGAATAATTTTCTGGACTAATCTTTATTTCTAAGCACTTTCTACAAATATTATTGCTAGAAAGTAAAAAAAGTAGAGAACTTGAGGTGTCTATATTCAAAATATTTATAAATATTTATTTTAAGAGATTTTTTTGAATTTCAAACAATATATTTAAAGAATTTTTTTAAAAATTAAATAAAAATATTTCTCTTTTAAAAAAAATCTTCTTTTTTAATATTATTATTTATTTCTTCTTCAATATGGTTTTTAATTAAAAAAAACTTAAGAATGATTGAAATTTTTTTTTAGCAACAAATTCTACCATTGAAAGGTCAAAATAAAGTTTTTATCAACAACATTAGATTATTAGAGAATTATTAATAAAAATAAAGTTTTACTATCAATGAGTGCTGATCTTATAATAAAGAAGTAATATATTTGATGTATAAAAAAGACTTATGATACTATTTCTACTAATTTAGATAAAAATAATATTATCTATATTATATTTTGGTAAAATATATTTAAAAATAGAAATAAATCTTTAAAATATTTATTAAAGCAAGAATTTTTCTAATATCATTTTCATAAAGAAAAAATTATTTATGTACAAAATAAAGAAAACAAAAGATAAAAACTTGATGGTATGCATGAATAAGGTGAAGGCCCTTGCTAATCAACTTGTAATTATAAACAAGCCCTTGGAAGATATTGATATGATGATAACCTTGTTAATAAAATTTTCAAAGTTCCACAACAATTTAATTATGACATTAGATTCTATCAATATAAGAGATTTTATAATAAAATAAATTATAATAAGATTTAACCAAGAAATAATCATATTTTATGCAAAAGAATCCTAATATAAAGGTTTGATAATTTTTCTTATAAAGACAAAAGATAATTATTCTAACTAAAGTCCTATTATAAGAATATATTTTATTTAAATAAAATTATGAAAAATTACTTATAATTACTCTAATATAAAAAATTTTAATTAAAAATATTAATAATATAAGAAATAAATTTAAAAGACATAATAATATTTTTATGTCAAGTAAAAATATATCTATAATTGTTATGCCTAATTAGATTGTAGATTTAGGTATGACTATACATATTACACCTTAAAAGTCTTATTTTGACACTTGCAAGACCATTCTATCAATTAATAATCTTATAAGTGTCATGGACATAAGATTTATTCCAATAATTATCTATTTAATATAAATTAATAGAAATAGGTAAAATAAGTTAATTTTATAATATCTTAGAAAAAAGCTTCTTCAAAGCTTCCTCAAAGCTTCATAGACGTGGAATCACATTTATACATGTCTATAGGTGATTAATAGGTTAAAAACTTGGTTAACAAGCTAGCCACATGTCGCACATGTTGGTAGCTTGTAGAACAAGCTAACCATGTGTTGAATATGTTGGTAGCTTACGGAATAAACTAAATACGTGGCACACATATAGAAAACTTATCTTACAAGTTTGACATGTGTCTTGGAAATTAGACACATGTAAGAGATCCTATAGAATACCGCCACGTAGCTCTTAGATAGATAGTATAAATAGAGACAAGAGTGAAGCCTTCTTCACTCTTATTAACTCCTTTCTTGCTTTTAGTCTAGTTCAAGAGTCTCATGTATTTTTTAGTCTTTGACAATAGCTATTCCAATTTCTTCTTGAATATATATACTTCTTTATTTCTATCTTATTATTTTCCTTTGATATAATTTTTACTAACTTATGCATCTGTTTAAGTCCGTGTGCTTGATATATTGTCAAGAGTGAAGTTACAATATCAGAGCTTTGTCTCTTCTTGATTAAGAGTGGATTACCCTTTTTTCTTAATAAGACATAAGCCTATTAGAAGTTATAGATTATCCACTTCTAAACTGATATTGTTTCTAGAATTGTTTTTTTTATTTTTGAGTATTTTATTTTGTAGTAAAAATAGATACTTTCTTTCCTTTCTATTATGATAGAACTTGTTGAAATGAAGAGTGCAATGGCACAAATGCAAGAACAAATGAGAGAATTAAATCTCGCAATGCATCAATTCAATGCACCACCAGAAAGAGCAACAAGATTAATAGGAAGTGAAGATATGGAGATGATTCGAGGTGCTTTAAGTTATACCACTTCACTTACAATTGAACACCGTTCAAGCATCAAAGAACCAAAAATTAGTTTGCCGGAGAAGTTTGATGGCACCAAATCTAAGTTTTGAGGATTCATTAATCAAATATAAGTGGCGATTGACCTTTAATCCCAAAGTTATCCAATCCAAGGATCACAAGTCACATTTATTAGAACAATACTGTCAGGTTTTGCTTTATTATGATTTTTGTTCTTTCTTGAATGATGGGATCCAGTACTAGATAATTTGGAGGCATTTTTAGCAAAATTTTGATCTATGTATAGAGAACATGATGCAATTCATGTCGCAACTAAAAAAATCTGTATCTTGCAATAAAGCAATCCATCAATGACATCATATGCTTTATAATTTTGTTAGTAGCAATTGACACCAAGTGGAATGATGTTGTGCTTATTAGCCAATTTCTTTATGGGTTACAATATAAGATAAAGAAATTGATGCTCAACTTATCCGATCCTTAGATATTGAATCAAACAATTGATTTTACTGTGAAGTGTGGCAAAATCAATTATTTGACAAAATCCTCAAAACCTTCTTTTTGTTCTATAGCAGATGTCTATTTGGGACCTAAAAATCACAAAGTCTCTACATTACTAGATTCAAAAGCTTCAACATATTTTTTAGATAAAGAATTTGTTAAAAGTCGTAAAATATCTTCAATACAAAAAACTAAAGAAATACATGTAGAAGTTATAGATGATTGCCTATTATCTTCTGAAAATATTATTCATAAAATCTTTCCTATAAATGTAACAATAGATGGTCATAATAGTTGTGTAGTCTTTAATATAATTAAATCTCCTTCTAATCTAGTCATTTTAAGTTTATCATGGCTAAGAAAGTACAACCCTTGAATAGATTGGATTTTCCATAGACTTAATTTTTTTCAAAGCATTAATAAGAGTCCCGTAAATCAAGTAACAAATCATAAGCCTAGTATAATAAAACGCGTACTTATAGGCGCAAAAGCATTTATAAATGAAGCAAAAGAAGGATCATCTTTTGGTATTTATGCTACATCCATTTTTGATGGTAAAAGGGCTTTAAGTGGCATTCCAAGCCAATATCAAGATTATCAAGACGTTTTTGAGAAGAAAAATGCAGACATTCATCTGGAACATTGTCCATATGATTACTCAAATGATTTCAAAGTGGGAACTCAACCTCTATTTAGACCAATCTACAGTCTATTCCAAAATGAATTGGCAGAACTTAAGAAATACATTAATGAGAACTTAGCTAAGAATTTCATACGCCATTCAAAATCTCTAACATGAGCTCCTATCTTGTTTGTAAAGAAGAAAGATGGATCACTACGAATAAGTGTAGATTATTGATGACTCAACAAGATTACCATCAAGAATAGATATCCTTTACCTCTGATATCTGGACTTCTTAATCAATTGAATCAAGTTAAGATCTATACAAAAATAGATCTAAGAGGAACATATAATTTGGTGTGCATCAAAGAAGGTGATGAATAGAAGACTACTTTTTGAATAAGGTATGGATATTTTAAATATAATGTCATGCCTTTCAGACTTACAAATACACAAGTTGCTTTTTAATATCTTATGAATGATGTTTTTTGTGAATTTTTTGATGATTTTGACGACATTCTAATCTACTTCAAGAATATAGAAGAACATAAACTTCATGTTTGTTGTGTATTACAAAAATTTAGAGATACAAGATTATATGCCAAGATAAAAAAGTGTATATTTTATATTATTTAAGTTGATTTCTTAAGATACATCATGTTGAATAATGGTCTCAAAATGGATCCCAAGAAAGTCCAGATAATCAAAGATTAGAAAATTCCAAAAATAATAAAAGATGTGTAATATTTTTTGAGATTTGCCAATTACTATCAAATCTTCATTAAAAACTTTTTTCAAATTGCAGCTCCAGTTACACGCTTAACTTGTAAGGATAAATTTGAGAGGAGCAAAGAAGTAGAAGCATCATTTGAGATTTTGAAGATAACTTTTACTTCTGCACTAATCTTGTATTGTGTCAACTTTTCTAAGGTATTTTTTATGGAAACAGATACATCATACTTTGCTTTAGAGGTAATATTGTCACAAATGGGAGTAGATGACAAACTCCATCTAGTAGCTTTTTATTCCAAGAAATTTTTAGCAACAAAAATCAATTACAAAATCTACAATATAGTACTTTTTATAATAGTGGATTCTTTTCAAGAATGGCGTTACTATCTAGAAGGTGCTTTTAGTCCAGTCACCATGTATACAAATCACAAGAATCTCAAGTATTTCATATCAACATGTGTGTTGAATCATCGTCAGGCTTGTTGGAACATGTCTTTATGAAGATTCAAGTTTATCATCACCTATCGGCCAAAAAAATAACAAGGTCTATCCGAAACCCTTTTTAAACATTCTTATCTTGTATCAAAAAAAAAAGATTTAACTTTTGATCAATAAAGAATGATCCTTTTGAAGCCAGAGCAATTTTATCTTCGAGTAATAAAATCAACATTAATTATTGATTCCACTTTTTTCAAGCAAATCTAGTCCAGTATGTCTTCAGATCCTCTTGTCTATTAGATTAAGAATAATTCATATAAGTCTCATGATACTTCCAAGTTTGAGTTCAAGAACAATTTATTTTATTTTAAAAGACACCTATATATTCCAGAAGGCGCAGCACGACTACGTTGTCATAATATGTATTGTCTTGTTTGGGAATACACTGGGCACCTGCCTGTGGAAGGTAAAATTATGTTTGCAAATAATCAAGAAATCCTAATAGGTTTCATTCATATATGAAGAATATAATTCAAATTTTAATTCAAAAGTGTTTAAAAATATTCCTTTTAGTAACATCAACCATGCATATATTCCAATTGTATTGTTTCTTTTATAATTAAGTAATTTTTATTTTTCTTTACAAGCCCTAATCCTAATCAGTGAGCTTTAACAAGCTTTAATTCAACCGTTGTCGTGTAGTAATACGACTACTAGGTGAAAGAGGGGAGGAATGATTATATTATAGAAGAGCTCAAATGAAAATATTTGAGAAAATTATCTTAGAAAAATAGATAATAGACAAGGAGGTAGTAAAAATTAAAAAGTGCTAATGCTGCCTTTTATAAAAGGGATTTCTACTTACTTTGTAAAGCCATAAAAATGGTAAAACAAAGTAGATTAGAAAAATAATTGGTATAGGTATGTTTAATAAGAAGTTAAGAGTAGGTTTTAGAGAAATTTACCTCAAAACTACAAGAGTTGATATCCGGAGAGGGCCGGTTAAGAACCTGGGTCGAAACCAGACCCCAGGGCACAAAACCGCGTGCCGACGGCGAATGGAGGGTCTTTTTGCAGATCGAAGATTGGGGTTAGGGAGTGAACTTGAAGGGTTTTATATAGGAGTTGATTTTGAGTGATTTGGAAAAAAAACGACTTTGTAATAGCTTTGCAAAGTCAGGGTTTATTTTGGCTACTTGAGATTTTGTGAAATAAATTAGGGTTGATGGTTTAGGCAATTCCAGAAGCTTTGCAGCAGATCTACGGCTGGAAATTTGTGGGTTTTTGGGTATTGTTGTTGTCAATGTGTGCTGTGAATTTGAGATTGATCTAACGGTTTGATCAAAGGTTATTGAAATTTATGTGAGTTGGGGTCTCTGGAATTGGGTTTTAAAGGTCAGTTAGGGTTTCGCAGATTTTGATCAATCTATCGGTTGGATTGGGGTGAAATTTATGTGTGTGTGTAGAAGACTTAATTTCCTACATGCTTGTGAAATTTGGAAGCAGTTGAACGGTGCAAATAGGAGGTTTAGGCACTGGAATATTGGCGTGAAGATTGGAGAAGGAGGCCGGCTGATACCCGAGCAAATTTGTAAGTTTTTCTTCTTCTTGGTAAGTTGGATCTTCTTCAAACTTGGTGTGTGTGTTTTTAACTTAATTGTTAAGGTGTATGAAATATTTCAATCAAGATCAACGGTTTGTTTGGTAGTTATTGTGGTTCTAAAACTGCCTTAGAAATTGCTTAGGGTTTGACTTAGGGTTTGATTAGGGTTTGACTAGGGATTGACTTAGGGTTTCATTAGGGTTAGGATTTCATTAGGGTTTGACTTAGGGTTTGATTAGGGTTTGACTAGGATTTGATTAGGGTTTGACTAGGGTTTGACTTAGGATTTGATTAGGGTTTGACTAAGATTTGACCAAGATTTGAGTTAGGGTTTCATTAGGGTTAGGGTTTGATTAGGGTTTGACTTAGGGTTTGATTAGGGTTTGACTAGGATTTGACTTAGGGTTTGATCAGGGTTTGACTTAGGGTTTGACTAGGGTTTGACTTAGGGTTTGACTAAGGTTTGACCAAGGTTTGACTTAGGGTATGACTAAGGTTTGATCAAGGTTTGACTTAGGGATTGACTAGGGTTTGAATAAGATATGATTTAGGGTTTTAAGATTCTATTTTTAGTATTTTCTAAATTTAGTATTTTATATATTATTTTCTATTATGATTATTGAATGACTCATTTATTCTTCTTTTATAATTTCTTTAAGATTGAATCAAGCTGAAAAATATTGTTAAGATTTAATAGAAGTTAATTAAGATTCTATTAGAATTGTTAGGATTTTGTTGTGGCGTATTTTCTTTTTATCTTCCACAGCCAGGTGCCCGGAGCATTCTCAAGCAAGACTTCACGTATTACGATACCGTCCACTTAGTATGAAATTTTGTATCAAATATAAATATAAGCCTTCTACATGCTTAGAAAAATTCAGCTCAACCCAACTTACAGATTGTGAGAAAATGCCCAAAAATCGCACTAATGACACTCGGCCGCCAACTTGAAAATCAATGTAGAAATTCCAATGGTGATTTCTCCTTCTTCCATTATTAACTTTAGCTCAAACTTGGTATGTAGCTTGATCTCCAAGTCTTCTATTATCATGCAAAAATTTACATTGATCCAATTTTTAAATCTTTAGTTATCACAGAAACCCTATCCAATCCTAAACTGCCAATTTTTGACAACCCTTTGTATCAAAGTCCAAATATCTCCTGATTGCATTATTAAATTAATACAAATTTTTTTAAGTACTTAGCACATCCAACAATTTAGATAATATCAAATTTTGAACTATAAATGCTATACAAATTGCACAAATCACTCAAGAATGCAAGCCATCATTGTCTTATATAAAATCCAAAACACTAATACAAACCCTGACTTTGAATAATAATTGCAAAGTCATCCAAAGTCCTATGGCAACAAGCTTAATGTTCTTGATAGAGGCTTTAAGCTAGCTATCCAATCTAAAAATCTGATCTGCAAAATTCCACGTACTTTGTCATAGGTGGCCATTTTAATAGCTAGAGGTCTAATTTCGACCCTATTCTACAAACGGCCAACCCCCTCGTATCAATCTAACCTATCCTAGGGATTTTATACCCTAACCCTATCCTCAACTTAATCCTAGTATCAATCATGCTAGTAATTTATCTTTTTTACTATGATTTTATCATTTATGGCCTTTCTAAGGCAGTAAAAGAATTATTATAGCTTAGAAAGTAAAATTACTAACTAATTCTTATCTAGTAGCTTTTAAGTGAAGAAAATAAACTAAGATGCTTTTGTAAAAATCTTGTTAAAATATGTTGAATTCTTGTTGAACTAAGATAATAGAATATTAATTGAAAAATCATTTTTAGTCATAGTTTCACCATATAATCGTATCACAACATGACAACGTGCTCTAAAAGCTCGTCACAACCTCCCTACGGTATGATATTTTGGATATAATAAGACTTTGAAGCTAATCTCAAGAGATTTTTGGTGGCCTTAAATTTAAAAGGCTTTTAAAGAGTTTGTACAATCGTGTGACGTTTGTTCAAGATCAAAAACTCCTAGTCATTGACCTTACGGACTTCTTCAACCATTACTTGTACCAAAACAACCTTGGTCTTGTGTTTCTATGGATTTTATCACGGATCTTCCAAAATGAAGTTCATATGATTTTATATTTGTGATTATAGATTGTTTTACCAAGATAGCACATTTTATACCATGTACAAAATCTATTACAGCTGAAAAAATAGCTAAATACTTTTTTGATAATATTTATTACAATCATAGATTATTAAGGGATATTAAATCAAACAGATGAACATAATTTATATCAAGGTTTTGAAAGATTCTTTTTAAAATATTGAAGGTAGATATAAAATTATCCTCAGCTTTTCACCTTCAAACTAATGGATAAACGGAATAAGTAAATCAAGTTTTAGAGCAATATTTGAGATGTACCATCATCTACCATCAAAATGATTGGACAATTCTTTTGCCAGTGGCAAAGTTTGTTTATAATAATTTGGTATATTTTTCTACTCAACAAATTCCATTCTTTACAAATTACGATTATCATCTATGACTTGATACCTTAGACTTTTTAAAAGTTGATAATCCTATGGTAGAAGATTTGGCAAATTGGTTGTCAAAGCTACATATAACAATGAAGGCACAATTAAAAAAAGCTCAAGAACGACAAAAAATCAATGCAGATGTCTATTGTAAGGAACAATTTCAATTCTACGTGGGTGAAAAGATATGATTACTTCATCATAATATCAAGACTATCCATCCTTGCAACAAGTTGGATTATTATAGACTTGGACCTTTTTTGATTTGTGAATAAATCAATCTAATTGCTTATCGATTATGCCTATCAAAATCTTTGAAGATCCATCATATATTCTACATGTTACTACTCAAGCTATACAAGATAGTGGATATACAAGGAAAAAGACAAATGCCACCGCCTCCTATAAAAGTAGACAACAATGAAGAATTTGAGCTCAAAGAGATTTTAAATTTAAGGCGGCGTCAAAATTGATTGGAATATCTTGTGCATTGGCACGGTGTTATATGACATGATTTTTTATTTGAGAATACACTAAATACGTGGTTGTGGAGAATTTACTTAAAAATTATTGGCAAAATTCCAATAAGTGATTTATTCTTGATGAAAAGAATAAGTAATACAAAAATATTACAAAAGACAAGTTATTTAGATAAAACCCTTTTATATTCAAGTAGGTTTGTATAAAAGGGATTCAAATTTCTATAAAAACCCTTCAAAACTTTATTCACCCGCAAAGACTTATTTCTTACTAAACTTTAGAATTCAATAACTCTTGATCCAACTATTCAATTTCTATAAAATTTCCTTTAAAATATAAATAATACTTTTAAGTTTCATTACAAAGAAGAATCAATTATAAATTCGCTTTCAATCATCCAATATCTCATAACCCCTAACAAGTACTTAAAACCTTAGCTCAGAGACATCTGAGTACTATTTTTTTTATATCTTACAAATCCAAAATCTTAATACCACAAAATTTTTGCACATAATTTTGTAACATAAATACATATACTCTTAAAAATTTTGAGCTAAAGATCTATCAAATTGTCTAAGGTATAGCTCAAAATATAACCACTAGTTAAGCAAGGTCACTTACTGCTCTTATCTTACAAGCATTGATTGCAACTTCCAATATCTCCTTCATTCTAACTTAAATTTTATCAAGCCATATATAAAAAGTTTAGCCAAGAAAGTGGTCTTTCCAATCTTAGTCACCGATCATCTATTGCTCTCCATATACGCATGTTTATGTTTAAAAGAGTGACACTAGGTAGAATTTTGATACCCTAACTTTGAGTGCCTATATCTCTTTCATAAAAATCCGAATCATGTAAGATTTGCACCAAAATTATATCCAAAAATCAAAACTTGCTGATCCTAGCCTTTGATGTTTGACTCCCTTCAAAAAATAAACCCTAATTCTTAATAAATCCTCGAGCAGCCTCCTTGAAGCCTATTGGATATGATTTTTGGTCAATAGGAATAGAGACTTCTATCATCCATCTCTATTCATCCACATAGATGGCCTAACTATCCCCTTTTACACTAAAAACCTCTTTTCAATCCTTTTTGTTAAAAGATTTACATAATATGTATTCAAAATATCCAATAAAAGAAATAAATAAGATCTTAAGTACCACCAATATCTAACCAAGTTAACTTAAGATATATAAAAGTTATTATCAATATAAAATCAATCTCAAAACTACTATCAAAAAAAAAAAAAATAGATTATATAAATCTCAATATTAATCTTTTTAATGGATTCCTTCTAAACTAACAACCTATCCACATCCTATAACCAATAAAATGTACTATTATAGCTTTTATTTAATTGCATAATAAATTATATATTAAATATATATGTATAATTTTTTCATATAGAAGCCAAACTACAACACAACATCCACCCCTTTCAAACCTGTGCATCTTTTGGTATGCACCAAGAAGAACCAAAGTTGTGGTCGGTTTCATATTATTGATCATATCATATCAAATCCACTTGCAAAAAGTTTCACAATTTATGTATAAATGTATTTTGCTTCTCTTACGATAGTACTTTTTTTGTTCTGCCAATGTACCTTCACTCTATAGTGGCACCTCTCAAAAATCTTTAAACTCTATATTGATCCTTGATAATGAGCTCCTCCTCAAATAATCCCTATTGAGCTTATGATTAACATGTATAGTTAAAAATTACACTGCTTGTTTACTATCTTGGCTTCTAATGCAAGCACATGTAGATCCATCATCTAATACCTTAGTTTCCATCCTTATAGAAACAATATATGGTTGTCCAATAATCATTGGATAAGATTTATTATTCTAAACAAAGAAGTTTTGTTCACTAGATACATCTCTAATTTTCACCTTCACATCTGAACAAGCACCATGAAGATCTCCACGTGTTTTATTTGCTGCTCAAATCACCGAACCATGTTTAGTGTCAATGGGCCACCTCCCACATTTATAAATGTCTTTAGATATAATATTGATTTCAAATCTATAGTCAATAAGAGCAACTATTAGATCTGTCAAATCTCCCACCTTTACCAAATTTTCTATGGTGGCTCTAGCTCAACACTTCTTAAAATAATGACTACAAGCCTTTTCATTAATTTTATCTTCATCCAAAGAAAATTGATCCTTTTGATTGATACAACATTCAACAACCTCCAGCTGTTCTTCTTCTATTAATGTTGTATCTAAAGCATTAGACATTGCTGACTCTCCTATCAATTGTCTTTTCTATTTAATAGTGTCAATAATGACATCATCAAATTCTTTCTTTGCAATGCCCAAAATTTCTCGTAATATTGTGGTGTTGTGTTTTTGCTATCATGTGAAAAAATTGTACATATATATTTAATGTACAATTTATTATACAATTAAATGAAAGCTATAATAATGGATTTCATTGGTTACAAGATGTGATTAGATTATTAGTTTAGAAGGAATCTACTTAATAGGGCTATTAATGAGGTTTACACAATCTTATTTTCTTTTTGGTAGTGATTTTGAGGTTGATTTATATTGATAATAACTTATATATATCTTAAGTCACCTTTGTTAGACATTGGTGACCTTTAAAATCTTAATTTATTTCTTTTATTTGGTGCTTAAAGAAAAAGGTATGTAAATCTTATAAGAAGAAGGATTAGAAAAGGGTTTTTAGTATAAAAAGGGTAGTTTGGCCATCCATGTGGATGAATAGAGGTGGATGATAGAAATCTCTATTCTAATTGGCCAAAAATCATATCCAATGGGCTTCAAGGAGGCTGCCCGAGGGTTTATTAGGGATTAGGATTTGTTTTTTGAAGGGAGTTGAACATCAAAGGCTAGGATCAACAAGTTTGGATTTTTGGATATGGTTTTGGTGCAAATCTTGTATGATTTGGACTTTTTATGAAAGAGTTATAGGCACTTAAAGTTAGGGTGTCAAAATTCTATCTATTGTCACTCTTTTAAGCATAACGCACGTGTACAGAGAGCAATAGACAGTTGGCAAGTAAGGTTGGAAACACCACTTTCTTGGCTACACTTTTTATATATAACTTGATAAAATCCAAGCTGAAATGAAGGAGATATTAGGAGTTGAAGTCAATGCTTGTAAGCTAAGGGTAGTAAGTAACCCTGCTTAATTAGTGGTTACATTTTGAGCTATATCTTAGACGATTTGATAGATTTTTAGTTCAAAATTTTTAGAATTGTATATATTTATGTCACAAAACTATATGTAAAAATTCTATGGCATTAAGATTTTGGATTTGTGAGATATAAGGAAAATAGTGCTCAGGTGTCTCTGAGCTAGGGTTTTGAGCATCTAGTAGGTGTTTTGAGATATTGGACGATTGAAAAACGAATTTATAGTTGATTCTTTTTTGTAGTGAAATTTAAGAAAATTTTCAATACTTTGAAGGAAATTTTATAGAAACTGAATAGTTGGATCAAGAGTAATTGGACTCTAAAGATCTGCAAGAAATAAGTCTTTGCGGTGTCATGGCAAAAATCCACTTTGGGTAGACGCAAAGTCCTTCTTTATAATCAAGTTAGATCTAATATGCACAAACCTTCTTCAGTTTCTCTTTTTGTAGTTACAAAACCATGTGTGAAATAAACCAACAACTAGAAGCTTAAAAATTTATAAATCTAGATCCAGCCATTTAAATAAGTTCAAACTTTGAAAATACAAAATTCATTTTTTTAGTCATCTTTACAAAAATTCTCAAGTGTGAATTTGTTACCAATCACCAAATATCATCAAAATATTAGCAAATAATTTTATAAGTCAAAACCAAATTAAAAACTTAAAAATTTATATTTTTAGATCTAATTGCTTAAATAAGCTAAAAATTTGGAAATACAAATTTCATACCTTTGATCATTGTCACAAAATTTTTGAGCTATAAATTCATTTCCGATTGTCAGATATCACCAAAAAATTAGCAAGTGATTTTAAAAGCTAAAACTAAATTAGAAACTTAAAAATTCATATTTTGAGATCCAGCCATTCAAATAAGTTTAAAATTTGGAAGCATAAGACTTACATCTATGATCATTATTACACAAAATTTTCGCACCAAATTCAATGCCAAATGATTGGTATCACCAAATCCTTGACAAGTACTTTTGAAAGTCAAATCCAAACCAGAAACTTGGAAATTCATATTTTGAGATTCAAGTATTCAAATAAGCTCAAAATTTGGGAGTATAAAACTTACATCTTTGATCATCATTGCAAAAAAATTCCAATCCAAATTTATTTCCAATCAACTGGTATCAGCAAATCCTTATTAGGTACTTTCAAAAGTTAAAATCGTAGATGCTTCAGAACAAAATTTGTCATTTCTCCCTAATCAAATTTTTAATTGATATGAGATTTTAGACATAGACTCTTTATAGTATAAGTGATATGTATACAATAAATGAGCTTCAAATTCATCTTGAAATTCAAATTCTAGCTTAAAGCAAACTCTTCTTTTTATCTAACTTCTTCAAAATCCTAGTTTAATTTGCTAGTTTTAACGAGCCATATCTCACTCAATCTAGACTTATTTTTATCTATTCTTGGTTATAAAATATTTAGCTTAAAGTCTAGTTTCTAATCCAACTTCTTGATTTCTTGCTAGTATCTTAAAACTCCTAATATATCTAGAAAAGTGACAATAGATATCATATTAGTAGCCTAAGTTCAAATAAGCATAATTCTCTCATCTAAGCTCTGAATCATATGTTTCTACTACCTAAATTCATGCCAAGAAGAAGTTCTCTCTGAATACCTTTCTAGACTTGTCAAAAAACCCCATCTTCTTCTCTTCCAAGCTCGTTAAAGAAGTCACAGCCAAGGTCTTCAAAGTCCAAGTCAACAACTAATAGTTTAAAATTATAAAAATACCAAATCTAATCCTCCAAGTCAGCACTATTAATGGCAACCAACTATTGACATTCAAACCTCCATTTATCTTAAATAAAATCCTAAATTCAACCTCAAAGTCAAAATTCCTTATATCTACAAACATAACCTTGAATCTACTAAAACCTAAGATTGGAAAAAAGATAAAAGAAATAAAAAGAAGTTTTCAAGGCTAAATCAAAATTAAAGTTAAAATTAAAGAAAAAATAAAAATTTAGCCAAAAAAAAGAAAAAAAGTGAGAATTTTTTCCAAAATTATATAAAAACTTAGATTGGTAAGAAAAAAGAATGAACTTAATAAAATTTTAAAGAAAAGAAAGTTAAGCAAGGTTTTTATATATGGATGTATTTACTTTACGACAGCAGGTGAATAAAGTTTTGAAGGATTTTTATAGAAATTTGAATCTTTTTATACAAACCTACTTGAATACAAGAGGATTTATTTATATAACTTCTCTTTTACAATATTGTTGTATTATTTGTCCTTTACATGAAGGATAAATCACTTTTTGGAGTTTTGCCATCAAGTTTCAAATAAATTCTCCATAGCCAAGTACCTAGTGTATTCTCAGATAGAAGTTCACCTCATACGACAATATGAATTCAATTTTAGCATTCAACACCCTCTCCTCTAATACCCCTTTCAAATCTATAATTGCCTCAATATCTTATTGCAGCTTATAAGCAACAAGTTTATCTTTTTTTTTTTTTTTTACCAACTTCTATCCTTTCTTCCCATTTTTTCTTTGGTAGTGGTGTATTTCCAGAGTATGATGTTGATGGTCCAATCCCGCATGGTTTATTAGCTTGTGATATAGGTATTTCCTTATTTTGTGATGTTTTTGTATCTTTTTGAAATTTCCTTTTGTTATCTGGTTCTTGGAGATTTTCTTCTCTTATATTTCTTCTTCTTTTCACATCCATTAAAGCTTCATGGTGGGATTTTGCCATATAAGTATATATAGATATGGTATCAATAGAATCATCCCATCTTGTAGCATTCTTAATTATTGTGGCTATATTGAGTAATTCTTACCTTGATATTTTTTCTTTATTCATGCTGGTGATAACATGATTCCATAAATCCCCCATATCTATATATTTGTCAAAAACATCCTGCTTCTCTCTTATAACTTTAATGTCATAAGTGATAGCTTTCCCTAATATTATAGCATATTGAGATAAATAGTCTTCTAAAATCCTTTTCATCCCTCCTTTTCCAAAGTTGGTTTTGAGAAATTCACCTGTGTCACACAGTGCAATCTTTCCATCTTTCCTTAAAATTACTTCTTGTTATAAAGTATCAACAAAATCTCCACATTCCTTCCAAAGATGCTTCATACTATTGCATCAAATATACCTTTATATATATCCTTGCTTTGATGTACGTTTAATCTCAGATGTCCCTCATTTTTCTTCTAATTTTGCTAATTTGATCTGCAAGTCTTTCATTCCCTTCACCAATTCTTCAATTAAATCTTTTTGTCATACAATTGTAGACATAGGAATTGGAATAGTACTTACTGATATAGCAAGTTTTGGTATTTGCCTATAAGATATCATAATTGAAGGAGGCCTAGTTTCTTATCTTACCACCACTTTACCTCTTTGATACTTTCTTTTAGCAAGTATATCCATTGCTTTAGAGACCTTCTTCCAATCAGCAATAAGTCCATTATCTTCTGTATTATTCTCCAATAATAATTCTAACTCCCTCTATAATTCATTGTTGGTTGACCGAAGAAATAGCTCTACCTTGTCATTTTTAAGTATAAGTTTTTCCACCCAAGACAATTGAAGAAATTGCCTTTCAAACTCCCAAAATAATTCTGTTGTAACCAACCCCTTGTTGGAATTATTAATCCATTCCATAAGTAATTTTTTTATCATCCTTTCAACATCCTCCAAAAAATACTTTTTTTTTAGCTGAAGAATAAAATCCTCTCACTTTTCTCCATAAATTTGAATAATCTCCCTTATATGCTCACCATCTTAAGGACCACCAATGTCTAACAAAGGAGACTTAAGATATATAAAAGTTATTATCAATATAAAATCAACCTCAAAATTACTATCAAAAAGAAAAAATAAGATTATATAAACCTCAATAATAATCCTTTTAATGGATCCCTTTTAAACTAACAACCTAATGACATCCTATAACAAATAAAATCTATTATTATAGCTTTTACTTAATTATATAATAAATTATATGTTAAATATACAAATATAATTTTTTTCAAATGGTAGCTGAATCACAACATGACAACGGATATAATATTAATGAATACACATGGAAGCCATCCAAGAATCTAGTAAATACATCAACAAAAGTCAATGCTCTTTATCAACAACATCCATCAAAACTAAGATAAAAAATCAAGAAAATCTTTGCTACAAAGCAAAGAAGGTTCTATAGAAGTTTCATCCTACCTTGTATCATTGTTTGTTATTTTCTTGAATTTGTTTGTGCTAAAGAGATGGACGATTAATAATCAGTGAATTCAACTTAAAAACCATCATTTACTAATTTATTAGATGAGACGTTATGACTATCACAACCTTCAAGATGACAAAATAAAGATGAAGATCCTTAAGAACAACATGTCCTTCCTCGGATTGATGGCAAAATACAATGTGTTTGGTATCACAACCTTAGAAGAGACTCTCCATGTATATAATTATTTTAATACTAATTTTTTAATTAAAAAATATTAATAATATAAGAAATAAATTTAAAAGACATAATAATATTTTTATGTCAAGTAAAAATATATCTATAGTTGTTATGCCTAAGTAGATTGTGGATTTAGGTATTACTACACATATTACACCTCAAAAGTCTTAATTTGACACTTTCAAGATCATTCTATCAATTAATAATCTTATAGGTTGAAATAGCATGATTGTAGCCATAAGTATAGATTATATTGTGATAGAATTTGTTGTAAGATTTAAAACAAAGAAGTTCAAATTTAATTTAATTTAATTTTTTTTTTTAATATATCCAAGAAAAAGTAAAGTTTTTTTAATAAATAAACTTATTATAGGAGATTTTATGATTTATTTTAATATAAATGAATATTTTATAAAGAACTTAAATAAAGATATAGTTACTAAAAGATAAATAAATAGAATTTATTTATCATTTATACTACATTTCTTACAAAAATATTAATAAAAATAAATAAATAGAGATATTTTTTAAATTTATATTGAATAAGGATAAATTTGGACTTCAATATTAATATTATAGTCATTTAAATATAAAAAACTATAAAAATATTATAATTTATAATAAATAACTGATGACTTGGTAATTTTATTTTAATGCCATGTATTATTTTTATAAAGAAATTATTAAAGATAAAAGATTAAAAAAATGAAGAATAAAAAAATAAAAAAAATCAAATAATATAATAATATATAATAATATATTATTAAAAATTATTTATTTTTATATTTGTAGAATTACAAAAACTACATTAGTAGAAAGATCTATGTATTTTATAACTTTTATTAATATATATATATATATATATATATATATATATATATGAAATTAAAAGCAAGAATTTTTTTTTAAAAAAAAGATTAAAAAAATTCTTAATATTTGTAAAAAAATAATTGTATACAAATATCAAAGTATTAAAATTGAAAAATAGAAGTAAATACATGTCTAAGAAATTTGATGTTTTTTTTATAAAAAAAAGTTATTATAAGACTATAAACCTAACAACAAAATGGAGTTGTTAAAAGGACAAATCAAACCATTGTAGAAATAACAATAAAGACACTTCATGCTCAACACTTGGATTATGAGTTTTGAACAAAAATAGTAATAAATGTTGTGTATGTACAAAATAATTGTCTTATTGGTACACTTGTTTTGAAGACTAGAGCAAAAAAATACCTTGTATTTTTTTATAAAAAAAATATTTTGTAAATTTCATATCCAAAGATATTAGATTGTATAAAAAAAAATTAATGCAAAAGGCAAAGAAGGTGTATTCTTGGATTATTATAAAGATACCAAGGCATATAGGTAAATATATTTAGAGAGCTAGAAGATTATCAAAAGTCATGATGTTGAGTTTTTGAAGCATAAAAGAACTTGTAAATACTTGAAAATATATTTAAGTAAGATAATTGGTGTTTGTGAATAAATCTTCTAATTTTTTCAATCCAAATAATGAAGAACTTTCTTGTACAAAGAATCAAAACCAAGAAGTAAGTTTGAGCAATAAGAGGACTTTATATATTTAAAGAATAAATAATAAGACTACATAAGATGTAAAAGTTGAAAAGGATGTTAAACAAAGAGACTAACTATAGAGTGAAAGATGATATTCTATAAGAAAGAATAAGTCACTTGGTGAATAGTGGAAGAATCACATTTTTTCAAAAGTAAGTGATAAAAATTATAATATTATTTTTTATATATCCATTTGTTAATATTAAGTAGTGCTATTAATTTTAAAAATATAATTAAATTAAAAAAAATCATTGAAAAAGAGTGTTAATTTCTTATAAACAATAGTGCATTAAAATTGATTCTATTTCCTCCAAATTATAGAAATATTGATTAGAAGTAAAATTTTTGCACTAAAAAGGATGTATTTGATATTATTGTGTATTATAAGATAAGAATAATTGCCATAAGCTACTCACAAATGATTAATATTGGTTTCAATAAGATATTTATATTTGTTACTTATTTTATCAGTATTAAAATTATTATTGTATTTAGAGTAGTAATAGATTTGGTAATACATCAAATGGATGTGAAAGCACCTTTTTTAAATGAAAAATTTAAAGAAAAATATTTATAAGGGTCCATTGCATAAATTTATATAAGTAGGTAAGAAATATCTTCTTTATAAGTTGAAATTTTTTTATACAATCTTAAGCAATTACCATACCTATTTTACTATAAAAATAATATATTTTTTTTGTCAATGAAGATTTTTATTATGAGTGAAGTTGATCATTTCTTGTATGTGATGTAATCAAAGAAACTCTCATTGGTTTATTTTTCTTTATACTGATAAAATGATTATTTTTAAAAAATATATTTAAAAAATAAAATAAATATATGCAAAACTTTAAAAATAATATAAGCTAATTAATCTTAAAAAATTATTCAAATTTTTTAGGTTAAATTTTAAAATAATTTATTAATGATTCTATCAAAATTCTATGATGTAAATATATTGAACAAGTATTAAAATGCTTCTATATATATATATATACAAACCTATTAATTTTTATTTTAAGTTAACTAGAACTTAATGTAGATTTTGAGGGAAGAGTTTATCAAAGTTGAAGGCAAAATATAAAGTGTTATATGTAAAAGGACAATTAAATCATTTATATATGCAATACCAAGTATAAAATTTATCTTATATATATTGTAAGTATTATAAATCAATACATGTCTAAAGCTAGACCTATATATTAAATAGTAATGAAGATAATTATGAGACATTTAAAAAGTATATTGAATCTCAAATTGTGTGATTTAAGTATTATGATAATTAGAAGATTTTCTTAAGAAAGATTGTATTTTGAAAAGTGTAATTTAGTTAACTAAAATTTATAAGAATATAATAAAAGTGATTTTTTTAATTACTATATTATGATTATAACATGTAATGTTACTAAAGATATCTCATGAAAGTCCAATAATGATTCCAAAGATGATTTTAGAATGTCATGTAATTCCATGTAAGGATATAAAAGAATGTTTTAATTTTTTTATGGTGAATCAAAAATTATTTTTAAAAAATATTAAAAAATAGGAACAAATAATGTATAAAATTTCATTTTAAAATAATATTAAGGCAGAAAAACCATAAAGAAATATCTTAGTTTTTTATTTTTAAAATTTTAAATTCCTTATAGATTGGTAATTAAGTTGCAATAGAATAAATTCCAAATCCATATATAATATTTTTTAATTATTTTATTAAAAATATTATAATTAATAATTTTAACCAATAATAAAATTATAAATATAAATATTTAATAAAATAGTCATTATTTTAAAAAAAAATTAAAAAAATTAAAAAATATATATAAAGTAAATAAAAAAATTCTTTTATGTATGATAAATTGTTAGGTATTTGTAATAATTTATAATATGAAATAAATTTTAATCAATTTAGAATCATTAATGTTATCATTTATTTTATAGATTAAAATTAGATTTTTAAAACTTATATAAAAGATAATTTTATTTGTAAATATTCTATTCATCAATATTTCAATATCCATCAATATTTTTACATAAATCTATGACAAGTCCTTGAATTCCTATTCCACTCTAAAAGCAACTCTTAACCCTATTACAACTCCTTGTTGTGCATATCAAATCAACAATTATATTTATAAATATTGTAGAAGCATTAAGAATATTTTGATATTTAAAGAGGATTTTAATTGCAAATGTGGAAAAAACAACATCCAAATCTTACCAAATATGGTACATATTAAATAAGAAGACGTATAAAAAATAAAATTGAAGAAATGACAATAAAAATTAAAGAAAATAAAGTCCTTGATTTTTTGATCTATTCCCTTGCAACAATCTAAGGATGATGTTTTATTGAAGTTTAAGAAAGCAAATTTGTGCATCTAGGTCAAATATATCAAAATAACTTTTAATATAAAAAATATACTTACAAATTGCTTAAAAAGTAGTGCAAGTACTTGCACATATTTATGAGTATAGCCCTTAAAAAAATATTTATATTAGTATTAAATCCAATAATATTCTTCTTGTATTTATTATATTTTTAAATAGAAAAAGTAATAATTCAATCCACATCAATATTTTTTTTACTTAATATTAAATAAATAACATGTTCTCACTTGACATAACATAAATCTCCTAAAATCTTAGAATACTTCAAATATTTAAGCTTTTGCAATGACTTCACTAGTATAATTTTATAAAAAAAGATAATAGCACTTAATTACAATTATGTTGGCAAGAAGAGATAGTGGCTAAGATAAATATAAAAATAATATTATATATATATATATATATATATATATATATATATTATTAGTATGCTAAAATATTATATTGTTATAAGACATATTATGAAGTAGGAGAAAAGAAACAAAATCTAATAGAATAACAAAGTTTAAATATATACAACTTGATGATTTTAATAGAAGATAAAAGTAAGGTTGTAATTACAACTAAAAATGACAATGCATTGTTAGAAAATGAATGATTTTAAGTTGAATAAGTCCAAGTAATATTTGAATATAATCTTTGGTTTTTTGAATCAAAAGGATATACATCTACTTAATATCCAATAAAATTCTATTGATTCCAAAAATAAATCCTTATTAAGCAAAAATATATTTAAAACATACAACATAAAAGTATTTTTATGCAAACCATTAGTGCTAAGGCATATTTATTTCTATACTCTAATTTTATATCTATAACTATAGAGACAAATTAAAATCTTAATATAAATAATTTACATCCTATTCACTAAAGACATACAATATAATGTGTAGTAATATTGTTAAAGATTGAAAAGAATTTAAAATCTAGGTATTCTTTGATAACAATTGAATTTAATATGGATAAAATATAATTAAAAAAATAATTGTATAGTTGTGATTATATATGTGGTTATTGTAGCAATAAAAAAAGTAGATGTTACAATAAAATAAATGTGCTTATATATCTTAAAAATAAAATAAAAATTTATGCAACTATGATTTAAAACTATATATATATATATATATATATATATATATATAATATTAGTGTTATCTATATATATACATAGATATTTATACATATTTTATATTTTATTTTAAAATAAAAATCATTTAAAAGATTTACTTTATAAAAAGTTAAAAAATAAAAAATAAAAAATAATCTTAATCTATATGAACTTAATACATAAGATATTTTTTATGTTATGTGTATATATATATATATATATATATATATATATATTATTCATATTTATATTTTATTTAAATTTTAATAATATATTTAAATTTTATTTTAAAATTATATATGGTTGTATTAAATTTTTTATTTTGGTCAATCAAGATATCGATTTTGACTCTTAATGCTTCAAGAGCATGTGTAATTGAATCTTATTTGGCTTTTTTTGAATCTTTCTATTTGAACCTTTTGTTTTTTTTTTCTGGAAATTAACCAAGAAGAATCAAATATAAGAAAATCAAAAATATTACCGATTGAAAAGAGAGGAATCTGCAATGTTTAGAGCACTACAATACTTCTATATCCAGAGATAATTTGCTCTCTATCTAAAAAGACCAAGCTCAAATATTGTGTTATGTCAGTCATAACAAATTGTTTGGGTCGCAGCATTCAAGTAGAATAAGATTTTAAAAGTTTAAATAATTGAAATAGAAGATATTTATTGTATATCACAAGCAAAGAGCTACAATAAGATATAAGATTAAGACTAGAAGGCCTAAGCTAAGCCGCTAGGATTGTATTGTCAAGACTAAAGATCTTCTTAGCTTTGACTTATATTTATATTAGGTGCAAAAAAGCTTCTTAAATAAGGTCTTTGATGCTTAGAAATGAAGTAAGCTTAAAGTTCTTTTTTTGATAACTTTCTAAAATTTTTAAGCCTCCAAGAATCTTCTATGACCATCTAAGATCTCTTGGATCCTTCTAGGCCCTTTTAAAACTTTCTTAAAACCTATTAGGATTTATTAAGGCCTTTTTAAAATCATTAGGTACTTTAGAACCATCTAAGATTAAATAAAATCTTTTAGAATATTTGAAACTTAATAAAAGCTTTTAGAATCTTTTAAAATCTTTTTTCATTGTATGTTAGTAGCATAAAGAGTATCAAACAATATTCAAAAAAATATTATAGTTATTCCATTAAAATATTATCCTTATGGTTGCTTAATTTATTTTCAAGAAAGAACTTGACTACTATTTGGATTAATTTGTAGCTTATTATAAAATGAATTGGCTTTATTATAAGGAATATATTTGTAAGACTTTGATTAAGAACTTCATATACTATTCAAAATCTCCAATAAGAGCTCCAATCTTATTTATGAAGAAAAAAGATGGACCATTGGAGATGTGTGTGGATTATTAAGAACTTATTAAGATAAATATCAAGAATTGATATCCTCTACTTTTGATATGTGGATTTTTTGATCAATTCAATTAAGCTAAGATCTATATTAAAAGAGATGAATGAAGAGCATACAATTTAGTATATATCAAAGAAAGAAATAAATACAAGACTACTTTTTGAATTAGATATGAATGTTTTGAATACAATGTCATGCCTTTTGGACTTACACATGCTCTAGTTGCTTTTCAACATCTAATAAATGATACTTTTTAAAAATTTCTAGATAATATTATTATTTGTTATTGAGATGACATCTTGATTTATTCTAAGAATTCAAAAGAATACAAGCAATATGTTTGTTGTATATTACAAAAACTTAAAGATAAAAGATTATATGTCAAGATAAAAGAATGCATATTTCTTACAATTCAAGTCAATTTTTTAAAATTCATTGTTTCAAATAATGGTCTTATGATGGATTTAAAGTAAATTTAGACTATTATGGATTGACAAATTTTAAGAATAATAAGAGATGTTTAATATTTTTAAAAAAATTTCAATTATTATTTGATTTTTATTTAAATTTTTTTTTAAGTTGCAGTTCTACTTATACATTTGACTTATAAAGACAAATTTGAGTGGATCAAAGAAGTTGAAGCAAAATTTCAAGCGTTAAAGATAACTTTTACTACAACATCAATCTTATATTGAATCAATTTTTTTAATCTATTTTTTTATGGAAACGGATGTATCAGATTTTGCCTTGGATGTAATTTTGCCATAAATGGAAGCAGATGATAAACTTCACTCTATAAATTTTTATTTAAGGAGATTTTCAAAAATTGTAATTAATTATAAGATTCACAATAAAGAACTTTTTGAGATTATAGATTCATTTTAAGAATGGCATCATTATCTAGAAAGCACTTTTAGTCTAATAATAATTTATATTAATTATAAGAATCGCAAGTATTTTATATTAGTACATATTTAAAATTATTTTTAAGCTTGTTAAATGATGTCTTTATTAAGATTTATATTTAATATTACTTATTGGCTAAGAAAAAAATAAGATTTGGCAAATGCCTTATCTAGATGCTCTTATCTTATATCAAAAGAAGAAAAAATAACTTATGATTAATAACAAATAATTCTTCTAAAATCCTAGCAATTTCATCTTTGAACAATGAAATCAACAATGAAATCAACAATTCTAAGTTTAAATTCATTGACAATATTTTCTACTTTAAAAGATGCTTATATATTCCAAAAGATGAAGCACAATTACATAATTTTTAAGCTTATTATAATTTTTTTATATTATAATATTTTAGATTTAATTCAACAAGCTATACTAACTATGGTTATTATCCACAATTTGATATTTTTGATTTTTTAAAAGTTCATAATCTTATAATAGAAGATTCGGCAAATTGTATATTCGAGCTATATACAATAATAAAGGTACAATAAAAAGAAGCTCAAAGATGACAAAGATTAACGCAAATGTGTCACGGACATACACATAGTTACCTATATAATTAAGTAGAACTAGATAAAAGTAGGTAAAAGTAAATTAATTCTATATTATCTTCTAGAGAAACTTCTTGAAAGCTTCATAGACGTTGCTTTGACCGTATAGGTGTCCATAGTTGATTTCTTGGTTAGAAACTTGGTCAACAAGTTAACCATGTGCCACACATGTTAATAGCTTGTTTTTCAAGCTAACTACGTGGGGCACATGTAAAAAACTTGCCTTGCAAGCTAAGGCAAGTGGCCTTCAAAATCAACACATATTAGAGGTCCTATAGAACATTGCCACGTAGCTTCTAATTAGATAGTATATATAGAGACAAGAGTGAAGCCTTCTTTACTCTTGTCAACTCCTTTCTTGCTTCTAATCTAGTTTCAAGAGTCTCTAATTGTCTTGTCTTTTGATAATAGCCATTCCAATTTCTATTGAATACATATTTTCTTATTTTTATTTTATAAGAGAAGTCTCACTTGTCCATTTGATTTCATCGAGTTCTTGTCCTTGACAGTTTGACAAGAGTGAAGATTTATTGTTCTTGTTTTGTGTTAGAAGTGAGTGGATTACCCCACTTCTATTCTTTGTATTTGAAGGTTGCGGACTACCCACCTTTGAATTGACTCTATTTGCTTTCTAACCTTGATTTTTTCCTAAAAGAGAGTGGATCACCCCTCTTTGTGGAAGATTTTTGTTTGATATTAGAGGTTGCGGATTACCCTCCTCTAATCCAAATTATAGATTTGCGAAGTTGTCTAAGATGGAAGGAAAAATCATGGATGCTACACTTATCGGAAGCGAGAATAGATTTACAACTATTGCAGATCTTCAGGAGCTTGTCAATACTCTTAGAGTGGAAATTTCACAAATCACCAATGGTAATCATGGAAGCGCTATTCCAACACCTATGGAAGAAGTCCAGAGCTTACGCCAAGAAGTTGTACAACTGAGAGAAGCAAGTAGATTAGCCTCTCAACCGAATCCAAGAAATCTTGCTCCTTTAAGCATTAAAGAGGCAAAGATTAGTATGCCCGAGAAATTTGTTGGAACAAGATCAAAATTTTGAAGATTTTTGTAACAAGTCAAGCTTTATTGAAGGTTACACCCTTTCCAATATCCTGATGGATTTATCCAAGTTGGATTCATAGGTACACTTCTATCTGGAAGTACCCTTTCTTGGTTTGCACCTTTGATGGAAAAAGATTCAAGACTTCTTTACAATCTGAATTCATTCTTTGAAGTGTTTACAGCTACATTTGGAAAAAGCGATCGAGAGAGGGTAGCAGAGACCAAGCCTTTATCTTTACGACAAGGATCACGGTCAGCTACAACATATGCTGCTGAATTTCAAAATCTTACTTGCGATGTAGAGTGGAATGACAAAGCCCTTATCAACCAATTTCGTTATAAATTGAAGGATAACGTCAAAGATTTGTTACTAACAATGCCAAAAGCTGAATCTTTGGAGCAATTTGTTGCTCAAGCGATTACATGTGACAATCGATTATTTGAAAGGCGCCAAGAACATAAATTTAGTTGGAGAGGAACAAGTCAATTGATGACAGCAACTTCTAAGTTTTCAGAAACTTACTTGGCTAAACCAGAACCAATGCAAATTGATATGGTACGCTTTAAACCTCTCATTGAGCAGGAAAAGACTCGACGTCATCGAGAGGGTTTGTGCTTATATTGTAGAGAATATAAACACACTGCTCAATATTGTCCAAAGAAGCAACGCAATCAAAAAATGAGAAGTATGGCTGCTAGAGAAGACATTGTGTCGGAAAACGAATTTCTCCAGCTACAATAGGGACCGTGCAGCTGGAATCATGTACAACACCTTGTAAAGGTCCTATTCTCTCCTCAGATCCTTCACCTTGTTTTACAATAGAAGTATCATTAGGACCTAAAAATCACAAAGTCTTTGTTTTATTAGATTTAGGAGCCTCAGCTTGTTTCATAGACGAAGGCTTTGTCAAAAAATAAGAAATAGTTTTAATCAAGAAAGCTAAATTTGTGCACGTAGAAGTCATTGATGGTCATTTGTTATCTTCTATAGATGTCATCCATGAGACTGTTCCTTTAGATGTAGCAATTAAAGGACATACTAGTGTAGTAATATTTAATGTGATTAGATCCCCTTCAAATCTGATTATTTTAGGATTATCGTGGTAAGAAAAGTATAATCCTCAAATAGATTGGATTTCTCGTAACCTCAAATTTTCTTGTAGTTCAATCCAAGAATCCAATAGTCAAGTAGAAATACATAAGTCTAGTATATCCAAATCCTTACTAATAGGTGCGAAAGCTTTTATACATGCGGTAAAAGAAGGACCATCTTTTGTTATATATGCCACACCTATTTCGGATACTAAAAAGACTACAAGTAATATTCCTAACTAGTATCAAGATTTTCAAGATGTTTTTGAAAAGAAAAACGTAGATATTCTTCCACAGCATCGACCTTATGATTGCTCAATCGACCTTCAAGGAGGAGCTCAACCACCATTTGGACCAATCTATAATTTATCACAGAACGAGCTGACTGCATTGAAGGAATATATTGACGAGAACTTGGCTAAGAACTTCATACGCCATTCAAAAATCTCTAGCAGGAGTTCCTATCTTATTTGTAAAGAAAAAAGATGGATCCTTACGGATGTGCGTAGATTATCGAGGGCTTAATAAGATTACCATCAAGAATAGGTATCCTTTACCTGTGATTTCAGGACTTCTTGATCTACTCAGCCAAGCAAAGATCTATACAAAAATAGATCTACGAGGAGCATATAATTTGATCTGCATCAAAGAACGTGACGAATGGAAGACTGCATTTCGAACTAGGTATGGACATTTTGAATATAATGTCATGCCGTTTGGACTCACAAATGTACCAATTGCTTTTCAACATCTTATGAATGACATTTTTTGTAAGTTTCTTGATGATTTTATTGTCTGCTATTTAGACGACATTCTAATCTACTCTAAAAACGCAGAAGAACATGAATTTCATGTTTGTCATGTGTTACAAAAACTTAGAGATACAGGATTATACGCCAAGATGGAAAAGTGAGAATTTAACACTACTCAAGTTGACTTCCTAGGATACATCATTTCTAATAACGGCTTAATGATGGATCTTAAGAAAGTTCAGACAATTATGGATTGGAAAATTCCAAGGACAGTAAGAGATGTACAATATTTTTTGAGATTTATCAATTATTATCGGATCTTCATTAAGAACTTTTCTCAAATTGCAGCTCCATTGACACGCTTAACTTGTAAAGAAAAACTTGAGTGGAGCAAAGAAGCAGAAGTATCATTTGAAGCTTTGAAGACAGCTTTTACTTCTGCACCAATCTTGTATCGCGTCGACTTTTCTAAAGCATTCTTTATGGAAACAGATGCATCAGATTTTGCATTGGGTGCCGTATTGTCACAAATAGGAATAGATGACAAACTTCATCCAATAGCTTTTCATTCAAGAAAGTTTTCAGCAGCCGAGATTAATTATGAGATCCACGACAAAGAACTTCTTGCAATCGTGGACTCTTTTCAAGAATGGTGTCATTATCTAGAAGGCGCCTCCCATCCAATCACTGTATATACGGATCACAAGAATCTCGAGTATTTCATGTCAGCACGTGTTTTAAATCGTTGTCAAGCTTGTTGGAGTATGTCTTTGTCAAGATTCGAGTTCATTATCACGTATAGGCCAGGAAAACAACAAGGTTTATTTGATGTCCTTTCTAGACGTTCTTATCTTGCTCTAAAAGAAGGAGATGCAGCTTTTGATCAACAAAGAACGACCCTCTTGAAGCCAGAACAATTTTATCTTCATGCAATCAAATCAACATTGACCGTTGATTCGAATTTTTTCAAAAAAATCTAGTCAAGTATGTCCTCAGACCCTCTTGTTCATGATATTAAAAATAATTCATCTAAGTCTCATGATACTTCCAAGTTTGAATTTAAGAACAATCTACTCTACTTTGAGGGACGCTTGTATATCCCAGAAGACAAAGCATGACTACGTGCTCTTGAAGCTCATCACAATTTTTCCGCAGTAGAACATTTTGGATACAACAAGACTCTGGAACTAATATCAAGAGATTTTTGGTGGCCTCAAATGTGGAAGGCAGTTAAGGAGTTTGTACAATCATACGATGTCTGTTCAAGATCAAAAACCCCTCGTCATCGACCTTACGGACTTCTCCAACCACTACCTATACCAGAACAACCATGGTCTTCTATCTCTATGGATTTTATCACAGATCTACTAATTTCAAGTTCATATGATTCCATATTCGTGATTGTAGATCGGTTCACCAAGATGGCACACTTTGTACCATGTACAAAATCTATCACAGGTGAAGAAACAGCTAAGCTCTTTCTTGACAACATCTATCGCCATCATGGATTGCCAAGGGATATTATATCAGATAGAGGAACGCAATTTGTATCCAAATTTTGGAGAACCCTGTTCAAGATATTGAAGGTGGATATAAAACTATCTTCAGCCTTCCATCCTCAAACAGATGGTCAAGCGGAACAAGTGAACCAAGTCTTGGAGCAATATTTGAAGTGTACCATCAATTACCATCAAGACAATTGGACAACTCTTTTGCCATTGGCAGAGTTTGCTTATAATAATTTCGTACATTCTTTTACTCAACAAACATCTTTCTTTGCCAATTATGGTTATCACCCACGACTTGATATTTTTGACTTTTCAAAAGCTGATAATCCTGCGGCAAAAGATTTGATAAATCAGTTGGTAGAGCTACATGCAATAATGAAGGTGCGATTAAAAGAAGCTCAGGAATGACAAAAGACCAGTGCAGATGTCTATCGCAAGCAACAACCTCAATTCCATGTTGGTGATAAGGTATGGCTACTTCGTCGAAATATCAAGACTGTTCGTCCTTGTGATAAGTTGGACTATCGTAGGCTTGGACCATTTTCAATTTGTAAACAAGTCAATCCAGTCGCTTATCAATTAAAGCTACCGGAGTCTATGAAGATTCATCTTGTATTCCATGTATCTCTATTTGAGCCATATAAGACAACAAATATACAAGGAAGAAAACAAATGCCACCCCCTCCTATAAAAGTGGATAACAATAAAGAATTTGAGGTGGAAGAAGTCTTAGATTCGAGGCGGCGCCAAAACAGGTTGGAATATCTTATTCATTGGTGCGGATACAATATTAGTGAGCGCACATGGAAACCGGCAAAGAATCTTGCAAATGCAGCAAAGAAGGTAGAGACCTTTCATCAATGACATCCATCAAAACCAAAATGAAGACCTCTCCTATAAAAGAAACAAGATCTAGGCAAGATAACATTCAACTTTCTAACCTTGTTTGTAACTTCTTTGTATTTGTGGCGCTGAGGAAATAGAGAACCAACAACCAGCGGATTCGACTCAAGAGCCTTCATTTGCTGACTTGCCGGATGAGACGTTGCGATTGTCACAACCTTCAAGACAATGCAATCGAGATGAAGATCTTCAAGAACGACATGTTCTTCTTTGAATAGATGGCAAGATACAATGTGTTTGGTATCACGACCTTGGAAGAGACTCTCGATGTTTGGTGATTTTATTGGAGGTAGGAACAATTCTTGATGGTGTTCCAAACGTATTATTCGAAGAAAGTTATGAAGGTTACAACAATGATCAAATAACAGGGTGGTCTTCCCGCCCCGGAATGGGACATTATCGATGGCTGAGAGGACCCATTAATTACCTTTGAAGAGAACAAAGATCAGAGTATGTGGCAAATACAATCCGGTGCATCTTAGACTTCCTCAACATCTAACCACCGCTCCTCGTGGAACTCATGCCTAAAAGGAGGGATAATGTCACGGACATACACATAATTACCTATATAATTAAATAGAACTAGATAAAAGTAGGTAAAAGTAGGTTAATTCTATAATATCTTCTAGAAAAACTTCATGGAAGCTTCATAGACGCTGCTTTGACCGTATAGGTGTCCATAGTTGATTTCTTGGTTAGAAAATTGGTCAACAAGTTAACCATGTGCCACACATGTTAATAGCTTGTTCTTCAAGCTAACTACATGGCGCACATGTAAAAAACTTGCCTTGCAAGCTAAGGCAAGTGGCCTTCAAAATCAACACATATTGGAGGTCCTATAGAACATTGCCACGTAGCTTCTAGTTAGATAGTATATATAGAGACAAGAGTGAAGCCTTCTTCACTCTTATCAACTCCTTTCTTGCTTCTAATCTAGTTTCAAGAGTCTCTAGTTGTCTTGTCTTTTGACAATAGCCATTCCAGTTTCTATTGAATATATATTTTCTTATTTCTATTTTATAAGAGAAGTCTCACTTGTCCATTTGATTTCATCGAGTTCTTATCCTTGACAAAATGTCTATTGCAAAGAACAGCTTTAATTTTTAATTAATGATAAGATGTAGTTATTTTATTGTAATATCAAAATTAATAATCCTTATGAAAAATTGAATTATTATATACTTGGACCATTTTCCATTAATAAACAAATCAACTTGGTTACATATTGTTTATATCTACTAGAATCAATAAAGATTCATCCTATCTTCCAAATATCTCTTTTTGAACCATACAAGATAGTAGATATATTAAAAAGAAGATAATTGGCACTTCTATTAATAAAAATCAATAACAATATAGAATTTGAAGTTGAAGAAGCCTTGGATTCAAGGCGATACCAAAATAAATTAAAATATCTTATACATTGGCTTGAATATGATATTAGTGAATGTATATGGGAGCCATGTGAGAATCTAACAAATTTATTAAAAAAATTTTCTACTTTTTATAAACAACATCTATTGAAATTAAAGACTAATCATTAACAATAAAATGGTATAAATAAAGAAAAAACAAGTTTAAGGATCAACTTACAAAAATTCTTTACAAACATGAAGAATCAACAATCAATAGATTTATCTGAAGAATTATCATTTGTAGAATTACTAGATGAAGCACTTAGATTGTCTCAGTTTAGACAACATTGCAATTATGATGAAGATCCTCAAAAGAAACATGTTTTTTTCAAATAGATAGTAAGATATAATATGTTTAATACGACAATTTAAGAAGAAATTCTTTATATTTATTAATACTATTAGAGGTTAGTATTATATCTAATAGAATACAAAATATGTTATTTGAAAGTAGTTATGAAGGTCTCAATAATAATCAGATAATTGGATGGTCTTCTTGCCTTTGTATAAGATATTATTGATGGTTGAAGGAATCTATCAACCACCTTCATTTAAAACAAATATCAAAATTTATTACTAATACCATCCAACAAATCTTGGACTATATCAACTTATAAGATAATTTTATAATTTTTTATAAAACTTATTATTTAGAAGGAAAGATAATCTCATGAAGATCTGTAAATATTAGTATATTTATTTAGATAAGTAGAATCATATAGAAATAAATAAAAATAAATTAAATTATTAATAACTTATTGCAAAGTTTTTTAAATGCTTTACAAACAAGGATTTAATCTTATATGTATTTATAGGTGATTCATAGGTTAAAAGCTTGATTAAAAAATTTGCCACATGTTGCTCATGTTGGCCACTTGTATTATAAGTTGACCACATGGCACATATGTAGGAAACTTACTCTACAAGTTAAGTACATGTCTTGCAAGTTGAATACATATTTTGTAGTTTATAGGGTGGTATTATATGGCTCCTCAGTTACATAGTATATATGGAGGGAAGAATGATGCCTTTCTCACTCTTGGCAATATTTTTCTTGCTTCTAGTCTAGTTTCAAGAATGTTTAGTTTTCTTTATCTTTAATAATAGTCATTCTAATTTTTTCTTGAATATATATATATATGTTATCATCCTTCTTTGATATATGTCTTCTTTATTTATTTACATCTTTTGAATTCTTATTCTTGACATATCCATAATGATTTGAATAAATTTAAGTTTAAAAACAATCTCCTCTATTTTAAAGAATGTTTGTTCATCCCAAAAGAACCATTGTACCTTTATGTTTTCTAAATGTATCATGATTTTTTAATTATAGGATATTTTGGATTCACTAAAATATTGAAATTCATTTCTAGAAATTTTTAATAGCCTCAAATATAAAAAGTTCTCAAAGAATTTGTTCTCTTCTGTAATACATGTTTTATATTAAAGAATCTTTAATATTATCTATATAGACTTTTTCAATTGCTATCAATTTTGAAGCAACTATGGTCTTCCATATCCTATGAACTTTATCACAAATCTTCTATCGTTGAAGTCTTTTGATACCATATATGTAATTGTTGACTAATTTATCAAGATGGCATATTTTGTCCCTTGCAAGAAGATTATTATTAATTAAAAAATAGCCAAATTTTTTATTGATAATATTTATCAACATCATAAATTGCTAAAAAATATAACTTATTCATTCCACATTTCTTTTAAAATCTTACACAGAATCAAGTATAACAAGAAAAATACAACCGCCATTGCCTTATATTAAAGTGGATAGCTATGAATAATTTGAGATAGAAGAAGTACTTGATTCAAGGCTAAAATAAAGATAGCTAAGATACTTTGTGCATTGATGTGGTTACAATATTAATAAGTGCAGATAAGAATCAATTCTAAACTTAGTCAATGAGCGACAAAAGATATAAAAATTTCATCAATAAAATTCTTCTAGATCTAAAATAATAATATATATTAAATAATACTTTCACATGGCATATTCAAATATAATACATTCTAGACTTTGTAATTTTTTGTGAGAAGAGTGGAACCAGTCTTAAAAGTTTTTGAATTCAACTTATATATATATATTAACTAATAAATCCAATAGTAATTCCATTCTATTTTAAGATTATCACAAGTCTTTAATTTAGTTTATATAGTTAGATATAGATAGTCAAAAAGATAATATCATGTCAATTAGGCCATTTTAACCTAATATTTATGTTAAAGACATATACTCTGGAGGTTCACAAAACCTTCTAAAACATTCTAGAAGCTTCCTAATTGGTGAAAATTGATTGAGAAGTTTTCTAATTAATCGAAGAACCTCAAGAAGCTTCCTAATTAGTAGAAGCTGCTCGAGAAGCTTCTTAGTTTGATGGAAGCCACTTGAGAAGTATCTTAGATATGAGTATATACAGGAGTTGACGTTGAAGAGTTTTTCAATCTCGACAACACACCTCTTGGAATTCTAACTCACATTTTTTGGTATTGTTCTTATACTTATTTGATTAATTCAAGTTCTTGTTGGTTTCTTCTTGAAACCTTGTCTTGGTTCAAATCTTTGTTCTGTATTCTTGTGCCTTTGATATTTTATCAAGATTGATCTCATCTTCAATATCAGAGTTAGATCCTTGTTGTTAGAAAGTGGATTATCCCTTTATTCAAAGGTATATCAACGCTTTAGAAGTTGCAGATTATCCTCCTCTAAATTGATATTTTCTTCATTATAATATTGGAGCTTTGTTCCTCTTGTGAAAGAGTGGATCATCCCTCTCCTTGAAGGTCTTAAAATATTTTAGAGGTTGCAGATTACCTTCTTCTAAACTGATATTATTTTTTTATAGATTCATTTTTTCTTTCTCTTAAAATGGCTAGAAGTCAAGATATTAGTATGACTAAATCTTTCAAGTCCAAGTTAGATACCATTATAAGTGCTCTTACTACTTTATTTATTAGGATTGTAGAGATTGAAGGGGTTGTTATAAAACTTTATAATAACGCAATATCTAGAATACCACAATCTAGATTGCATCCACCTCCAATTTTTGCACTTGAAGATGCAGTACTACCTATACTACACTAAGAAAATCTACCTATTCAATAATATAAGGAGCCTTGAATTAGTCTTTTAGATAAATATGATAATATGCTATCGTGTAGCATGATTTTTTATATGAGAATACACTAGGTACCTAGCTATGGAGAATTTACTTGAAATTTATTGATACAAAAAGGTTCAAATTGCCACAAAACCTTTTAAAACCTTATTTATCCACAAGGATCTATTTCTTTTTAAACTTTAGAGTTCAATAACTCTTGATCTAACTATTTGGTTTCTATAAAAATTTCTTTAAAGTATAGATAATTCTTTTAAATTTCATTGCAAGAAAGAATCAACTATAAATTTACTTCTGATTGTTGGATAACTTAAAAATCCTAGCAAGTGCTTAAAACCCTAGTTTAGAGACACATGAATACTATTTTCCTCATATCTCACAAACCCAAAATTCTAATACCACAAATTTTTTGCACATAGTCTTATAACATAAATATATATACTCTTAAAAATTTTGAGCCAAAAATCTACCAAATTGCATAAGATATAGCTCAAAATATAACTTCTAGTTAAATGGGGTCACTTACTGCCCTTAGCTTACAAGTAATGATTTCAACTTCCAATATCTCCTTCATCATAGCTTGGATTTCATCAAGCCATATATAAAAAGTGTAGGCAAGAAAGTATTTTTTTCAATTCAAGTCGCCAATCCTCTATTGCTCTCTATATGTACGAGTTATGCCCAAAAGAGTGACAGTAGATACAATTTCAATACCTTAACTTTGAGTGCCTATATCTCCTTCATAAAAAGTCCAAATTACTCAAAATTTGTACTAAAACCATATCTAAAAATCCAAACTTTCTGACCTTAGCCTCTAATATTCGACTCTTTCCAAAAAAAATAAACCCTAATCCCTAATAAATCCTTGCGCAGCCTCCTTGAAGCCAATTGGATATGATTTTTTTGGCCAATAAGAATAGAGACTTCTATCATCCATCTCCATTCATCCATATGGATGGCCTAACTATCCCCTTTTACATTAAAAATTCATTTTTAATTCTTTTTTTAATAAAATTTATATTATATGTGTTCTAAATACCAAATAAAAGAAGTAAATAAGATCTTAAAGATCACTAATATCTAACAAAGGTGACTTAAGATATATAATAGTTATTATCAATATAAATTTAACTTCAAAAGAAAAAAAAATTGTATTAACCTCAATAATATCCTTTTTAGATAGATTTTTTTTCTAAACTAATAATCTAACCACTTCTTGTAACCAATGAAATCCATTGATATGGCCCTTATTTAATTATATGGTAAATTGTACATTAAATATATATGCACAATATTTTCATATGATAGCCAAACTACAACACGACAATGTATTCAAAGTTCCGAGGGTTTGTCAATCAAATCCGATTGATAACAGTTCTGCAATCTAATACTTATCCAACAAAAGAATCATGGTTTGGATTAGTTGGCACCTTAATTACATGGCAAGCACTATCATGGTTTGCTCTTTTGTTTGAAAAAAGATCACCAATTTTGAGTAAGTTTGAAGTTTTCATGGAAGCATTTGAAGAATATGATAAGGCTCGTTGGACAACAGCTAAGATCCAAGTATTATGTCAAGGAGTGTTGTCATGTTGTGGTTCAACTACCATATGAAAAAATTGTACATATACATTTAATGTATAATTTATTATATAATTAAGTAAAAACTATAATAATAGGTTTTATTGGTTATAGGATGTGGTTAGATTGTTAGTTTAGAAGGGATCCATTAGAAGGATTATTATTGAGGTTTATATTTTTAACCTTATTCCTTCTTTTTGATAGTGACTTTTAAAGTTGATTTTATATCGATAATAACTTTCATATATCTTAAGTTACCTTTGTTAGGCATTGGTGATCCTTAAGATCTTATTTACTTTTTTTATTTGGTATTTAGAACACATAGTATGCTAATCTTATAAAAAAAAGAATTAGAAAGGAATTTTTAGTATGAAAGGGGATAGCTAGGCCATCTATGTGGATGAATAGAGATAGATGATAGAAGTCTCTATTCCTATTAGCCAAAAAACATGCCCAATGGGCTTTAAGGAGGTTGTCCAAAGATTTATTAGGGATTAGGATTTATTTTTTGAGAGGAGTGGAATATCAGAGGCTAGGATCAATAAGTTTGGATTTTTGGATATGATTTTGGTGCAAATCTTGCATGATTTGGACTTTTTATGAAAGAGTTATAGACGCTCAAGGTAAGGTATCAAAATTCTATCTACTATCATTCTTTTAAGCATAACACACGTATACAGAGAGCAATAGATGATCGGCAACTAGGGTTGGAAAGACCACTTTATTGGCTACACTTTTTACATATGGCTTGATAAAATTTAAGTTGGAAGGAGATATTGGGAGTTGAAGTCAGTGCTTATAAGCTAAGGGCAATAATAGATCCTGTTTAACTAGTGGTTACAGTTTAAATTATATCTTAGATAATTTGATAGATTTTTGGCTCAAAATTTTGAAGAGTATATATGTTTATATCGTAAGACTATATGCAAAAATTTTGTAGGATTAAGATTTTGGATTTGTGAGATATAAGGAAAATAGTGCTCAGGTGTCTCTAAGCTAGGATTTTGAGTAACTGCTAGGTGTTTTGAGATATAAGGAAAATAGTGCTCAGGTGTCTCTAAGCTAGGATTTTGAGTACCTGCTAGGTGTTTTGAGATATTAGACAATTAAAAATGAATTTATAATTGATTCTTTTTTATGGTAAAACTTAAAAAAATTATCTACAATTGGAATTTTTTTTATAGAAGCTGAATGGTTGGATCAAGTTTGAAATAAGTCCTTGTGGGTGAATAAAGTTTTGATGGTTTTTTGTGGAAATTTGAACCCTTTTTGTACAAACCTATTTGAATACAAGAGGGTTTATCTATATAACTTCTCTTTTATAAGATTGTTGTATTATTTGTTCCTTTTATTAAGGACAAGTCACTTGTTGGATTTTTACTATCAAGTTTCAAGTAAACTCTTCACAGCCAGGTATCCAGTGTTTTTCCAAATAGAAATTCACATCATATGACAATGTGCTCTATATCAGTCTATACATCCAATTTTAGGCAATTAACATGCGATATCAATTTGGACAAAGAAGCCCTAATGAGCCAATTTTATTGGAAATTAAAAGATGATTTGAAGGATTTGTTATTGTTACTATCGGATCCATAATCAATGAAGCCATTAGCCAAGTTGTAAAATGTGATAACCAATAATTTCAATGTCGACAAGATTAACATTCATACGCTTCAACAAGACAACATGCAATTCGACATATCCCTATTATATCAATAAGCATTTTGAATTCACACTCAGAAGTAGAATATATGTAATTTGATGCACTACAATTTAAATCTTTTAGTCTATAAGAAAAGAAGGATCAAATGGAAGAAGGTCTATATTGGTATTGTAGTGAGGAAGGCCATAAGATTAGTAATTATCCATAGAAACAAAATTGATACATTACCAAAATCAGGAGTGCAATTGTGCAAAAAAACAACAATGTTCAGCTATAGTAGGGACTATGTAGTTGGACAATCCAATATTTCAAAACTATTCAAATTCCTCTCATTTTGCTTAATCTGCTAGATGTTTTACAATTCTATTGTATTTTAGCCCTTAGAAGCTTCAAACAACCACTTTGATAGATTTGGAGGCATCTGCTTATTTTATGGATGAAATATTTACTAAACTTTATAAAACTTATCTAGTATAAAAATCCGAACCTATTTATATAGAAATAATAGATGGACAACCTTTATCTTGTGGTAGTATCATCCATAAAACCACGCCTATAGAAGTATCATTCAAAGATTATAGAAGTCAAATTGTATTCAATATTATTAAAATTCCTTCAAATCATGTTATTCTTAGGCTATTTTGATTGAAAAAGCATAATCCATCTATAGATTAGAAATTACAAAGAGTAATATTTTTGATAGAAATTCCTACAAAAATTTATAAAAAGCCATGAATTGGTAAACCTTTATTTGTTGAAGGAAAGACTTTCATCAAATTGGCCAAAGAAGGTACATCATTTTTTATGTATGTGACTTCAATAAAAAAAGATATGATTTCATCGACAAGTATTCTAGAGCAGTATAACAAATTTTAAGATATTTTTTAGAAGAAAAATATTGATATATTACTAGAGCACCGACCATATGATTATGCTATAGATCTTTAGGAAGGAATGCAACCTCTTTTTGGCCCAATCTATAATCTTTCTCAAAATAAGCTTTTCATATTAAAAGATTACATTGATAAAAATCTTGTAAATAACTTCATCATGCATTCAAAGTTTCCAGCAGGTGCACCTATATTTTTCATAAAGAAGAAAGATGGTTCCTTATATATGCGCGTTGATTATTGTAGATTGAATCAAATAACAATAAAGAATCATTATCGACTACCATTAATCTTTGGACTTTTGGAACAACTCGGCCAAGCCAAGATCTATACTAAGATAGATCTATGTAGATCATACAACCTGATACAAATCAAAGAGGGAGATGAATGAAAGAACGCATTTTGAATAAGGTATGGATATTTTGAATATAATGTCATGCTTTTTAGACTAACAAATGCACTTGCTATCTTTCAACATTTAATAAATAATATCTTTTAAGAATATTTATAAATTTGTGATAATCTATTTTAATAATATCTTGATTTACTCAAAAAATCTAAAAGAACACGAGAAGTATGTCAAGTTGAGATTACAAAAGTTGCAAGATATAGGTTTGTATGCCAAACTAGAAAAATGTATATTTCACCAACCTTAGATGGAATTTTTGGAATATTTTGTATCTATTGAGGATTTGGCAATGGATCTCAAGAAGATAGAAGTAGTTATGCAATGAACCATTCCAAAGATTGTGAGAGACGTACAATGTTTTCTTGGATTTCCTAACTTCTATCAAATCTTTGTCAAAAATTACTCTCAAGTTGCCGCCCCTCTTATCTAATTGATATATAAAGATAATTTAGAATAGAGGCCTCAAGCGGAGAAGGCATTTCAAGACCTTTAGATAGCATTTACTATAGCGTTGTCGTGGTAGAGAGAATCTGCCTCAAGAAAGCACTGGGCTTCTGACTGCAACTAAATATTCAATCAAGGTCCAAAATAATAAAACCCTCAAAACTTTATAAAAGTTTTTTTTTAGGGCTATTACACCCAATACATAAGTCTTAATTCACAAAAACACTCAACTATATCAAAATACTCTAAACCCTCATTCACCCGTAGGAGGGGAATTTTTCCCAAATTTCATTTATCTATAACTCTTAATCTAACCGTTCAAATCTACTAAAGTTTCACATGAAGTACTGATGTGCTTTTAACAACTAGCACAACAAATTGCAACCATCAATTCTTAATCGATCTTTAGATATCATAAAAATCTTAAAAAAAGCTTTAAACCCTTGTTTACAAACACCCGTGTATTAAATTCTTCATATCTCATAACTCCAATGTCCAAATGCTATAAAACTTTGATGCATAGTTTTTTAGCAAAAAGATTCACCTTCTTGGAAATTTAAAGACAAGAATTTTTCCAGAAACTCAAGATATGGCAAAACCCATCACTATGAATAAAACGGCCTACTTACTGCCTTGGAATTCAATCTACTGTCTTTGACTCCCAATACCTCCTTCTTCAAAACTCCTATTGTAAAAATTCTTCCACATCAGGTGTAGAGCTTGAAATCACCTCTCTAGCCGCACCTCCCGATCTCCAAAAACTCTCATGCAACTCCTCCAATCTTCAAAAGAGTGACAGTAGGTACAAATTGCACACCTTAACTTCAAGCGCCTACTTCTCCTCCATAAAAACTCCAAATCTCTCAATTTTCACACCAAAATTGTAGCCCAAAAAACAAGCTTTCTAACCCTAGTCTCCGATTTTCCAAATGGCCTCTTTGAAGTTGTCGAAACCCTTGTTCTTGTTGCGGGTAGCCTCCTCAAAGCCCATTGGACATGGTATTCAACCAATAGGAATGAAAAACTTCACCCCTTATCTTCATTCATCCTCACTTTGTCTTCATCCTTCCAAATAGGCCTCTTAGTAGTTTAATTCTTCTTCTTTGGATCCCAATTGCCTCTCAAGGCTTTATACTAAATATTTAGGCTCTATATAATTTAAAAGCCATAACCAAACTAAGTAAAATCTAAAATAAAGTTTCTTACACCAACCCCTTTTAATTTACTTTACTAATCATTCTAATACATATTTAAACCTATAAACATATTATACATTTTGAATGGATTTTACATACTGTAAGCAATTACAGTACGACATCGCCAATATTGGTGCATCTAGACTTTACAAAGGTATTCTACTTGCAGATTGATGCTTCAAATTTTGCACTAGAGGCCATACTTTTACAAATAGATATAGACAACAAATTCCGTCCTATTGTATTTTATTCTTGAAAGTTTTCTACTGCTAAAATTAATTATAAAATCCACGATAAAAAACTTCTTGCTATTGTGGATTCTTTTCAAGAATGGCGTCATTTTTTTAAAAGAATAATGCATCTTCTGATTGTACATACAGATCACAAGAACTTGAATACTTTATGCCAGCTCGGGTTCTTAATTGCCACGAAGTTCGATGAAATATGTCACTATTTTGATTTAATTTTGTCATCACTTATTTCTTTGGGAAGCAACAAGGATTGTCTAATACTCTATTAAAGAGATTATATCTTGTACCAAGGATATGAGAGGCAATATTTAATCAACAATATACAACTTTGTTGAAATTAGAGCAATTCCACCTTTGTGCCACTATTACATCAGCGCCTATCGATTCTAATTTCCTTAATAAAGTGTATGCTGTAACTACTAATGATGCTATGGCCCTTAACGTTAAGCATTGCTTGAAAGAAAATGCTGATAAGTTCAAAATTGAAGAAGACCTTCTATATTTTGAAGAATATTTGTATATCTCATAAAGACCAACATGACTATGCGTTCTTCAATCTCGCCATGACTTTTTTGCTCCAAATCACTTTAGATTTAAAAAGACCTTCGAACTTATTTTCCAAGATTTTTAGTGGCCTCAAATGTAGAAGGCAATGAAGGACTTTGTGCTCTTTAGCGACATCTGTTCAAGGTCCAAAAATCCTTAACATTGCTCTTATGGACTTTTACAATCCTTGTCTATTCTAAGATGGTCATGGTCCTCTATCTTGATGGATTTCATTACAAATCTATTGCCATCCAATTCATTGGACAATATCTTTGTAGTGGTTGATTGACTTACAAAGATGGCTTATTTCATCCCTTGCAAAAAGATTGCATCCAATAAAGAAACAGTAAGGTTCTTTCTCAATAATATATATTGATATCATGATCTATCGGATGATATTATATCTGATTGGGGATCCCAATTCATATCTAAGTTTTGAAAATATCTTTTTCAAATATTAAAGATTAATATTAAATTTTTTTTTAATTTTTCATCTTCAAATTGATAGCCAAACAAAATAAGTTAACTAAGTTTTAGAACAATATTTATGATGCAGCATTAACTATCAACAAAATGATTAGATCTCATATCTATCATTAGCGGAGTTTGCATATAATAATACTGTTCATATTTCAACTCAGCAAACACTATTTTACTCCAACTATGGATATCATCCGAAGCTTAATTTGTGGAGTATGCCAAAGAATAACAATCCAACGGTTGAAAGATTTATAAAGCAGCTATCGTAATACCAAACAATCTTAAAGCTTTAATTACAAGTAGCTCAAGATGCTTACAAGATATATACAGATAAATTTAAAAATCAATTGTTTGCTTTTCATATTCGAGATAAAGTATAGTTTTTTTGACAAAATATCAAGACTAAGTGGCCATGCGATAAGTTAGACTATCAAAGGTTAAGACCATTTTCTATCCAAAAGTAAATCAATCTAGTAGCATATCGCTTAGAATTACTATCTGCTATGAAGGTATATCCAATTTTTCATATCTCTCTTTTAGAACCTTATAGAGAGTTACATATTTTGAGAAGAATATAATAATTGCTATCTAGTATCAAAATTGAAGACCATAAAAAATACGAGGTTGAAAAGGCACTTGATTCATGGCAAAGGTGGGATAAATTGAAATATCTTATTTATTAGCGGAGCTATGATATTGATGAGTGTATACATGAACTGATTGCAAATCTTGCCAATGTGCCTTACAAGGTATATGAATTTTATCAATCCTATCTCCACAAATCCAAACATATTCGATGATAATTTTTTAGTGAAGATTGGATTCAAGAAATATTCATAAAGACGAAGAGAGTTAAATTAAAGTCTTCATCTGTATATAGTTGTCTGTTCCAAGATAGAATAGAGTGGTAGAAGTAAGTTAGTCACCATATCAAACCTTCAAACATTGAGAGGAAAAGACTCAGAAGACTTGTTTGCTATACAAGCTTCAAACAAACCACTGCAATTTTCACAACCTTCAATTAAGCAAAGTATGAACAATATATTTCAGCGACAAGTATAATCTCAATTGGAACTATTAGAAGCAAGACCCAATTATGCAAGTCTCGATTCTAATGCTTGAACTTTAGTGATATTATTGGAACTTGGAAAGATGAATCCTTTTAATTTAGAAATCTTATTTGGAAGATGTTTTGAAGGGTGTAATGAAGATCAGATCCTCGGATAGGATATTTCAATAATAAAGGTACTAGCTCAAGGCCATAGGCAATTTCTTCAAGGACCAATAGAATCCATAGCTCAAGAACGGTGAATAGAATATATAACTTTACTAATGCAGTATATTCTTGATTTTTTATGTACGTAATAAGTTTGAGCTCTTCTTAGGACTCGTCACTAAAAAAGGATATAATATTAAAGACATATATTTTAGAAATTTATAAAATCTTTTAAAATATTTTAAAAGCTTTCTAATTAATGAAAGTTGATTAAAAAATTTCCTAATTAGTAGAAGGACCTCAAAAAGCTTTCCAAATAATAGAAAGAGCTCAAATAGCTTCCTAGTTAGTGGAAGGAGCTCAAGAAGCTTCCCAATTGGTAGAAGCTACTTAAGAAGCTTTTTAGTTTGATAGAAGCCATTGAAAAAGCATCCTAGACATGAATATATATAGGGATCAAGGCTGAAGAATTCTTCAGTCTTGACAACATATCTCTTGAAATCTTAACTCATCTTTTTTGGTATTGTTAATGTACTCATCTGGTTAGTTCAAGTTCTTATTGGTTTCTTCTGAAAACCTTGTCTTAGTTTAAGTCTCTATTCTATATTCTTGTGTCCATAATAATTTCATGTTGTCAACCTTGAGATAAAGAATTGCATGAACCAAGAAGATACTAAAGAATACTCAACAATTCTTCTGTAGTAATTATCATCAAAATAAAATATGCATATAAAAGATGCCCTAAAGTAATTTTCTTATCAATACATTTGTAGTAAAGTATCAAAGATGCAAGATAGCAGATTAGCAAAGAATCAAGGAAAAGATTACAAAATTAGAATAATTTCAAGAACAAAGAACTAAATCATTGACAAGAACAAGAAACTAGATTGATATCAAGAAACAAGGCAACGCTTTGAATTACTCTAAGACTTATATTGGCAAGACTGAGATGTAATTCGGTCTTGCTTCTTATTTATACAACAAAGATTGAATCTTCTAAGATTACCTTTAAAGATTCTAGAAGATTGAGGAAGATTTTAGAAAATTAAGACAAGTTTAAGAAGACTAAAGAATATTCTAGGAGATTTTAAAAGACTATAAGAGGTATTTAGAGGATTAAAGAAGATTCTAAAAGATTCTAAAAGACTATAGAAGATTCTTAGAAGAGTAAAAAAGATTTTAGAAGATTTTAGAAGATTTTAGAAGATTTTAGAAGATTTTTAAAAACTATAAAAGATTCTAAAAGACTACAGAAGATTCTAAAAGATTATAGAATATTTTAGAAGACTATAGAAAGTTTTAGAATGTGGTAACTTAAAATATGTCCATGACATCACCTCTCTTTTTAGTGACAAGTTCTACAAGGAGCAGAAGTGATATGATGATCAATTCACATGTGCAAGAAATCTAGAATTTGTCAAAGTATAGAAGCAACATATTTTGTTTTTTGTTTGTTGATTACTAGTTCAACAGGACCTTTGAGGAAGCGTCAATGACCTCCCAATATAACCTTTGTTGTACCAACGCCCCACCCAAGAATTTTCTCTTCATTGCAACCTTCAAAATATCCTTCGAACATAATTTTTGATCCATCTGGAGTCATCCTTCCAACTTCAAGGAGTATTATCAATGCTCGGGCATTTGAATCAAGATTTTTGTGATGAAGCCGTATTTTCAAAGACTCTAAATGTGGCCTTACTTGACATTAGAATATTTCTTTTTTATCTTATTTTTGTTCTTCAAATCCAACAGATTGTAAAAGTTGTAATGATTTTCTAGCCGCTTGTATGGTAGAAGAATCTTTTGACTCTTGTTCTTGCAATTTCCTTGAAACACAAAGATTTGACATGGTAACTAATAAGCTTCTAGCAAGATCTATTCTATCTTAGAGAAAATGACTATATACAAATAAAGGTCTTAGCATGGCTCGCCCTTATTTATATTGGTCTTTTATTATTAGCAGAAAAGCATCATATAGATGCCAAAAGATATTGGTATCTAAAAAACTTAAATAATGATTGATTCTAGGTTTTCTAGGATATCATTGATGGAATTTATAAACTTTTTTAGGTGCATTCCTAAGATTATTTGAAGGTTCTCATATTCTTTTATTAATTCCATAGTCCTTTCAATGAATAAAATATTCCAATTATCCATGTCTTATATGTAAATCTAATATTTTATCTACTTTATATTCCAACTCTTGATTAACTTCAATCAAGGTTGATGGTGGAAGAATTCTTTCAATAATATTTGATTTATAATAGATTTCTAAAAGCAAGACATAGAAGATTGGATAAATACACATGTTGGTAGTTCAAGATGAAAATTTATTAGATTTACTTGGTATAGTCTTTGATAGTTTAATTTCAGTGATGGTTAATTTGTTTATATATTTTGTTAGAATAGCCAGATACAATCTCCTACCTTGAACTTTGGTTGGTTCTTGCAATGAATATCTATATAGTCTTTATATCAACCTTGAGCCATTTGCAGTTGAAATTTTAATTCTTCATCGATGGCTTTTAAATAAGTAGCTTAATTTTCTGCAGCAGGGCTTTCCAAATCTTCAATTTGGAATGGATCTACTTTAGGGTTGTATGCACAATTTGAGAAGAATGGAATTTTTTTCATCAAAGAATGTTCAGAGTTATTGTATGCAAATTTGGCCAATGATAGGAAGTCCTTCTAATCATCTTGTTTGTAATTTATACAACAACAAAAATATTGTTTCAAGATCTAATTCACTTATTTTGTTTGACCATTGGTCTGAGGATGATAAGTTAATAAAAGATTGATCTTAATCTTCAAAAGTTGAAAAAATCCTCTCTAAAAATTTGATACAAATTGTGGTCCTTGGTCCAAAATGATGTCACTTGTAAGACCATGTATATGATAAATATTATCAATAAAAAACTTGGTCATTTCTTTTCCAAAAATAGCCTTATTATATAGTGTTGTGTAGTGACACGGCTATTAGATGAAAGAAAAAGAAAAAAATTATAATATATAGGAGCTTAAATAGAAATATTTGAATAAATTATCTAAGAATTATAAATAATAGAGAAGAAAGTAAAAAAAAGTTAAAAGGCTAATGCTGCCTTTTTATAAGAGAGGTTTTTATTTACTTTCTAGGACCATAAATAAGATAAAACAAAATAAATTAAAAAAATAGGTAATATAGACATCTTTAGGAAAGAATTAAGGTGAGGTTTTAGAAATTTTTATCTTAAAAATCTTAGAGTTGATACTTGGAGAGGACCGGTTATGTGCTTGAATTGGAATCAGACTGTGAGGTACAAATTCACATGCCTATGGTGGATCGAGAGGCTTTTGGGAGATTAGAGAGTTGAATAAAAGAACAAATTTAAGGATTCTTGTTTGAGCATTGATTTGGAGTGATTTGAATTTGTAACAACTTTATAAAGGCTTTACAAAATTAAGGTTGATTCGGTGACTTTGATTTTTGTGAAATATATTAGGGTTTATATTTTTGAGCATTTTGTGAGATTGATTATAGATCTATAAGTGAAATTATGTAGATTGGTGCATACAATTGTGCTTATAGAGTGCTGTAAATTTGAAATTGATCTAATAGTTCAATCAAAGATTATAAAAGTTTATATAGGTTAGGATCTCGGAAGTTGGGAATTGAGGGTCATTTAGGTTTTTTAAGATTTCTAGCAATCTACTAATTGAATTGGAGTGAAATTTATATGTGTGTATAGAAGACTTAATTTTCTATATGTATGTGAAATTTAGAAGTAATTAAATAGTGTAAAAAAAGAGATATTGGTATTGAAAGATTAGTATTAAGGTTGGAGAAGGAGGCTGACTGATACTTGATTGAACTTTAGGATTGATTTTCTTGTTGGTAAGTTCGATCTTCTTCAAATTTCATGTATTTGCTGCCAACTTAGTTTTTAAGAGGTGTGTAAATTTTTACGCAAGATCAATGGTTTAGTCAATAGATATTGAGATTCTAAAATGCCTTAGGATTAAAATAAGTTAATTAGATTTAGATTAGGATTTGATTAGGATTTGATTAGGATTTTAGTAGGATTTGATTTAAGTTTGATCAGGGTTTGATTTAGAATTTGATTTAAGATTTGATTAGGATTTATTTAGGATTTGATTAGGATTACAAAAATTTGATTAGGATTTGTTTAAGATTTGTTTAGATTTTGGTTAGTATTTAGTTAGGATTTGACCAAGGTTGACACTCATTTAGTTAAGATTTGTTTAGGATTTGATTAGGATTTAGTTAAGATTTGACTAGGATTGATTAGAGTTGTTTAGGATTTGATTAGAATTTAGTTAGAATTTGATTAGGATTGACTAGGATTATTTAAGATTTGATTAGGATTTAATTAGGATTTGATTAGGATTTAATTCGGATTTGACAAAGATTGACTAGGATTTGATTAGGATTTGACTAAGATTGATTAGGATTTGATTAAGATTTGACTAAGATTGACTAAGATTTTCTTTTATCTTCTATAGTCAGATGCTCGAAGCATTCTCGAGCTAGACTTCATGATATTTGACATATTTGGAAAATACGATGCAAAAAGCTTGAGATAGATGATAATTGGATTTTTTTGATCTATTTGAATTATAAAGAAGGAAGGCAAGAGAATGGAAGGAGGAATTATGGGTAGTATTTTAAGTAGAGCTACAAGCAGAAGTACTAATGGAAGACAAGGCATGTATTTTGATCCTAAATTTGTAAGCATGTTCAAAGCATTTGCTTTATTTATGCAATGAAAAAAAGTTAAAGATCGCAAAGAAGGTATGGCAAACAAAGCATTACAGGCAATTATAGAAAAATTTGATCAATTTGAAGGAAAAGATATCACAAGATATTTAGAATATTATATGACAGAAATAGAATTGAAGCATGTTTCTGAAAAAGATATGGTTCAATTATTTGAATTGACTATTGCACCAAAGATAAGGAATCATGTGAAGTCTATTATAGGACATACTAGAGGTTCATGGAAAAAATTTCTCAAACATTGAAGGATGAATATTTTCAAGAAGACAATGATTGGATTACAAAGAATTTATTTTTTGAATAGATTGAAAGGCCTAAGAAGGATTTTCAAGTAAAAAAATTATTAAAAAAATTTGAAAGACAATATTCTCATTTATCAAAAAAAAAAGAGGCGACTATTGGATCCAAATAAAGTAGAACTTTTTTTTCAAGTGGCTAATGGAGAGTTATAAGAAAAATTAGAAATATTGCTTAAAGATAAACAAGAGAAAGAAGGATTGACATTAAATTGGAAAGAAGTAGAAGAGGCAATAGGATTGCTTGCAAAAAGAGAAAGGAGAAAGAATAAGGTAGATATTCAAAGACTATTGCAAGCATCTTAGATAAAATTGCCTACCAACCATCTTAAATCTATGATTCAACCTTCAATATCTACATCAAAGAAAGAAGAGATGAGTATGGATGAGATCATATGTGAAATGAAAGATTTACAAATAAAATTTACAAAACTTGAAGAGAAGGGTCAATCATTAAGGGTATCAACAAGACAATTGAGGACTAATAGAAGGTATAGTATATAGGTGCATGTGGTGTGATAGCATGGAACATTCAACAAGGAAGTGTGAAGATTTTATAGAGGCGTTATGCAAAAGAGTTATTTTTTTAAAGATAATATAATATACTTGAAAGAACCTGGAAAAAAATTAGAAATAAATTTGGATAAAAGAAGAATAAATGTATTTGTGACAGATGCTTTTAAAGTGCATACAATCTCAAGTAAGGAAGCATCAATATATTGGGCAAAATCAAATCAAAGCAAATATTTTAATATAAATCTTAAACTTCCAGGAGAATCTTGCTCTTTGTGGACAAGTACAATAAATTATGTTGAAAAAAAAAATTATTACAAATGATTTAAAACGTGTTCATAATAATATTTGGCCAATTATTGGGTGGAATAATCTAGTAGATGGATTATCAGTATATGCTCATATTGTAAGAAGTGAACATGAAACATTAATAGAAGAAAAACAAAGAAGAGATGAAAATAATAAAGGACCATCAAAAACGACCACAAGAAGAGATAAAGCAAGACAACAAAAAAATCCTATGCATGAAGAGGAAGTAGAGAATATTTCTATGAAGGAGAAGGAAATTCTAAAAGAAAAAGGAAAGATTCTTGCCTACAAATTACAATCAAATATTGAGGCTGCTACAGATTTGAAGAAGATATTAGAAGAATGGATTTTAGAAAGAAAGGTTGAGTTTACAATTGGTGAAATTTTATAAATTGCAAAGCGTGAATTTTATGAAGTTATTATTGATATAATAATAAAAAAAAAAAAATAGCAATCTATATGAGATATTATGTCACCAAATATATAAAGAAGAAAGACAATGAAAAATAGTGTAGATGAAGAAAATGAAATACAAGTTTTAGGAGATGTTTCACAAGTTGGACTTACAAAAGAAGGAAATGGGATTCAACCATCTAGTCATTATTCTTGAAACCATTGGACAAGGGCTACTACAAAAACTTTTATAAAATTGAGGGACTTGAAAGAACCAATTGTGGCATTAATTGATCATGGTTTTGAGATTAATTTGATATCAAAAGAACTATATAAAAAGAAAAAATGGCCTATTGATACTAAATATGAGTGGATGATAAGATCAGCAAACAATTTAAAAAAAAAATTATATAGAGCTTGTCCAAATATCAAGGTGATAATAGAAGATGTTATGTATGAAGAACATTTCTTTGTATAAGAGATGTCTATATATCCTATTATATTGGGACAACCATATATTACCACCACACAAATGGAGACAAAGGTATTGGATGATGATTCAGCCTATGCAAGGATAAGAAGCCCAAATGGAATGAGAGTAATTCAATTTTTGATTGTTTGTGCCAATTATGAAAGAAATCATGATAAGTTGAGAAAAAAGCTATTATCAAATGAAAATTTTAAAGACCTTGAGGATTTCTATCATGCACCATTGTAAAGCAAGATTGCAATGGGTTAGAGAAAGAAATATTTTTGCTTAGTTTAAAAGAGAAGATATTATCTATTTGACTTATTAGTTTGAGAGAAGATTATGTATTATCTTTTAAGACTATTAATAAGATGAAAAAGATAGATAAATGTTATATTAAAAATATGGAATAAATATTAAAAGAAAATGGAGAATTGATTGAAGACAAATTTATTTTAGGAGCATTTGAAGAAGTTGGATTTGAAGATATTATGGAAGAATTAAATTATTTGTTACAATATGGATTACAAGAAGAGAGTAGAGTTATTAATGTATATTCAAAAAAATATTATAATAAAATTCAAAACTTTATAAAAATCTTAAGTCACCAAGAAGTACATATAGAGACTAAGTATAAATCAGTGAAAAAAAAAGATTAAATGAGTGGCTTTGTCATTACTATTAGATTGTGAAGAAAAGGTGAAGAGAGAATCTACACAACCAAATTTAAGGGATCCTAGGAAGATAGGCCATGAATTTACAAATGCTACATTAGATAGATTAAAGGTTGGATGTGATGGATTTTTGACAAAATGTGAAGAAGAATGTTTTAGAGAAATGCTTTCACAACATGGAAAGGCTTTTGCATTTGAAGCACATAAAATTGGATGTGTTGATCCAAGTATTGTAGTACCTATGGTTATTTTTATTATTCCTCATGAACCATGGAATTTGTGGCCAATTCCAATGCCAAAAGCACATTTATCCAAATTAGTAAATTTACTCAACAAAAAGATTAAAATAGAGATTTTAAAACCATCTATTGTACCTTATTCTAATCAATGTTTTATAATACCAAAGAAAAATAGAACAATGAGGTTTATATAAGATATGCAACTTGTAAATAAGATGACTATTAGAAATATGGATTTAAGTCCAATTGTGGATGAATTTGCCAAAACATTTGCTAGAAGAGCAATGTATTCAATGAGTGATCTTTACTCAGGATATGATCAATTCCAATTGGCATACAAAGTAAAGATTTAATTACTATGAAGATTCCATTGGATTTAGTAAACATGTGTACATTGCCTCAAGGGGCTACTAATTTAGAGGTTCATATGATGAATACAATGAATAAAGTATTGAAGGATTTTATACTAGAAAAGATTATGCCATTCTTAGATGATGTTCCAATTAAAAGATGTGGAGAAGAAGAAAAAGATGAAACATTGGATCAAAAGGGTTGTAGAAGATTTGTTACAAATTATATTATGGATTGTGAAAAGATTTTATCACGATTGGAAGAGTTACATTTGATCTTATCAAGTACTAAATCTATATTTGGAATAAATGAGATATTTATTATTGGATATATTTGTGGTTTTTATGGACATAAGCCAAGTATTGAAAAGATAGATATTATTAAAAAGATAAAAGAATATGCAATTATAACGGAAGTCAAAAAAAATTTAGGAGTATATATTTTCTATCATATATAGATACTTCATTTTGCACATATAGCAAATCCATTATATGAGTTGCTAAGAAAGAATAAAAAATTTCAATGGAAAGAAAAATAGAAAAGATCAATGGAAAAATTGAAAGAACTTCTTTCTTCACCTCCAACTTTGAAAAAAGTAGATTATGAATATGTGAGGCTAGTGATATTGACAATTGATGCAAGTCTAATTAGAATAGGTTGGACAATTAGACAAGATGATGAACAAGATAATAGGTATGTAGTAAGATTTGGAGCAAAGATTTTGAATATTAGACTAAGGGCATATGTACAAATTAAAAGAGAATTATGGGGTGTAATAATAGCTATGAAAAATAAAAAAGAATATTTGATAGGAGCTTCAATAGTTATAGAAATAATTTGTCTACCTTTATTGGACATGATCACAAGTTGTTCAATTCTTGATATTGTTATATTAATATAGATAGCATATATTAAATCTATGAATCCAAAATTTAAGCACATTTCAAGAAAAGATAATTCAGTTGCAAATATATTATCGAGGATGAGATATTATAATAAAGAAGATATGATTGATTGGGAAGATGATGTGGGTACAAAATTTTATACTAATATATTATCAAAGGAAGAAAGTATATATTTGAATATATTATTAGAATCTTTTTTAAGAGATTTATATGAAGGTGAATGAAAAGATGTTGGAAATTATCTAAGTACATTTAAGTGATAAGAAGATTGGACAAATGAAAAATTTAAGAAAATCCATAAAAAGACCTATGGATATTTTCTATGTAATGGATATTTATGGAAGTATCCAAAGAGAAGAGAAGAAATACTATAATATGTGATATGTGGTTTAAAAGCTCAACAAAAGATTATTAAAGAATTCCATGAAAGTTTGTAGGCAGGACATAGAGGAATTTGGATAACTTTTATTAAAATAAAAGAAAGATATTGGTGGAAAGACATATACAAAGATGTGGCAAATTTTATAGGATCACTTGAGACTTGTCACGTTTATTCTAATATTCGATATTGAGATGAATTACATTCAACTTATCTTCTAGCATTACATTATAAGTGGATAGTGGATTTAGTGGCAATGCCTATAGAACTTGGATAAATGAAATATTTGGTACTTGTACATGAAGATTTATTAAATATGGTTGAAGGACGAGTATTAAGAACAAAGAGCACTGAAAGTGTATGTTGATTCCTCTTAGAAGACATTGTTTGTTGCTATGGTTGTATAGGAAAAACGATTGCAGATAGAGGTGAATTGGATGCAAAAGAAGCAAGAGAACTCTTTGGTAGAATGGAAATTAAACTTTCTTTGACATCAACATATAATCCAAAAGATAATAGGAAGAGCAAGCATGGACATTCATCTATTGTTAAAACATTAATAAAAGCATGGAATGGCAAAGTACATTAGTGGCCAAGGCTACTATCATTCGCATTATGGACAGATTGTACAACTCATAGTACGATAATTGGTTATATGTCTTTTGAGTTAATGTATGGACAAAAGCCAATTATGCCAATAGAAGAAATAGTGCCTATATGGAGAATATTGCCTTGGAAAGATGGTCTTAATAGAGAGGATCTTTTAGCATTACAGATTTATCAATTAGAGAGAAGACCTTAGGATATTGAAATAGCAATTAGGAGATTGAAGGAAGTAAGGAAAAAGAATAAGAGAAGATTTGATAAAACACATCAATTACGCCCTAAAAAAATAAAAAAAAGTGATTGGGTACTAATCTATGATAATAGTTTAGATAATCAACATAATACATTACAAAAAATTTCTAAGTGTTGGTTTGGACCATATGTTGTGATAAAGGTCTATAACAATGGAACATATTCTTTACGAGAGCTTGATGGAATAAAATTAAAAACACCTATAGCAGGCAAGCAAGTCAAGTTATTTAGACAAAGAAAATTATATATACATTTTGATGAAGAATAAAATCTATTGAGGAATATTGAAACAAAAGAAGAGGAACAAAGTAAGGATCAAGAATTAGACCAAAGTAAAAAATGTCACATATTAGTATATTGAAGAAATTTTGGCGCATACTAGAGGATGCACAAGTTCAAGGAGGGGGGGAGGAGATGGATGTTGTGTAATGATATGGCCATTAGATGAAAGAGAAAGGAAAAAATCATAATATATAGTAGCTCAAATGGAAATATTTGAGCAAATTATCTAAGAATAATAAATAATAGAGAAGAAAGTAGAAAAAAGTTAAAAGGCTAATGCTGCCTTTTTATAAGAGAGGCTTTTACGTATTTTCTAGGACCATAAATAAGGTGAAATAAAATAAATTAGAAAAATAAGTAATATAGATATCTTTAGGAAAGAATTAAGGTGAGGTTTAGAAATTTTTTCTTTAAAAATCTTAGAGTTGATACTCGGAAAGGACCGGTTATATGCTTGAGTTGGAATCAGATCTTGAGGAGCAAAACCACATGCCTATGGTGGATTGAGGGGCTTTTGGGAGATCAGAGAGTTGAATAGAAGAATAGACTTGAGGATTCTTGTTTGAGCATTAATTTAGAGTGATTTGAGTTTGTAACAACTTTATAAAGACTTTACAAAATCAGGGTTGATTCAGTGACTTTGATTTTTGTGAAATATATTAGGATTTATGTTTTTGAGCATTTTGTGAGATTGGTTATAGATCTATAAGTGAAATTATGTAGATTGGTGCATACAGTAGTGCTTGTAAAACGTTGTGAATTTGAAATTGATCTAATAGTTCAATCAAGGATTATGAAAGTTTATGTAGATTAGGATCTCGAAAGTTAGAAATTGAGGATTATTTAGATTTTTTAAGATTTCTAACAATCTACTAATTAAATTGGAATGAAATTTATATGTGTGTGTAGAAGTCTTAATTTTCTATATATATGTGAAATTTAGAAGTAATTAAATAATATAAAAAAAGAAATATTGGCACTAGAAGATTGGCATTAAGGTTGGAGAAGGAAGCCGACTGATACTTGATTGAACTTTAGGATTGATTTTCTTGTTAGTAAGTTTGATCTTCTTCAAATTTCATGTGCTTGCTGCCAACTTAGTTTTTAAGAGGTGTGTAAATTTTTAAGGAAGATCAATGGTTTAATCAATAGATATTGAGATTCTAAACTCTCCTAGGATTAAAATAAGTTGGTTAAGTTTAGGATAGGATTTTGTTTAAGATTTGATTAGGATTTGGTTAGGATTTGATAGGATTTGGTTAAAATTTGATCTAAGGTTGGATCAAGGTTTAATTTAGAATTTGATTTAGGATTTAATTAGGATATGATCAGGATTTGATTTAAAATTTGATTTAAAATTTGATTAGGATTTATTTAGGACTTGACTAGGATTGTTAGGATTTGATAAGAATTTGGTTAGAATTTAATTAGGATTTGATCAGAGTTGATAAAGATTTAATTAGGATTTATCTAGGATTCAGTTAGGATTTAATTAGGATTTGATGAAGATTGACTAGATTTATTTAGGATTTGGTTAGGATTTAATTAGGATTTGATTAAAATTGACTAGGACTTAATTAAAGTTTGACCAGGATTATTTAGGATTTGTTTAGAATTTGGTTAAGATTTAGTTATAATTTAACCAGGATTGACTAAGGTTGTCTAAGGTTTAATCAAGATTGATTAGAATTTAGTTAGAATTTAATTAGAATTCGATCACAGTATTTAAGATTTGATTAAGATTTAGTTAGGATTTGATTAAGGTTTATTTAGAGATTGATTAAAAAATTTAGGACTAATTTTTTTTTTTCTTTTTTATCTTTTACAGCCAAGTGCTCAAAGCATTTTCAAACAAGACTTCATGACATATGACAACGGAATGAAATATGTCATATTAATAAGATAGTCTACCACTACAAAACTTGAATCTTTTCCATTTGAAATTGGGAGGTTTGTAATAAAGTCAATGGATAATGATTGCCATGTGCCTTTTGGAATTAGAAGTGGTTGAAGAAGTCCATATGATTGGTATCTTGGAATCTTTGCTTGGACACAAATTTTGCATGATTGGATGAATTCTTTCACCAATTTTTATATTTGAGGCCACCAATAGTCTCTTGATATTAATTCCAATGTTTTATTGAAGCCAAAATGTTGAGCTGTTGAAAGGTCATATTGTGCTTGAAGAATTTGAAGTCTTATAGGACTTAGAGGAATATACAAAAGATCTTTGAAATATAACAATCTATCTTCAAATTTGAAATTGTTGTTTTTTTTTACATGTACATTTTTTAGACATTATTGAATGCTCTCTATAAATGGATCTATTTTTATTGCTTTTTGGATTTCCATCTTGAGAGGTGTATTTGTATAAGTAGATATTGTAAATGTCTTCAATTGCAAACTGGACGGCTTTAACATGAGTGATTTTTATTGATCCAATACAATGTCTTCTATTCTCAATGCAAGATATGATTGTCAAGAAAAGGCATCTGATTTTCCTTGAAGTTTTTGTGGACAATATATAATCACAAAATCAAACCAAGATAATGGCATGCTCCATTGTACTTGTTGACGATTTAAAACTCAAGCACTCATAAAATACTCTAAGTTTTTATAATTAGTATATACTATGATCTTGTATTGAGTCCTCTTTAGCAAATAGTGCTATTCTTTAAAAGCATCAATGATTGCCAATAATTTTTTATTGTAGATCTCGTAATTAATCTCTGCAATTGAAATTTTTTGAGAGTGGATTGCTACTAAATGTAATTGACCATTATTACTAATATGAAAGAATACAAATCTAAATACAAAGTCTAAGGCATCTATTTCTAAAATGAATGATTTTGTTGGATTTGTATGAATAAATATAGAAGCTAAAGTAAAGGATTTTTTTAGCTTCTTGAATATTTTTTTGGTCTTATCATCTCAAATAAATTTCTTCTTGCATGTGAGTCATATTAATGAGCCGCAATCTTAGAATAATCCTTGATGAAGATTCTATAAAAATTTATGAATCCTAAGAAACATTATACATCTGTGATTGATGACAATTGTTACTACTCTATAACAATTTGTATTTTCTTTAGATCCATAAAAATTCCATTTTTTGAAGCAATATGTCTCAAAAACTTGACTGATGGTTGATAGAAAGAACACTTCTCTAATTTCGCATATAATCCACTTTTGCATAATTTTTTCAATACCATATATATATGATATTCATATTCTTATTTGTTCTTAGAAAAGATCAAGATATTGTCTATGTAAATGACTATAAAGTCATCTAAGTATTCTCATAAGATGTCATTCATCATATATTAAAAGACTGTAGGTACATTTATAAGTCCAAAAGGTATAACATTGTATTTAAAATGTTCGTACCTTGTATAAAATATTATATTCTATTAATCTCTTTCTTTAATCTTGACTAGGTTGTAGGCGCCTCTCAAATCAATCTTTATAAAGATCTTTGCTTATCCTAATTGTTTTAATAATCTTAAGATTAATGGTAATGGATAGCAATTTTTTATAGTTATCTTATTTAAACCTTGATAGTCAATACACATACGTAAAGAACCATCTTTTTTCTTCATAAATAAGATAAGGATTCCCGTAGGTGATTTTGAATGTCTAATAAAATTTTTTGCTAGATTTTCATTAATATTTTCTTACAAGCCTGTAAGCTCTATTTGTGAGAGATTATAAATTGGACCAAATAGAAATTGAACTTCATCTTGTAATTCAATTGCACAATCATAAGGATGATGTTCTGGTAATATGTCTGCTTTCTTCTTTTTAAATACATCTTTAAAGTCATGGTATTGACTACAAATATCTTGCTTTAGTTGTTCTGTTGGATCTTTCATTGGGATAGCATACAATAGAAATGCGGTTTTTTTTTTTGTTGCTTTTATAAATACTTTAGCTTCAAGAAATGAAGTAGCACCTTGTTTCTTCTTTTGTTATTTAGATCTTGAAAAAATCTTTTACGAATTTCAATCAATATTAAGATTATGTAATTCAAACCAAGAGAGTCTAATAACAATAAGATTTTTTAGACATCAAATGATGCTGAAGATAATGTGTGATACTTGATCTCCTAGTATTATTTCTAATGATTTCTTCAATAACATCTCCTAATGCAAGGTTTTGTTCATCAATGACTTTAAGAAGTGCGGGATGGATCTTCTTTATAAGTACTAAGTTGTATTTGGTTATAAAATCCTTATCCACAAAGCATGTTGAGGCTCGAATATCTAAAAGGATTTTAGCAAAAATCTCTTACTTTAGGGTTCTCATATATATATGAAGTATAAAATAGGATGTTGGATCTAGAGGTAGGAAGAGACATTTTTCTGGTACTTTAAATTTGGAGGTGTCTAACCGCAAGGTTCTTACTGTAGCTAGACGTCTTCATTTTCCAACCTCTCTAATTTAGATGTTATACCTCTTGCCTTGAATTTTTTAGACTTATTTGAATAGTTTGTTGCCTTGTGATTAGGTCTTCCACAATATAGATATGAATTTTCTTGTCAACATGTAATTTTTTTTGTTGGTATTAATGGTTTGAATTGAGTTGCATCAATCTGCATGGATTCAGGATATGTTAATGGCTTCTTTGATATTCTTGAGGATATAACAAACGTACTTTGATAAGTATTGTTAAAAATTGATTGCCTCTCTTGTTGTAATTCAAATAGGTGATTGTCACAAGTAATAGCTTAAGATATGAGTTCTTCTAAATTTTCCACTCTTGGTATTGTAATCAATAAATTCTTCTCATCATCTTTTAGGCCATAATAGAATCAAGATATAAAAGTCTTATCATTCCAATCAATATCATAAGTAAGTTGTTGAAATTCTATGGCATAAATTGTAGCTGAACGTTGTCCTTGTTGTAGGTTTTGAATCTTTTTTTCTACCACGTTCTCTCAGTCACTATTTCTAAATATAATAGTAAATCTTTTCATAAAAGCCTCCAAATTGTATAAGATTGGAAAATTCTTTTTCAACAATGGAGTAAACTATGATTGAGCAATTCATGATAAAAAAATGCCTATAAAAGCCACTTGAGTGAATCCATCTAGATAATAAGAAGGATATACTCATAAATAAAGTCATACTTATTGCACAAATCTTCAAAAGTTTGATCTTATTCTATCAAATTTATCAAGCATGCTAACCTTTGACTCTTTCATAACAACTCTTGAAGCTTCTAGAGAGGTTATATGCATAACTTGTCTTCTACCTGCTTCCATCAATCATATAATTTCTTATTACAAACTATAAATCTCTTGCTTAGTTTCTTTGGATACTTGCTTTATTTGTATTTTTTTTTAAAAAATTGCGATGGAATGCCATTTCTTCACATACAATATCCAAAAGAGCTCAAAGATCTATAAAAGTTGCCACTTTATTCTTTGTTTATGAGGATGCACCTCCCATAACTTGATTTACTTCCATATTGACAAAGAAAAAATCAACAGGTTGTTAGTGTAATATTTTTTATATTGAAAAGGAATATTTTTAAATATAATATTAATTTAAAAGAAGATAATTTATAATCTCTAAAATATAATGATATATCCTAAAAAAAGGGTAATATATTCTTTCCAAAGAAAGATCAAATTACAACAAGTAAGCATATTAATGTAGAAGGGGATAATCCGCACTCCTGTAGAATGCAATAGTATCTTCAAAAAGAGGAATAATCTACTCTCTATGAAGAAATTAAAGCTTTGATATGATTACTTAGATAGTCTTATCAAACTATCAGGGATGCAAGATAGTAGGTTAGCAAAGAAATAAGAAAAAGATTATAGAACTAGGATAATTTCAAGAGCAAAGAAGTAGATGAACAAAAAAAAAGAACTAGATCATTGACAAGAAGAAGAGACTAGATTGATATCAAGAAACAAGGCAACTCTTTGAATTGCTCCAAGACTTATATTGGCGAGACTAAGGTGCAACTCAGTCTTGCCTCTTATTTATACTACAAGGCCTATGTCATATTGAATCTTCTAAGAGTATCTTAGAAGATTTTAGAAGACTGAGGAAGATTCCAGAAGACTAAGGCAAGTTCAAAAAGACTAAAAAAGATTCTAAAAGATTCTAAAAGACTATAAGAGGTGCTTAGAAGATTAAAAAAGATTCTAAAACGTTCTAAAATACTATAGAAGATTCTTAGGAGATTAAAGAAGGTTCTAGAAGGTTCTAAAAGATTTTAAAAAACTATAAAAGATTTTAAAAGACTACAGAAGATTCTAAAAGATTACTGAAAGTTTTAGAATGTAGTGACTTAAAGTATGTCTATGACACAAAGATAAAATATTTAATTTATATGTAAAATTGATAAAATATTTAATTTATAGACTAAAATGATATTTTAAAAAATTGATATATTAAAAAATATGATATAATTAGTTAATAATAATAATTATTATTATTATATCTATTTAACCTAACTAACGTATTAATAAAAGTTTGTAAGTTTTATTAATAATTTTTTTGGTATTAAAATCAATACATATATTAAATACTAAAGATTATATAATATACTTAATTTTAGAAATTTTACTTAAAAAATCATTAAAAGATATATAAAAAAATAAAAAAATTAAAGAATATTTTTTTATTTTTTTATTTATTTTCTTAAAAATTAAGATTTTAAATCTTATTTTTATTATTATAATATGCCAAATTGAAAGGTCTTTATACAATCTTAAATTCTAAAATTAAAATTTTCTTTATTGTAATTATTAGGATAATCAAAACAAATATGATAGTTATTATTATTATATAAACATCTTTAAAATGGAGAAAAAATCTTCCAAATATTAAATATGATCTTATTATAAGTAGCTTTCAAATAAAAATCTTTAAAAATATATTTAAATTTTTATTATATTATTATAAAATGATAATATTAATCTTGTTATTTAAGATGTTAGTTCTTAAAGATGTTTTAAAGGCCTAAATTTTAACCAAGTCATTAAGTTAAGTTTATGAGTTGTATCATATAAATTTAAGTATCAAATAAATGTATGCATAGTTGTGAGTTGAATAAAATTATCTATCTATTAACTAGAAATCAAACAATAACTTGCATTGCTAGAATTTTCTAATATAACTTTAGTTTTTTGAAGTACAAAGAGATTTTATATATTGTACAAAAAATTGATTTTTTTTTTTGTAGAAATTATTGCCAAAAATTTAAAAAATTAAAGAAGTTGGAAAATATCATGTTATAAATATACAACAATAATTACACACACACACACATACACACACACACACATATATATATATATATATATATTAATAAAGAGCCATCTACAATCTTTTAGATAGTTTTATTTTTTTTTTTAGAATTCTTAGAGGTTTTTAGAATCTTTTATTATCTTCTTGAAGTTCTTACAGAAATTATTTTATACTTCTAAAATATTACACTACTTGTTGAACTTCTCCAAGTTGTTATTATAGAATTAATTGCTATACTATAAGTATAAGAAGAAGACAAGGAACACCTTAATCTTGTGAATACAAGTTTTGAATTAATCTAAGTCCTGCCTTGTTTCTAGTCTTGTGTCTACTCTTTTTGCTAATCTAGTATTTAACCTGGTCATGGCGTCTGAGCTGGAAATGTGCACCACGACACGTAAGCAGCATCCTGGCGTCTGAGCTGGAGTCTGACGTGGCCCAGAGCCTAGCCCAGAAGGGGCAGGGTGCGGGAAGGGAATGCTGCAGATGCTGTTGCTGCAGGGCCCCAAAAGTCGCACCCACCGACGCTAGTATTTAATGTGAGTGACGGCGCACCGAAGGCAACGCAGCCAACCCCGCCCCGGCACCCCGCGAGATGCGGTGCAGGAAATAGCCGTGACACCGAGGAAGCGACAGCACTCCCATCTATAGCTCGATGGATTTAGCAGCCATGGCAACTAGGATTCCTGGAATTCTGACGGAGCGGGCTCCGCTAGCACGCCAATACTCCCCCCACCTCCCGACCTCCTTCGCATCACCACTGAATCCCTTCTCCCTCCCCTTCCTGAATTAGTACTGTTCTCGCCCTGTTGCCGCCTCGATGTTGCTGGAGTTGGTCGTGGAGTTATTGGGCTGCGAGCTTGCTGTTGGTATTGCTTTCTCCCCCCCAGGGTGAGGGTCTTGTGTGAGTTGAGGTGCATTTGGGGCCGTTGTGGTTCGATTCGTGCTGGTGGGGATGATTTAGATCTGTGGACCGGGGGATGGTGAGGTTTGATGGGAGCTGTGGAGGCGGAGGGGTCAGTGGATCTATGAGGGAGAGGGTGATAAGCATGGCGGGAGTGGGACGAGGGGATAATTGCGGACAGAGATTTTTTGTAGGAGGTGCCTGTGAGGTCCCGCGTGGCGTTTGATCTCCTGTGCTTTGCGGTTTGGAGATCAGTGTGGAGAATGGCGGCTAATGATGGTTCTTGTCCTGTGGGCCTCACGCCCACATCGTCTGGGGTGTCGGATTGTGTTTTATCGACGGACCGCACAATGGAGATGATTCAGAGTGAGGAACTGAGCACAGCACTGCGCATCAACTTTAGCATGGATCTTGTTTTTGCTGCCAAGCGCCAGTTGGGGTTTCTTCGCACCATTGATAGCTTGCCCCGCCTGCACAAGGGACCAATGGTTCTTCGTGCTATCCGCAGGTAATTTTCAACTTTCTCTTCTGTTCTAGGGAGAGGCGACGATTTGAAAAAAATGTACGGGATATGGTTCGCTTTCGTCTCTCCGACATACATTGCGTAGAGAACAGTGACCTATTCAGTTTTCTACTGTTTCCTGTCTTATACTGGAGACTGGGACTACGGCTGTCGGTTGGGTACGGTGCCAGATGGTCCATGAAAGTGGGGACCCATGAGTGGTTGCAATCACATCCATCAATCCCATCTGAAAGGGAATTTGCTCTATATATGTAAAATTGAGTGAACTTGTCAATATCTTCATGAATCGCATGTCTGAGATCAAGTAGTTTTAGATGTAGAGAAATGCAGTTGGACGAAAGGAGTAGATCGCAGTGCTGTATTTGTCTTCTTTTCAAGAGGTTGGTCGATCTTCGCCGCCCTGTTGTCGCAGTATCCTCTATCGATAACTAAGCTTGATTCTAGATTACCAGCCGTATGAGTAGGGTTGGCAATGTCCGAACTTGATGTCCCTCAGTTGCAAAATCTGTGCATTTTCTCTGAGAATCTCATGGGTAATTGATCTCAACATGCTGTTCCTTGGCAGGTATCAAAAGTTTTGGATGCCTTTGGTAGCAGACTCGCTCAAGTTCGATGCGCTGTTGAACGTCGATTCAACAGGGAAAAGTCTTTTGCCACCATTGGATGTACAGTGGATATGGCACTGCCATCGCTTGAATCCGGTCAGTGTCCAGTCGCTTCCGTTTCTAAACGCACTGTAAAGTTTAGGGGTTTTGAACCAAGAAGACTGTCCTGTCTAGTTGTGTTAATGGATTCTGTTGGAAAATTGATATACGAATTGGACGTCGTCAAACTGATTCTTGAGATCTACCTCTTTGTAGGTGGTGTACAGGAAGTATTGCATTGCAAAGTTTGGCAGGGTAATTGATTGCCCGATATTTCCCGATATTGGTAGCGAGAGCTTGGCAACAGAAAGGTGCCAGAGACTGTGGACAATTGTCTACCTTAAGGAGCCTTACGACGTTATGTCTACTTTCTACAAATTTCCAGGGAATACCAGTGGTTCCGGTCAAGTTTGTCCCGTTGATGATATCGATGGCTTGGAGGAGCTCGTTGCTGCCGTTGCCAAGCAAAGCAGTTTCTATTACTACGTAGGTTCCTATCAGTTTTGTCTAATTTTCTGTTGTTGTGTATACATGTACTTTCCATTTACATTGTTGTGTAAGCGTCGCAGCTAGCCATTCTGCTTAATTATAGTTTCTATCACTTGCTATCACACTTTTACTAAGTTATCCTGGAGTCCTTTTATTTTCCAGGTTTCGCAGTCTTACATGTGGGAAGACAGCTTCTTGCAAGCTGCAGCTGATAGATATAAGTGCTTCTTGCATTTGCTGTACAAATCAAAAGGAAGGATCTCCTGCGTTTCGACTTTTGACATTGATCTGATTTGGCACGCACATCAGGTTTGCTCATACTTTCCACTTTCTCGGTGATGTGGTTCGCATGTTCGTACTCCGAAAGCGAATTCCGCAAAATACTATCGTAGAGATATCACTAATTTTTCGTTCGTTGTTGAGATAATTTCGTACATATCATTTGCATGATGAAACTACTGAGTTTTCATTTTGTTTTGTTGAATTTGATCTGTGGCTGTTCCTCATTCGCGACATGTTGGGTACAGCTTTCACCAGTGTCTTACGCGAAGGATACGAAAGCCTTGTTAGGATGTATTGCGGTTCACGACGACACCTTAGCCGAAAGAGGTCCTGGGTCTAAATTGGAGAAAGGCTTCGAAGACACAGCGAAGCTTTGGGAGAGTACTTATGGTCTCTCATACGAAAGAGCAGGGTGCATGTATCGCAACACCAAGCCTGTAAATGTACCCCCTCCTCCCGTCTCGGATATCAGAAGTAGCTTCGTCATTGAAAAACCCCCATCCATTTTACCGTGGGATTACCGCATGGCTGATCACAATCCCACCAAGTATCCCATTCTCACTCCACGACACGTCCTACAGGTACTCATCAATTAGCTCCCAACATTGTCCTCCGTCTTTCCAGTTTTATGTCATGTGACTATCTTCTTCATCAATACCTTCGTCATTAACGTAGTGGTCATTATGAGTGAGTGTTACCGAATTTTCCCTCAATGCACCACGATGAAAGTTTTGAACGCCCTCAGTGCGTTTGGTAGCTTATTTGGATCGCACCTAACATTATGGTCCTGCGTTCACTTAGGTTTGCATCTTGATCAAGTGTACCACGGCTATGGTGCCAAATGGCAGAGAGGGTGGGGATCTCTTCGTAAGGCTGAGAACATTAGATGCATACACGTTATTGAAGATGGAAGCCCCCGTGCTTCCTTTTTCACACGAAACCCAATGGCAGAAACTATGGGTTCTCCAATGTGAGACCAAGACCAAAGGCATGGTGCTTGAGCTACGCTACCACGTCGAAGGATGCATGAGGACGTTTCGCAAAACGAAATGCATAGGTCGTGCGAAACTTACGTGGCATGAGCTTCAGAAGGCGCCGATGCTTTACCACGATGTCGTGTTTCCCCTGTCGGCGAAACGGTTTACCTCACCCGAATGCAAGCAACCCTGCCAAGTTGGGCTTGAAGTATCTATCACTCCTCCGGTACAGGTAAGACTCCCGATGACCAATTGTTATTGAAAGGACGGGATTCATTATTTTCTTTCCTCAAGAACCGGTTTTGTCTTAAGGATTCATTCATATTCATATTTCCTGATAATCATGTTTTTGTTCTTAAATTCCGTCCTTGACAATACATTGAATTCGTTGCTTCAGGCAGCATACTTATTGAAATCCGTACCAGACCGAGTTACGGATGATTCCGGGGCCATGCTGTCCAGCGTAATACTGCGCAGGAGACACAATGAACCACAATCTGGGCGTTGGATCTCACGAACTGTCCTCAACCACGCTGGGAAAGAGACTTTTGTAATCCGTATTCGGTAATTGTGACCATATCTTTTAATTTTGTTTGAGGTTTGTCATCATGTAGAATGATCAGGTGCATAGAGTTGCGTTGCCATCGGAAATTAGGGTTCTGGAGTTGATCCCTGCCTTTCGAATGATATCAGGGCTGCGAAAGGAGCATGGACTAGTCGTGGTGATCGACCAGTGGGTGTGGATTGGAATGAGCGGGTCATAAACGTGCACGAAGGAGGTTGGAGTTATGTTTCCAACCACGTTGGCATTTCCCCCGAGAAAATCGTAGGGAGTGCAGTACCTTTGGCCCATGAACTGGAAGAATACAAGCTTAGCTGGGCGCTTTCCACCGGAGACACGTTAATAGTTTCGAGACAACTGAGTGATGTCAACTGGGAACGCCATCTTGAATTCACCCTGAAAACCTCTGGTCGTGGAGCAGGCTTGGTGAGTCTAGCGGCCAATACACATGCTCATTGCTCACAATCAGAAATCTCTCCTTCATTGTTACAGGTTGTGGCTTGTATCTATCTTCTTAGTGTTGACCTTTGTCGCTAGAGGATAAGTGTATATATGGAATTCTCTGTTCTAAAAAAATTCTTGCACTGACTCAATGCTTTGTTTTATGAATGCAGGCACGACTGGTTAACGGTCGCAAGCAACAGTACGAAGTGCCGAACGCTTGCCCTGAGGAGGAGGAGGGTTTCGTTACACTCATCCGGTATGGGCCGCACACTCCTCAAGGAAAAGCAACTGCTCTCTTCAACTTCAGGATCTCGGTGATGGAAGTTGTCCCAGAGGAAGACGTGGTCCTCGTGCTGCTCCTCTGCACGGCGACAATGCGATCTATTGCTGATTTTGGGGGCTTGTCCGCTGGAAACGATTACACCCGGCGACGAATGAAAGAAAAAACTCCTGGATCCAAGGATTGGGGATCTGTCGTTCTAGAAAACACCACCTGTCATTCCCATTTGGCCCATTGGCACTGGAATGGTGGCCATATTGTAGAAGAAGAGGAGGTTGATTGTGAGAATCATTCAGGTGTGATCAACTCCACGCCGGATTGGAGCGGTGGTGATACATTGGTATCAACCTCGAGCCGAATAATGCCAACCCAGCCACCAACAGAAGCAGCAGCAGCAGCAACATCTGCTGACAAAGTCGTTGGAGAAAGAGTCGACTGCGGGCAGAGAGCTGGCAGCTCGCAAATGAATCACCACGTCAATCACTTGAAGAGGCCAACAACTATTCCATAACTACTCTGTATCATACTCTTAATTGCTTTTTCAGTATACATTGGGAAGGCCACATTGACAGTTGACCATCCTTTCCTCGGAGACGTGTAGGTCTTCGGAATGAATCATGCAATGTTCACCTGGGGTCGGATGTGAAGCAGGTAGACCCACATTCAAATCATGGAGCCTCAGTGCAGAATCTTGCACCTCTCATCCACCACTCCACCTCCTGTGAGGACGATGGGGCCTCTCCGGAAACCTTACATAATTGTACTGCTACCAGCATCTGAATCATCAACAGTCGGTCATTCTAAATCTTACTTGCTGATTCAATCTATGGAGACTCATGCATGTATGGCACGTTCTCTCATGAAAAACACTCATTTTCCGAACTGATTCTTTGTACATGGCCTGTAAGTTGTACACACAATTTGCCTGTTATGAGGAATACCTTGCACCAATCACGAGGTAGGTACGTCAGTTATGTACAGTTGTCCAAGCTATGACTAAGACAGTTGAGCAAGCGATAGTTTGCTATTAATTCTTTTATGAAACTTTTTTTTTTCGAGGAACTCACATACAGGACAACCTTGTGAAACTTTGACTGTTTGAATACGATATGTTGGCACGAAAGTGGCTAAAATTCCTTGATATTCTGACTATGCTTCGCTCCTCTGACGCGTCAGTGAAACAAATGTAGTACATATATTTCGTGCAATTTGCATGTCAGATGTATATAAAAATTGAAAGCTCAGCACCTAATCGATCCCTGAAGCTCCATAAAATAAGAACTATTAGGTGTGAAGAATATACTCTTGTTGTGAAACCCTTCAATTTCCGTAAAAATCCCACAATATCAGAAGGGGAGCGACAATGCGATCATTGGCAGCTCTCGAGCTTTATCTGATCTATCGAAGGATCACTGAAGACATAGAGCAACTGGTCGCATCCCGCCATTTGAGATACAGTAATCCACCTTGGTAATGAGTGTAAGCCCCTGCCACAACCAAGATGTGAAACACCTGATGGCTGTTACCTATGATATCGAAAGTGCCGGGTCTCCATCGCTCCGGGATACGGGTCGCATAGATTAGGGCACCAAGGCCATACATAACACCCATAGCAATTTCCATATATAGTGTTTGGTACGCTATAGGCTCGTCCTGGTATAAGAGAACTTTGTGTACGCATGGGATGATTCCTGAGACTCCCATTGTGAAGAACAGTGAAGCACGAAACGCGCGGTACTCTGATGTCTGAAAAACGGGTAACAAAGAGGCTAATATCGTACCAATCCCCATCGTGGTAATAACACCGAGGTACATCTTACACAGAAGGGGATTGCACATGAAACTGTAGTACACCTGCCGAGCCGAGTCGTCCAATCCAACAAACAAGGAAGAATCAGCGAAATAGAATGTCAAACTTTGGGACAGTAAGCAACATCTGGTTCTAACGACGAAGAAAAGCAAAAATTCCAGCAATAATGGATACCAGTCAATTGAGTACGTTAACAGTGATTGTGACTTAAGCCCCAATTGCTCATGCGACTATCCTAATGATGAATGACGACGTCCTCATTAACAAACGCCATCCACTAACTATTCACCATAAGTGCAGGACCAATGTAACCCCACTGTAGGCAAGGGTTTTTGGAGCCCTAATGTATCTCCGATTATTCATTCATCTTCTAAGACAGTGAGATACATGATGAAAGCATTCAGACCACTCAAATGATAAAGCCACCTGTATACAATGTATTCAAAACACGTGTGTATTGAATATAAAGTACTCATGAAAATACGCTTGAACATGTGCCATTTTAACCAAAAATAAAAAAGTTACACGTTTGAAAGTGTAGAATTTTTTCTATATAGATTGACACAGTTGAGAAATTGCAATGTGACTCTTCTGAAGACATGCATTTGAAAGCTGTCAATAAAAGTTCGTTTCCCTGACGATTTACAAGCATGTTGATTGAAATGAGGAGACGGTGAAACAGGGCACGTACAGGTGGATAAAACGATGCTGCTATAAGGGTTGAAATTCCTGCGTAGTCAATCCGCATTAATGCATAGAAAGCTGTAGCTGAAAGACAGCTGAAGAGATGACATATTGTGCTGGCCAATAAGCAAAACATCGCACCTGCCAGGAATACAAAAAAAGGCCATCGTGTGGTGGGCCTCTGCACGATCAATGGATCTTTAGTAACCTAAAGACAACGTGCTCCATCTATATTATTTGTTCCTTTAGATATCATAGTGAAAGCGAGCATGAATCAATTGAAGTTGTGAAAGGAATAACGAGGCTATGAACAGAAACCGTCTCATTGGCGGTGATAGAAAACGAAAGGGTGGCTTAGGTGAAGCTTAAACCTCACCTGTACACATCGAGTGCCGTCATAAGTGCCAGGAACACAACTCGAGAGAGCTTCAGGTAGCTGCAGATAGGAGGGCAGAGACTCCATGATTCCGGACTGCCATCTATGAAGAGTGTTGGGCTCCACAATGTTCGGCAAATGCGTTGCTGTATAGATAGTGATACCCAGAAAGAGAAGAAATCCAACCAAATGACTGGCGCACCACCGTCACCAATCCCTCAGCATCATGAAGCAGGTTTAAAAAGGGACAGATGTATAAGCAAGCTCTTTATAATGCTCGTTCAGGAATGAATCAATTAACATGTGGAGACCTATCCGCAACCTAAAAGATTTCCGAGACTTCGTGTAAGTTCAGCATCGCAGATTGCCATGCCAAGCATAATTCAAACCCAGCATGTAGTAACGGGGGACTGGAGGGAATGAGCACGTACGTCCAAACGTTGAAGGTTTCGTTGTGCATTTCAAAGATGGAGAAAAGGGCGCGTTTCACAGACCAATCGACACGGTAATAACCCAGAATGTAATTGTTGTCCCGCAGATGTGCTGGTAAAGCCGAGAATTCCACAAGTTGGTGTTTAACACTGCCCCATAATTCCAGCACCGCCTTTCTAGGGCTACTCAAAGGGCTCCCCGCCGCGTTCATTTCCTTCACCGTCTCTACCTTGCATCTCCTCCTCGTGGTACCCATCGAGGATAATGTCCCCGACTCGTCCTGACCTTCTGATCCCATTCTCCAAAACGATCAATGTCTCCTTCCTACTCAAAACTCAACTACAAGATCCTGCACCGCAACACTCCAAACCAGACCACACCCAATCGTTCCACTCCAACAGCAACACAGTCCGTCGCCGTCTACAAATTGCAAAACAAACAAGCCCCTATAACTGCCTTCAAGTGCCTGTTGTCATCTCCGCACCGCCTGAGCTGTATGTGTTGGACGCCATGATGATGCATCTGCTCCTACTGGCAACAAGACACAATCCTCCTCAAAAGCCCCACCAAGAAAAATTTGACGCCAAAGATCTCAAATCTCAAATCAAACGGCGAAAACTCATTTAAATCTCCACCAAATCCCTTCGTCGCCGCAACATACGACATCCCAGCCCATGACCACATCCAGAAAACTAAGGCGAAGCGGAAAATCAAGGAGGGTAGTGTCGTTACATGCACACGATACATCGCTCTTTCCCTACGTCTCGCAATCCATCCCTGCGTGGGCGACAATCCCGATATGAATCAGCATTGAGAGGAGCTATGATGGGATCGGGCTGCTTACGTGAACGAGGCACTGGGAATAGCTGCTTCGGAATACCCGATGGAATCCGAAAGCAGTAAAAAACATGAGGCTGTGTGTCAATGTCAGGCCCCACAACGCCAATGCCCCGGGGGATGGTCTGTGCCACGTGGATACCCGCGAGAACCACCGTGGCCATCCACAGGGCTGGGACATTTGGGTCGCCCTTTGGGATATGAAATATCCTGGAGGCTTATCCGCCCCCTTCTCGACCCGGCTCCTTGTTAACACGTATCACTGTCCCTTGTTGCCTTTCTGAGGAGTGCCATCCAAGGCCCTGGTCATTAGAAGCAAGCCTTTTTTGCGTTTTTTGCATGCTCAAAAATAGCATTATGTTGCCCACTGTATTCTTGTACCTTTTCTTTCCAAGCCCTACGTTTTACCAACTTGGAATGTTGTGTTCTTTTTGGATAGCTGTCTTTTGAATTCTCAAAGTAGTTAAGACACATGTTATTACTAATATGGACCTGATTAAGAATATTAGTGTTGAATTAATTTATCTAGTAGATAAAAAACTAACATCGTTCATTAGACTTTATCAAATGAATATTCAAAAGGTCTTTAATATCAAAGAGAATATTGGATTAAAAAAAACTAACAATGGTGGTAGCAATGATGGTAATAGAGAGTATTAAACAATGTTTAGAATAAGAATGATAGATGCACAAATTCATAAGAGATGTAGTGGCTTTCTAAAAATGTTGTATATTCCACCAAATATATGATTATTCTGGTTTTGTGATGTTTTTAATATCTATTTTTTCTTAGAATAATTTAAGTTATAATTAAAAAATTATTATTTCCATCCATATATTTATTAGTTTCATTTGTCACCTGACAACAATGCAATATTACAAATATGTTATCCACACTATATATATATATATATATATATATCTATATTTGATAGTGTCATCCACTCTTCTTGTGGATTATTTTGCCAAGGCACTTCCATATATCATGGTCCATTGCTCTATACTTGTTATAATATTGTTGATATTTTATAATCTGTTCAAACGTTAATAGATCACATATTGTTGACTTTTTTGCCTTGTTCCATGCCATAAGCGATTGACCCTTCAACTTTATAGGCAACAAATCTAATAAAGAGGGGATTTTTTTTAGTAATAAAATATACTATTTATATCCTTATCTTTACTGTATAAAGGTCCAATGCACAAAACTATCTTATAAAATGTATAAGTATTGTTGGAATACAACAAGCAAGCAATGCACGTTGCTAATCCTTTCAACTGTCACAGACATAAGATTTATTCTAATAATTATTTACTTAACATAGACAGATGGAAGCAAATAAAGGTAGATTAATTTGATAATATCTTATAGAGAAGCTTCGTAGAAGCTTGATAGACATGATTTCATCTTTATTCATATCTATAGGTGATTAATAGATTAAAAACTTGGCCAACAAGTTAGCCACATATTGTACATATTGATAGCTTGTGGAATAAGCTAAATACATGGCGCACATATAAGAAACTTGTTTTGCAAGTTTGACATGTGTCTTGCAAATTAGACATGTGTTGGAGGTCCTATAGAATGCTGTTATATAATTCTTAAGTAGATAGTATATATTGGAACAAGAATGAAGCTTTCTTCACCCTAATCAACTCTTTTTTTCCTTTTAGTTTAGTTCAATAATCTTTATAATTTCTAATCTTTGGCTATAGCCATTCCAATTTCTTCGTAAATACATATACTTTCTTATTTTTATTTTATCATTTTTCTTTAATACAAATTTTACTAGTTTATATATTTTTTTCAATTCATATCTTAGACAGATTCACAAGAATTCACATATAATATCATAGCTTTGTGTTTTCTTGACTAAGAGTGAATTATTTCTTTTTCTTAATAAAACATAAGCATATTGTGAATTATCCACTTCTAAACTAATATTGTTTTAATTTTTTTTTAATTTTTTGAATTTTTTTTTGAATTTTTTATTTTATATTTCTTGAGTGAGAGTAGACACCTTCTTTTCTATTATATTATCATGGTAGAGCTTGTTGAAATGAAGAGTATAATAGTACAAATGTAAGAGTAAATGAAAGAATTAATGCTTGTAATGCATCAACTCTATTTACTACTACAAAGAGTAATAAGATTAGTAAGAAGTGAAGATATAGAGATGATTGAAGCTACTTTAATATGTACACCAAATCATATTATTTCACCTATGATAGAATATTATTCAAGCATCAATGAACTAAAAATTAATTTACTTGAGAAGTTTAATGGCATAAGATCTAAATTTTGAAGATTCATCAATCATGTACAATTTCAACCTCAAAGTTATCCAACTCAAGGATTTTAAGTCAAGTTTATTGAAACACTACTTTTAGATTTTATTTTATCATGGTTTTCATCTTTTTTTGAATGATGCAATCTAATATTGAATAATTTGGAGATATTTTTAGTAAAATTTTGATCTATATGTAGAAAATATAATAAAATTTGTATTGTAACTAATAAGATCTGTATTTTGTAACAAGGCAATTGATCAATGATATTATATGTTTCACAATTTTGACAACTAGCAATTGATATTAAGTGGGATGATGCTGCATTCATCAATCAATTTTTTTATAGATTATAAGATGAGATAAAAAAATTAATATTCAATTTATTTGATTTTTAAACATTAATTCAAATAATTGACTTTGCTATGAAATATGGCAATTGACTTTTTAAATTTTGATCTAAGAATCATATAAGAAAGTATCAAGATTATTATAATACAATGGCAATATTTACATCTTTTTAATACATACATTTGAAAGTAGAAGACATGCAAATTGACGCAATACATTTTAAACCTCTTACTGAACAAAAAAAGATTCATTGTTATCAAGAAAGATTGTACTTATATTATAGAAAATCTAAGCATATTACTCAATATTGTCCAAAAAAATGATGCAACTATAAAATAAAAAATATGGCTATTAAAGACAATAATATATTAAAAAATAAATTTGTCCTATTATAAAAGAGAGCATGCAGCTAGAATCTTGTACAACTCCTAATAAAGGTCCTACTTTCTCCTTAGAACACTCTTTTTGTTTTACAATGGATATATATTTGGGACCTAAAAATCACAAAGCCTCTACCTTGCTAGATTCAAGAGCCTTAGCATGTTTTTTAAATGAAGAGTTTGTTAAAAGTCATAAAATATTTTTAATACAAAAAATTAAATCCGTATATGTAGAAGTCATAGATGGTAGTTTGTTATCTTTTAGAGATATTATTTATAAAATCTTTCTTATAAATATAATAATAGATAGTCATAATAATTATATAATCTTTAATATAATTAAATCTCCATCTAATCCAATTATTTTAGATTTATCATGGTTAGAAAAGTGTGATCTTTCAATAAATTAGATTTTTTATAGATTTGATTTTTTTTAGAGTAATATTAAGTGTCTTATTAACTAAGTAAAAATCCATAAGTTTAATATTTTAAGATCCATACTTATAGGTACAAAAGCTTTTATGCATACAGTAAAAGAATGATCATCTTTTGTTATTTATATTATATCTATTTTTTATGGTGAAAAGACTTCAAGTGGCATTTCAAGCTAATATCAAGATTATCAAGATAATTTTGAAAAAAAAAATATAAATATTCTTTTAGAGCATCATCCATATAATTGTTCAATCAATCTTAATGAAAGAACTCAACCTCTATTTGGACAAATCTATAATTTATCACAAAATAAATTGGCTAAATTCAAGGAATATATTGATGAGAACTTGGCCAAGAATTTCATGTATCATTCAAAATCTCCAACAAAAGTTCTTATTTTATTTGTAAAGAAAAAAGATGGATCCCTATAGATGTGTATAAATTATTGAGGATTTAATAAGATTACTATCAAAAATAAATATCCTCTATTTTTTATATATGAATTTTTTAATCAATTAAATCAAACTAAGATCTATATAAAAATAGATCTATAAGGAGCATATAATTTGGTCTACATCAAAGAAGGAGATGAATAGAAGACTACATTTTGAACAAGATATGGATATTTTGAATATAATGTTGTGCCTTTTGGACTTACAAATACACCAATTGCTTTTCAACATCTCATAAATGATATTTTTTGTAAGTTATTAAATAATTTTATAATCTATTATCTAGATAATATTTTAATATACTCTAAAAATATAAAAGAGTATGAATTATATGTATATCATGTATTACAAAAATTTAAAGATATAAGATTGTATAACAAGATAAAAAATATATATATTTTATATTATTTAAGTTGATTTTTTAAGATATATTATTTTGAATGATGGTCTCATGATGGAACCTAAGAAAGTCTAGATAATCATAGATTAGAAGATTTCAAGAATATTAAAGGATGTGCAACACTTTTTAAAATTTGCTAATTAATACTGAATCTTCATCAAGAAATTTTTTCAAATTATAACTCTACTTATTCACTTAACTTATAAGAACAAATTTAAATAGAATAAAGAAGTAGAAACATTGTTTGAAGCTTTAAAGGTAATTTTTACTTTTGTACCAATCTTGTATCATGTTGACTTCTCTAAAGCATTTTTTATGAAAATAAATATATCAAATTTTGCCTTGAACTTAGTATTTTTACAAATAGGAGCAAATGACAAATTTCATCCAATAACTTTTCATTCCAAGAGATTTTCAATAGTAGGAATCAATTATAAAATCCATGATAAAGAAGTTTTTACAATCATGGATTCTTTTCAAGAATGGCATTATTAGCTAGAAGGCGCTTCTAGTCTAGTCACCGTTGTCGGGTAGAGAGAATTCGCCTTGGGAAAACGCCGGGTTCCTAGCTGCTACTAGAACTAGCAGGGAACATGAGAGGAAGCCGTGCAAGTATGTTCTATACTTGCACAATATTTCTTCAAGCTTTCAAGTTATACTTGTATTATACTTGTACAAGTCTTGTACAAATATAAAGTATAAATACTTGAATAATACTTATACAAATACTTGTATAAATACTTGTATAAATCCTTGATATAACACTTGTACAAATACTTGTATAAATCCTTGGTATAATACTTGTACAAATACTTGTATAAATATTATATATAATACTTATAGAATACTTATAGAATACTTGTATAAATACAAGTATATATACTTGTATAAAAAGTATAAGCAAAGTATGTATGTATTCAAGTATACCTCAAAATACAACCGCATATGAGGAATACAAGTTATACAACAAACTGAAACTAAATAAATCACTAAAAATTCATCCAAAGGTCGAATCAAGCGTGCTTATAGCCTATGGAAAGCCAATAATCCATTGTAAAACATATCAAAATTTCACAAATAGATGACTTACCATTTAAAAGTTATGGCTAAAAGAAGTAGGCGCTAAAATTTCCAAGCAAATGCAAAGGCAGCAAAGCTCCTCTTCACTTCAGCCTTTGTTGTGATCACTTCCCTTCTCCAAATTGGACATGCAATAGCTTTTTAGAAAGCTCACTCCATCATCTAGCTTGTTCTAAAATTTCGCATGCATGCCTCTCAAACTCCAGATTTTGTAGCTAGTCGATTCTACTCTTCAAACCCTAGCAACAATTTTTCCTCTTTGACACTTCACGGCTCATAAAACTTTCATCAAAGCTCCAAATGTATTGATTTTTTTTTTGTAGAAAGCTTACATAAGCTACTATAAGCACCTAAAATGTCAAAAGGATTGAAGAGACTGTCCGACTTGGGTGGTTGAACAAAGTCTCTGCCCCTCTTCGTCGGGTGGCAGCAAACCCTTTCCCACTCTCAAGCTCACAACTTTTGCTCTCCAACTCCAAATGCTACAAGAGATGTCTTGATAGATAGCTAGCACAATCTTCCACACTCTCTATAAATTTCACTAAGAAAGAGTTGAAATCAAACTTGCAGTGGCAGCTCGAAGTTTCTGCCCCTCTTCGTCGGGTGGCAGCAAACCTCACTCTACTAAAACAAGCATAACTTTTTGTTCACAACTCCAATACAAGCAAGTGAGTAGGTTCTAAAATCCTCACAACTTGAAGAACACACCCACCAATTTTCACTACAAACACTTCTATCTCCTCGGAGCTATCTCTCTCCAAAGTTCACTATTCAAAACTGCCTCTCCTCTCGGTCTAACAAGAGGAGTATATCTCCCTTTCTTTCTATATTAGACTATGAGACGCCCACATGGGCAGCCAAATCCTATTGGATGGGCCTTATTCACCCCATGCTCTTCTTTCTTACCCTTCATAAGGTCCATTCTACCTCAAAAGTCAATAAGAAAGGTAACAACCTTTACCTTTCTTCTAATTACAAAAGAGTCTATTCTAGGATATAAATAAGGTAGAAACAAAACAAATAGCCATCTTAATTCACTAACTAAGTGGCTATAATAAATCCTCTCCTTATAATATCTTCTAAAATAACCTCTAGCACTCACACATATATTAACAATAGATACAAGATTTTTCATATTTTTATACACTGCACGTAAATGTAGTATGACACCGTATATACAAATCACAAGAACTTTGAATACTTCATATCAATACATGTGTTGAATCATTGTCAAGGTTATTAGAGTATGTCTTTGTCAAGATTTGAGTTCATTATTATTTATCAACCAAAAAAATAACAAGATTTATTTGATGCCCTTTTTAGATGTTCTTATTTTGTACCAAAAGAAAAAAATGCAATATTTGATCAATAAAAAATAATCCTCTTAAAATCAGAGCAATTTCATCTTTGAATAATAAAATCAACATTGACTATTGATTCAATTTTTTCTAAATAAGTTCAATTAAATACATCCTTAAATTTTTTTATTTATGATATTAAGAATAATTCTTTTAAATCTCATGGTACTTCAAAGTTTGAATTTAAAAACAATCTACTTTATTTTAAAGGACACTTACATGTTCTAAAAGATAAAGCACAACTACGTGCCTTTGAAGCATGTTACAACTTCCTTGTAATAAAATATTTTAGATACAACAAGACTTTGAAATTAATATTAAGAGATTTTTAATAGCTTGAAATATAGAAGCCTATTAAAGAATTTATACAATTGTATAATATTTGTTTAAGATCAAAAATTCCTTGTCATTAACTGTATGGATTTTTTCAACTATTATCTATATTAAAATAATTTTAATCTTTTTTTCTATGGATTTTACTATGGATCTTTTAAATTCAAGTTTATATAATTTTATATTTGTGATTGTAGATTATTTCACCAAGGTGACATATTTTGTACAGTATATAAAATCTATCATAAATGAAGAAACAACTAAATTCTTTCTTGACAATATTTATTGCTATCAAGGATTACCAAAGGATATTATATTAGATAGAGGGATGTAATTTGTATCAAGATTTTGGAGAACCTTTTTTAGAATATTAAAAATAGGTATTAAACTATCTTTAGCTTTTTATCCTTAAATTAATGGATAAATAGAATAAATAAATTAAATTTTGGAGTAATATTTGAGATGTATTATCAACTATCATGAAGATAATTGGATAATTTTTTTGCCATTAGCAGAGTTTATTTACAATAATTTGATACATTCTCCTATTTAACAAATTTTATTCTTTATCAATTATGATTGTCATCTAAAACTTGATATTTTTGACTTTTCAAAAGCTAATAATCCTATGATAGAAGATTTGATAAATCGATTGTCAAAACTACATGTAACAATAAAGGTACAATTAAAAGAAGCTTAAAAATGACAAAAGATCAATAGAAATGTCTATTACAAGAAATAACTTCAATTTTGTGTAGGCGATAAGGTATGGTTATTTTATTATAATATTAAGACTATTTGTCTTTATGATAAGTTGGATTATTGTAGGGATGAATCATTTTTAATTTGTAAACAGATCAATTCAATTATTTATTAATTAAATCTATTAAATTCTATAAAAATTCATCTTATACTCTATATGTTACTATTCAAATCATACAAAATAATGGATATATAAAGAAGAAGACAAATACCACTATTTTTTATAAAAATAGATAACAATAAAAAATTTGAGATGGAAGAGGTCTTAGATTCAAGGCAGCATCAAAATTAGTTGAAATATTTTATATATTGGTACAAGTATGATATTAATGAATAGAAATAATAGCCATCTAGGAATCTAATAAATATATTACTTATAATCCATGTGTTTCATCAATGACATCCATCAAAATCAAGATATAAAATTAAGAAAAACTTTGCTATAAAAAAAAATAGATTGAATAGAAATTTTATTCTATTTTATATCATTATTTATTATTTTTAAAAAAAATTTAATACTAAAGAGATGAAAAATCAAAAATCCGCAAATTCAGCTAAAAAATTATCATTTGTTGACTTGCCAAACAAGACATTACGATTATCACAACCTTTAATACAATGAAATAGAGATGAAGATTTTTAAAAATGATACATTATTTTTTAGATTGATGGCGAGATACAACATGTTTAATATCATGACCTTGGAAGAGACTCTTGGTGTTTGGTGATACTTTGAGAAGTAGAAACTATTCTTGATGGTGTTTCAAATGTTTTCTTTGAAAGAAGTTATAAAAGCCTCAACAACAATTAAATATCAAGGTGGTCCTCCTACCTTGATATGAGACTATTGATGGCTAAGAAGACTTATCAATTATCTTCAAAGAGAACAAAGATTAGAATATGGGACAAATATAATTTGACACATCTTAGATTTCTTCAACATCTAATTACTATTCATCATGGAACTTGTCTCTAAAAGGGATGTAATGTCACAAATATAAGATTTATTCTAATAATTATCTAATTAATATGGATAAATAGAAATAGATAAAAATAAATTGATTTGATAAAATCTTATAGAAAAGCTTCTTAAAAGCTTTATAGTTATAATTTCATCTTTATTCATGTCTATAAATGATTGATAGGTTAAAAACTTGGCCAACAAGTTAGCCATATGTCATACATATTGATAGCTTGTAAAATAAGCTAAATACATGGCGCACTTATAGAAAACTTGTCTTGCAAGTTTGACATGTGTCTTGCAAATTAGACATGTATTAGAGGTCCTATGGAACGGTGCCATATAGCTCTTAGATAGATAGTATATATAGAGGCAAAAGTGAAGCCTTCTTCACTCTTATCAATTCCTTTCTTATTTCTAGTGTAGTTCAAGAGTCTTTATAATTTTTAGTCTTTGGCAATAGCTATTCTAGTTTTTTCTTGAATACATATACTTTCTTATTTTTTTTTTATTGTTTTTTTTTTACATAGATTTCACTAGTTTATGCATCTTTTTTAAATTTGTGTCCTTAACATCAATAAGTTTTAATACATCTTCAAGATACCAATGCCAATGAATGTGTTCTATTGCTAGAAATATGCTTCTTAATTTCTTAAGTTTATGAGTATACAAAAAGAATGGTCATAAGATCTTTAGAGAGTTTTGCTTATCAATTGGATTTTTTCTTCAATTTTGTTGAATGTAAACATTGACACTTGATCTAAGAAGTTTAAATTCATTGACATACGTAAGTGGTAGGGTATATATATAGACATTGATTAATGGTAGCAACTTTGTAGTCTTTTATTTGATGTTTAATTGCTTGAGCCATTTTCTATTGTATTCCATGTAAAATCGTTGGTTGATAATTATAAGAATTTTTTTAATATGGTATAGTATTGTGGTTTGGCTACAATGTGAAAATAATATATATATATATATATATATATATACATAAAATTTATTATACAACTAGATGAGAGCTATATTAGTAGATTTTAGTTGGTTACAAATTTCATTAAATTACTATTTTGGAAGGATTTTATTTAAGAGGACTATTATTAAGATTTATATAATCTTATTTTTTATTTTTATTTTTATTTTTATTTTTGATAGTGATTTTTTAAGTTGATTTTATGTTGATAATAACTTTTATATATTTTAAGTCACCTTTATTAAACATTGGTGATCTTTGAAATCTTATTTTTTTTCTTTTATTTGATATTTTGGACACATTCTATATAAATTTTATTAGAAAAAGGATTAGAAAGGGATTTTTGGTATCAAAAAGAATAATTAGGCCATCTATATGGATAAATGGAGATGGATGATAAAAATCTCTATTTCCATTGACCAAAAGTCATGCCCAATGGGCTTCAAGGAGGATATTTGAGGTCTTATTAGAGATTAGGATTTTTCGTTCAAAGGCATTCAAACATTAGAGATGAGAATCAATAAGTTTAGATTTTTGGCTATGATTTTGGTGCAAAAATTGAGTGATTTGGAATTTTTATGAAAGAAATATAAGTGCTCAAAGTGAAGGTGTCAAATTTGTATCTACTATCAATCTTTGGGATATGACTCATGCGTACACAAAGCAATAAAGGATTAGTAACTAAGGTTGAAAAGAACACTTGTCTACACTTTATATATATGGCTTAATAAATTTTAAGTTGGAATGAAGGTGATAATTGGAGTTGAAGTCAGTGCTTATAATCTAAGGGTAGTAAGTGATCTATTAAATTAGTAGTTGTATTTTGAGCTATATCTTAAGAAATTTGACAAAGTTTTAGCTCAAATTTTTTAAAAGTGTGTATTTTTATATCACAAAGCTATACATTAAATTTATATAGTATTAGATTTTTTTGGTTTTTGAGATATGAAAAATATAATACTCAGATGTCTATAAATTAGGATTTTAAGCACCTATTAGGATTTTTTTTAATTTATTTTTTATTATTTATTTTTAATTTTTTAGATGAAGCTTAAAGATATAAGCTATATTTTAAAAAAATTTGAAAAAATTTGAACAATTGGATCAAGAATTATTGGATCCATTTGTAGGTGAATAAGATAATGAAGGATTTTATTATAATTTGAGCATTTTATACAAATTAAAGGGATTTTTAGAAGCTAAGATGAAAAGATGGATATATAGAGCTATGATAATATTTTTGATATAAAGATAAATTTATAAAAAAAAATTATAGATGTTTTTTGAAATTATTAAAAATCTAACTTATCAAAAATTAATTAATTATGATTTGGCATAGAAAAGGGTGTTAAGGATTTTTTTAGATGCTATAAAAAAACTTTACATACAAACCTATTTAAATATAAGAGCTTTTTATTAATAAAATATTTTTTTAATACTATTATATTTATTTGTTATTCTTATTTTAAAAAAATAATTTATTAAAATTTGGCCAATAAATTATAAATAAATTCTCTACAACTAAATATCTAATATATTTCTAAATTAAAAATCATATTATACAACAATAAAATATGCTCTCTTAATATTAGATATTGATGTATTATTGAAATATAAACTTTTGCAAGTCCATATTGCTACAAACTTCTCCTTATAATTCTTTAAAAGATATTTCTAGGTAAGATATGGCTAAATACATGCCCTCAAAACTACCATGTAATTAGTACTATTGAGCTTTAAATTTAGAAATATCAGATATACAACAAAAGACAAATAAAGCTTATATAATTTTAGGAACTTGTCTTTTTATTTAAACTACTTTTTATAGTTTGTAAGAATGTTCTTTTTTTTGTGCTAAAGATACAAAAGATATTAAGCCTTAGAAAAGATGGCTATAATTGTAGAAACTAAGGTCAAATTATAATTTTTAATAATCATATTTTATATTATAATATCATTAAAGAGACCACGGACTTGTACCAATGCTCACTTATAGTCTGTTATTTCATCCTTAACCAAGAACGCAAGTAAGAGTAGAATATCAAATTCAACAATGTATGACCTAAAAATCTTAAAAGCGGCATTTTAAAGTGATTTATTTTTATATGCAAACCAAAAGCAATACATTAGAATATTTTCTTGTCATATTAATGTACTATGATTGAGCTAGGAATAAATATATAACATGGAACCTACTAGAACCTATTAGAATCTACTAGGGCATTCTTAAAATCATTAAGAATCTTCTTGAATCTTCTAGAATCAAGTAGAATCTTCTAAAATCTTCTAGAATCAAGTGGATTTTTTTAAAAACCTTCTAAGATTAATTAAAATCTTTTAAAATCTTCTTCTATTACATGTCCTTGATATCATTTCTTTATTTAATTTCAAATTCCATAAGAAGGGATAGAATTGAAATTAATCAAAAGAAAAAATAGTAAAAGATTCATTAGCCCTTGTATTCAATTATAATAACTAACGCCTTCTATTATAGACCAAGTTTGAACTTTTATGTATTCATTTATGTCTAATCTTCAAACTTGGATTTTAATTGTGGCAGAATGAATCTTATCATGTTTTTTAAAAGCTTCCAAAATGCCTCCAAAAATATTTCAAAGTTATGCAATATGAAAGAATTCTTTTCAAATAATAGAGAAAATCAAGACAAAACTTGACTTGAAGGCAAGATTCAAGCTAGACCAATATGAAATACTTCCGTAAAATATCCTTGAAATTGAAGTATAATAATGAGTTGCACTTGATTTACAAAGTCATAAAATTTTAAATAAGTTCCATCAAATTTCTCTAAAAGGCTAATTCTTAGTTCTTTTGTTGTTAATATTGAATTGTCATCTCAAATATATATATCTTCTAATAAAATAGACCTTAATAACAAAGTTCTTAGATTGACTTATGATAATAATTAAGGCGATTCTATTCTTTGAATATTATGTATGGTCATATAAAGTTCTTCATTTTATTTAAATAGATATCAATCTTGACTCTCAATACTTTAAGAATATTTATAATTAAATCCAATTTGGCTTCTTTAAAATCCACCATATTGAATTTTTTATTTTTTATTATTAAAAAAAAAAAAAAAAAAAAAAAAAAAAAAAAGATATGAAAAAAAAAAAAATAACACTGATCTAGAAGAGGATAATTTGCAACCTCTAAAATATTATAATATGTCTAAAAAGAAGAATAATCCACTCTCTATCTAAAAAGATTAAATTCCAATATTATGCTATATTAGTCTCAACAAATTGTTATAAATACACCACTCAAGTAGAACAAGACTTCAAAAATTTAAAGAATTCAAATAGAAGAAACTCACTTTATATCACAAATAAGGAACTACAACAAGGCACAAGGATAAGACTTAAAGGTCTAAGCTAGGCCAGAAGAATTGCATTGTTAAGACTAAGGATTCCTTAGCCTCAATTCTTATATATATTAGGTATAAAGAAGCTTGTTGAAAAAATTTCTTGATGTTTGGAGGTGAAATAAGCTGTCACAAATATAAGATTTGTTTTAATATTTATTAAGATATTATAAATAGATAGAAATAGATAAAAGTAGATTAATTTGATAACATCTTATAGAGAAGCTTTTTAGAAGCTTTATAGATGTAATTTCATCTTTATTCATGTCTATAGGTGATTGATAAGTTAAAAATTTATCCAAAAAGTTAATCACATATCACACATGTTAGTAGCTTGTGAAAGAAGTTAATTATATAGTATACATATAAGAAACTTATCTTATAAGTTTGACATGTATTGAAGGTCTTATAGAATGTTGCCACGTAGCTCTTAGATAGATAGCATATATATAGAGACAAGAGTAAAGCCTTCTTTATTCTTGACATTGTTTTTCTTGTTTTTAGTCTTATTTTAAGAGTCTCTAGTTTTTTTGTCTTTAGCAATAGCTATTCTAATTTTAATGTTATTTCATATTTGAATGAATTTCTATTTTTTTTAGTAATACAAGAATATTGACATTTTCTTCTTTTATGATTCATGTCATTATCAGTTTAACAAGAGTGAAGATTCATTATTCTTATTTTGTATTTTAGAAGTGAGTGGATTATCTTACTTCTATTTTTGTGTTTGAAGGTTATAAACTATCCACCTTCAAACTAATATTCTTTGCTTTCTAATCTTTATTTTTTTCTTAAAAAGAATAGATCACCTCTCTTTGTAGAAACATTTATTTGATATTAGAGATTATAGATTATTCTCTTCTGATTTGAATTGTGGACTTATTTAGTTGTTAAGGATAGAAAAAAAAATTGTGGATGCTTGTGAGCCAAAAAAAACTCACCACAAGACTTTTTATGTTTATATTCAATTGAATTAGAAAAAAAAATTAGTATTATAGATTTTTTATGGATTTTTTATGGATTTTTTTATTTTTTTATTTTTTTTTATTATTAACATTTGTAGTACTAATATCTAAATGTCTTCCAAACAATACAACCTTAATATTATAGATAGATAAAAAAGATAAAAGAATCGAGGTAAAAATAAGAAATAAAATATAAATAGTAAAAAATAAAATATAAAAAATTAAAGTAAAAATGATAAATAAGAAGATAAAAGATAAAAGATAAATAACAAAAAATAAAATATAAAAGATTAAAATAAAAATAATAAGTAAAAAGATAAAAGATAAAAGATAAATATAAAAGTAAAAATATAAAAAAATAAAAATTAAAAGTAAAAACTTTAATTGATAGTAAAAATAAAATAGAGAAGTAAAAAATATAATGGAAAACTTTCAAATAAAAGTAATAAGTAAAGAAGTAAGATAATGAAGGGAAATTAGTTTAAGAAGTATTTAATAATAAGTATAAAGTTTATTCAATAAGATGCTAGAAAGAAATCACAAGCAACTGAAAAAATTAAAAACCTAATTAAGTGATGCTTCCAATCCAAGGGATCAATCCCACTTTACTAAAATAGCTATTGTTGCCTCGTCCTTGATTTATTTCAAGTGTGCTTAGATCTCTTAGAAAGGCTACTTCAAGCTCTATCACCTTTTAAATATTCAGCTCCAAACTTATTGTGGTTTGGAAGATGTTGCTCTTCAAAGTTGGTACTTTGAATTTTGCCAATAGTAGACACCCTGTCACTAAAATGGCTCCCACTTTCTTGTCCTTGATTTTCTATGAATAAACCTAAGTTTTTCAATAACTAAACTTTAGAATGCTTCTTCTCCAATAAGTTTCATTTTCAAATTCTTCTTAATATTCCAGATCTTGTCCTCCAAACTTACAATTCCAAGTCAAAGGGGCAACAAATATCCTATTACTAAAATGGCCGCCATTGCCTTATCCTTGATTGCCTATAAACAAGCCTTAGCTTCTTATGAATTAGACTTCAAAGCGCTTCTTTTCCAATAAGTTTCATCTTCAAACTCTTCTTAATGCTCTAGATCTTGTCCTCCAAAGTCACAACTCCAAGTCGAAGGGGCAGCAAACACCTTGTCACTAAAATGGCTGCAACTACCTTGTCCTTGATTCAAATAGCACATACAATATATCTTTGGAAAGCCAACAAAAGATCCTACCACCTCCTAAAAATTCAAGTCCTAACTCTACTCTTACTAGAAGTTATGTACAAATAAAACATAGCCAACTTAGGAAAGAAGAATCCACATTTCAAGGGAAAATTTTTCAAGGGCTTTGCCACCAAAAGATGAGAGAGAGCAAGAATGGCCATCCAAGCCCTTTTAAACCAAGAGCAAGGTGGCCCAGGGGTGGTAGCCAAATCTCCACCCTTAAACTACAAATCTCTAATGAAGATCAAGGGCCCAAAATGATTCTAAGCCAAAGTCCAAATTTAAGGCTGGATTCACCTATAACTAAGAATAGACTATCTTTTTAGCAAAAATAATACCACCAATGTGTTCAAAACACAATTTTATTCCAAGATTGACTACTCATATGTCCAAATCTAAGTTCAAAAGCATAGTTCTAATCAATTTAGTAATTGTAACTTTTGACTATTGTAATTTTATTAAAATACTTCAAGAAAATTTTACTACTATATTCTAATCTATACTTAGATAAATAATAATAATCTAAATAAACTCATAGTATTTTTTTCAATTACAAATTAATAGTATTTTAATATAGTGATTAAAATCACCAATTGCTAAACAATTTTTACTCATAATACTTAAAAGCCGATAATTCTCAAAAATTATCGAAATTCATAGAATTCTAAATTTTAAAATTCTATTACTTTTTAATAATAGATTAAGCTAGTATAATTGAGTTTAATTCTAGATGATCATTTTATTATTAAATTTAGATAATTTATTATATTTTTATCTAATTTTTTGCTAATACATCAAGCTTATTTTTTAGAATAGTAAGAATATCTATTTGGCAAGAAATAATCTATTTAACAAGGATTTTAACCACCAATAAATACTAATTAGTCTAAGTTTATCCTAACTATTGATTTTTTATTGATTTTGGATAAAAATAAAGAAGTGAGCTATTTTAATGGCTCTCAATACTATACTTAGTCGAAGTGAGAATAGATTTATAACTATTGCAAATGTTTAGAATTTTGTCAATACTTTTAGAGTAGAAATTTCACACATCACTAATATTAACCATAGAAGTACTATTCCAATAATTATAAAAAAAATTCAAAGATTATACAAAAAAGTTGTACAATTGAAAGAAGTAAATATATTATCAAGGATACAAGAATACAAAATAAGAGATTTGAATAAGGACAAGGTTTCCAGAAGAAATCAACAAGAACTTAAATTAAATAGATGAGTATACAAACAATACCAAGAAAGGTGAATTAAAATTCCAAGAGATGCATTGTTGAGACTGAAGAACTCTTCAGCCTCGACTTTTATATATATTTCTATCTAGGACGCTTCTTCAGTGGCTTCTATCAAACTAAAAAGCTTCTCGAGCAACTTCTACCAACTAGGAAGTTTTTTAAGCTCCTTCTACTAATTGGGAAGCTTCTTGAGCTTTGTTTACTAATTAGGAAGCTACTTGAGCTCCTTCCACTAATTGAGAAGCTATTTGAGCTCTTTCCATTAACTAAAAAACTTTTCAATTGATTTTTACCAATTATTAATCTTTTAGAATATTTAAAAAAATTCTATAAACTTCTAAAATGTATGTTCCTAACATCACATCCTTTTTTAGTGACAAGTCCTAAAATGAGCTCAAACTTATTACATATATAAGAAATCAAGAATACATTGTCAAGTAAAGCTATGTATCCTGTTTTCCATTCTTGAGCAATGGATTCTACTAATCCTCAAAGAAATTGCCTATGGCCTTGAGCTAATACCTCTATTGTTGAAACATCCCATCAAAGGATCTGATCTTCATTCTGGCCTTCAAAACATCTTCCAAATAAGATCTCAAGATTAAAAGGATTTATCTTTCTAAGCTCCAACAATATCACTAAAGCTTGAGCATTGGAATCGAGACTTATATAGTTGGATCTTACTCCTAATGGCTCCAACCAAGGTCGTACTTGGCGCTGAAATATATTATCTTTACTTTGCTCAATTGAAGGCTATGAAAACTTGTCATAGACATAAGATTTATTCTAGTAACTATCTAATTAATATAGATTAATAGAAGTAGGTAAAATAAATGAATTTTATAATATCTTAGAAAAAAACTTCTTAGAAGCTTTATAAACATGGAATGACCTTTATACATGTCTATAGGTGGTTGATAGATTAGAAATTTGGTCAATAAGTTAGCCACCTGTCGCATATATTGGTAGCTTGTGAAACAAGGTAGCCATGTATTGCATATATTGGTAGCTTGCGGAATAAGCTAAATATGTGGTGCACATGTAGAAAACTTATCTTACAAGTTTGACACGTATCTTGCAAATTAGACATGTATAAGAGGTCTTATGGAATACCGCTATTGTATATCGTGAAGTCTTGCTTGAAAATGCTTCGAGCACGTGGCTGTGGAAGATAAAAGGGAAATACGCAATAATAACTAGTCCTAATTTCTCTAATCAATCTCTAAACAATCCTTAATCATATCTTAATTAAACCCTAGTCAATCTTGATCAAATTCAATAAAATCCTAAAATAAATCCTACTAAATCCTAATCAATCCTAACAAATCCTAATCAACCCTAACAAATCCTAAAACAAATCCTAACTAACCTTAGTCGAATCCTAACCAAACCCTAAAGAAATCCTGAGGTAGTTTTAGAATCTCAACAACTACCAAATAAACTATTGATTTTGATTGAAATTTTGCACACATCTTATTAATTAAGTTGAAAACAAGCACATTAAGTTTGAAGAAGATCTAACTTCACAAAAAGAAGAAAAACCCATAAATTTGCATGGGTGACGCCCGGCCTCCTTCTCTAGTCTTGATGCCAATATTCCAGTATCCAAATCTCCCGTTTACACCATTCAATTGCTCTCAAATTTTATATGTGTATAGAAAAACAAGTCTACTATCCACATACATTCTAATCCAATTGGCAAATTACTCAAGATCTCAAAAACCCTAATTGACCCTCAAAACTTAATTTCTGAGACCTTGATCCACTTAAATCTCAATTACGTTTAACTAAACTATTAGATATAGCTCAAATTCATAGCACACATTAACAACAACAATACCCAAAAACTCACAAATTTTCAACTGTGGATCTACTACAAAACTTCTGAAATTGCCTAAAATAATAATCCTATTTTATTTCACAAAATCCCAAGTTGCTGAAAACAACCCTGACTTTGCAAAGCTATTACAAAGTCATTTCTAATCCAAATCACTCCAAATCAGCTCCTATGCAAAATCTCTTAAGTCTTCTCTCTAATCTTATCTTTTGATCTGCCAAAAGATTCTTGATTTGCCCTGGGCAGCCGTTTTAGTAGCCAAAGGTCTGATTTCAACCCTGTCCTACAAACGGCCAACCCTTGGTTATCAATCTAACCTATTCTAGGGATTTTATAGCCCAATCCTACCTTCAACTTAATCCTTACATCAATCATACTAGTGATATATCCTTTTTATTATATTTTTACTATTTTATGGCCTTTCTAAGGCAATAAAAGAATTATTACAACCTAGAAGATAAAATTACTAACTAATTCTTATCTACTAGCTATTAAGTGAAGAAAATAAATTAAGAGGCTTTCAAAAAAACCTTGTTAAAATATATTGAATTCTTGTTGAACTAAGATAATAGAGTATTAATTAAAAAATCATTTTTAGTCATAGTTTCACCATATAATCGTGTCACAACACGACACCGCCATATAGCTCTTAGATAGATAGTATAAATAAAGACAAGAGTGAAGCCTTCTTCATTCTTGTCAAATCCTTTCTTGCTTCTAGTCTAGTTCAAGAGTCTCATATATTTTCTAATCTTTAGCAATAGTTATTCCAATTTCTTCTTGAATATATATATTTCTTATTTTCTATCTTATTATTTTCTTTTGACATAGTTTTTATTAATTTATGGATCTATTTTAGTTTGTGTCCTTCACAAATTGACAAGAGTAAAGTTACAATATCAGAGCTTTGTTTCTTCTTGATTAAGAGTGGATTATCCTTTTTTCTTGATAAGACATAAGCATATTAGAAGTTGTGGATTATCTACTTTTAAATTGATATTTTTCCTAGAATTTTTTTTTTGTTCATGAATAATTTATTTTATAGTGAGAGTAGATATCTTTTTCTTTTCCTATTATGGTATCATGGCAAAACTTGTTAAAATGAAGAGTGCAATGGCACAAATACAAGAGCAAATGAAAGAATTAATGCTCACAATGCATCAATTCAATATACCACCACAAGGAATAACAAGATTAGCAAGAAGTGAAGATATAGAGATGATTCAAGTTGCTTCACGCTGTCGTACTGCATTTACGTGCAATGTATAAAAATATTAAAAATCTTGTATCTATTGTTAATATATGTGTGAGTATTAGAGATTATTTTAGAAGATATTATAAGGAGAGGATTTATTATAGCCACTTAGTTAGTGAATTAAGATGGCTATTTGTTTTGTTTCTACCTTATTTATATCCTAGAATAGACTCTTTTGTAATTAGAAGAAAAGTAAAGGTTGTTTTACCTTTCTTGTTGACTTTTGAGGTAGAATGGACCTTGTGAGAGATAAGAAAGAACAGCATGGGGTGAATAAGGCCCATCCAATAGGGTTTGGCTGCCCATGTGAACGTCTCATAGTCTAATATGGAAAGAAAGGGAGATGTACTCCTCTTGCTAGACCGAGAGTAGAGGCAGTTTTGAATAGTGAACTTTGGAGAGAGATAGCTCCGTGGAGATAGAAGCGTTTGTAATGAAAATTGGTGGGTGTGTTCTTCAAGTTGTGAGGATTCTAGAACCTACTCACTTGCTTGTTTTGGAGTTGTGAGCAAAACATTATCCTTGTTTTAGTAGAGTAGGGTTTGCTGCCACCCAACAAAGAGGGGCAGAAACTTTGAGATGCTATTGGAAGTTTGATTTCGACTCTTTCTTAGTGAAATCTATAGAGAATGTGGAAAATTGTGCTAGCTTTCTATCAAGACATCTCTTGTAGCATTTGGAGTTGGAGAGCAAAAGTTGTAAGCTTGAGAGTGGAAAAGGGTTTACTGCCATCCGATGAAGAGGGGCAGAGACTTTGTTCAACCACCCAAGTCGGACAGTCTTTTCAATCCTTTTGATATTTTAGGTGCTTATAGTAGCTTATGTAAGCTTTCCAAAAAAACAAAAATCAATACATTTGGAGCTTTGATGAAAGTTTTATGACCCATGAAGTGTCAAAGAGGGCAAATTATTGCTAGGGTTTGAAGAGTAGAATCAACTATCTACAAAATCTGGAGTTTGAGAGGCGTGCATGCGAAATTTTAGAATAAGTTAGATGATGGAGTGAGCTTTCTAAAAAGCTATTGCATATCCAATTTGGAGAAGGGAAGTGATCACAACAAAGGCTGAAGTGAAGAGGAGCTTTGCTGCCTTTGCATTTGCTTGGAAATTTTAGCGCCTACTTCTTTTAGCCATAACTTTTAAATGGTAAGTCATCTATTTGTGAAATTTTGATAAGTTTTACAGTGGATTATTGGCTTTCCATAGGCTATAAGCACGCTTGATTCGACCTTTGGATGAATTTTTAGTGATTTATTTAGTTTCAGCTTGTTGTATAACTTGTATTCCTCATATGCGGTTGTATTTTGAGGTATACTTGAATACATACACACTTTGCTTATACCTTTTATATAAGTATATATACTTGTATTTATATCAAGTATTTATATAAGTATTATATAAGTATTATACATAATATTTGTATAAGTATTTGTATAAGTATTATACCAAGGGTTATACAAGTATTATATCAAGTATTTATATAAGTATTCTACAAGTATTATACATAATATTTATACAAGTATTTGTATAAGTATTATACCAAGGATTTATATAAGTATTATTCAAGTATTTATACTTTATACTTGTACAAGACTTGTACAAGTATAATACAAGTGTAACTTGAAAGCTTGAATAAATATTGGGCAAGTATAGAACATACTTGCACGGCTTCCTCTCATGTTCCCTGCTAGTTCTAGTAGCAGCTAGAAATCCGGCGTTTTTCTAAGGCAAATTCTATCTACCCGACAACGCTATACCATTTTACTTACAATTGTACATCATTCAAGCATCAAAGAATCAAAAATTAGTTTGTTGGAGAAGTTTGATGGCACCTGATCTAAATTTCAAGGATTCATCAATCAAGTACAACAAGTGATTGAACTTCAATCCCAAAGTTATCCAACCTAGGGATCACAAGTCAGGTTTATTAGAACACTATTGTCAGATTCTGCTTTATCATGGCTTTCGTCCTTTCTTAAATGATGTGATCCAATATTAGATAATTTAGAAGTATTTTTAGTAGAATTTTGATCTATATATGGAAAATATGATACAATTTATGTTACAACCAACAAGATCCATATCTTATAACAAGACAATCGATCAAAGACATCATATGCTTCATAATTTTGATAATTAGCAATTGACACCAAATGGGATGATGCTATGCTTATTAGTCAATTTTTCTATAGATTACAATATGAAATAAAAAAATTGATGCTCAACTTATCCGATTCTCAGACATTGAACCAAGCAATTGATTTTGTTGTGAAGTATGACAATCAACTTTTTGAATTTCAATCAGAGAACCGCACAAGGGAGTTCCAATATTACTACAATACAATGGCAATATTAACGTCTTCTCAATATGTACATTCAAAAGTAGAAGATATGGAAATCGATGCAGTATGTTTCAAAGCTTCTACCAAACAAGAAAAGACTGGTCGTCGTTAAGAAGGATTATATTTATATTATAGAAAATCTAAGTACACTACTCAACATTGTCCAAAAAAACAATGCAACTATAAGATGAGGAATATGGCTGTCAAAGAAGACAATATATTAGAAAACAAGTTTGTCCAACTAGAATAGAGACCGTTGTCATATGTGGTGAAGTCTTGCTTGAGAATGCTCCGGGTACCTGGCTGTGGAAGATAAAAAAGAAATATGCAACAAAACTAGTCCTAACCTCTCTAATCAATTTCTAAATAATCTTTAATAAAACCTTAATTAAATCTTAAAATAAATCCTAACTAAACCCTAATCAACCCTGGTCAAATCCTAAAACAAACCCTAATTAAACCCTAGTCGAATCTTAACCAAATCCTAAGAAAATCCTAAGGTAGTTTTAGAATCTCAATAACTACCAAATAAATCATTGATCTTGATTGAAATTTTTCACACACCTTACTAATTAAGTTGAAAACAAGCACATTAAGTTTGAAAAAGATCTAACTTCACAAAAAGAAGAAAAACCCATAAATTTGCATGGGTGACGGCCGGCCTCCTTTTTCAATCTTAATGCTAATATTCCAGTACCTAAATCTCCCTTTCACACCGTTCAATTGCTCTCAAATTTTATATGTGCATAGGAAAACAAGTCTACTACCCATACATACAAATTTCACTCCAATTCAACTAGCAGATTGCTCAAGATCTCAAAAACCCCAACTAACCTTCAAAGCTTAATTCCCGAGACCTTGACCTACTTAAACCTCAATTACATACAACTAAACCATTAGATTGAGTTCAAATTCACAGCACACATTAACAACAACAATACCCAAAAACCCACAAATTTCTAGCTATAGATCTATTGCAAAGCTTTTGGAATTGCCTAAACCATCAACCCTATTTTTTTTCACAAAATCTCAAGTAGCCAAAATAAACCCTGACTTTGCAAAGCTCTTATAAAGTCATTTCTAATCCAAATCACTTCCAACTAAATCCTATACAAAACCTCTTAAGTCTTCTTTCTAACCCCATCTTTCGATCTGCCAAAAGACTCTTGATTTGCCCTAGGCAGCCGTTTTAGTAGCCAAAGGTCTGATTTTGACCCTGTCCTACAAACGGCCAATCCTTGGATATCCATCTAACCTATCCTAGGGATTTTATAGCCCGACCCTACCCTCAACTTAATCCTAATGTCAATCATGCTAGTGATTTATCCTTTTTATTATATTTTTACTATTTTATGGCCTTTCTAAGACAATAAAAGAATTACTTCAACCTAGAAGGTAAAATTGCTAACTAATTCTTATCTACTAGCTATTAAGTGAAGAAAATAAATTAAGAGACTCTCATAAAAATCTTATTAAAATATGTTGAATTTTTGTTGAACTAAGATAATAGAATATTAATTGAAAAATCATTTTTAGTCATAATTTCACCATATAATCGTGTCACAACACGACACCGTGTAGCTGGAATCTTGTACAACACCTAGTAAAGGTCTTATCCTCTCCTCAAAATCCTTTCTTTCTTTTATAATAGATGTCTATTTAGGACCTAAAAATCACAAAGCCTTTGCATTATTAGATTCATAAGCCTCAGCATGTTTTTTAGATAAAGAATTTATTAAAAGTCATAGAATACCTTCAGTATAAAAAACTAAATCTATACATGTAGAAGTCATAGATGGTCACCTGTTATCTTTTAGAAATATTACTCATAAAATCCTTCCTATAAATGTAATAATAGATGGTCATAATAGTTGTGTAGTCTTTAATATAATTAAATCTCCTTCAAATCCAATCATTTTAGGTTTATCATGGCAAAAAAAATACAACTCTTGAATACATTGGACTTTCCATAGACTTAATTTTTTTCAAAGCATTAATAAGAGTCCCATAAATCAAGTAACAAACCATAAGCCTATTATAGTAAAATCCATATTTATATACGCAAAAACATTTATGAATAAAGCAAAAAAAAAATCATCTTTTAATATTTATGTTACACCCATTTCTGATAGTGGAAGGACTTCAAGTGGCATTCCAAGCCAATATGAAGATTATCAAGACATTTTTGACAAAAATAATGCAAACATTCTTCCAAAGCATCATCCATATGATTGCTCAATTGATCTCAAAGAAGGAATTCAGCTTCTATTTGGACCAATCTACAGTCTTTTCTAGAATGAATTAGTTGAACTCAAGAAATATATTGACGAGAACTTGGCCAAGAATTTCATATGCCATTCAAAATCCCCAACAAGGGCTCCTATCTTATTTGTAAAGAAGAAAGATGGATCACTATGGATATATGTAGATTACCACAAAAAATAGGTACCCTCTATCTTTGATATCTAGACTTTTTGATCAATTAAATCAAGCCAAGTTCTATACAAAAACAGATTTCAAAGGAGCATACAACTTAGTGTGCATCAAAGAAGGTGATAAATAGAAGACTGCATTTTGAACAAGGTATGGATATTTTGAATATAATGTCATGCCTTTTGGACTTACAAATGCACCAGCTGCTTTTCAATATCTTATAAATGACGTTTTTTGTAAGTTTCTTGATGATTTTGTTGTCTGTTATTTAAACAACATTCTAATCTACTCTCAAAACACAAAAGAACATGAACTTCATATTTGTCATGTGTTACAAAAATTTAGAGATATAAGATTATATGCCAAGATGGAAAAATGTGTATTTTATACTATTCAAGTTGACTTCTTAAGATACATCATTTCAAATGATGGTCTCAAAATGAATCCTAAGAAAGTCCAAATAGTCATAAATTGGAAGATTCCAAAAACAATAAGAGATGTGCAATATTTTTTGAAATTTGTTAATTATTATCAAATCTTCATCAAGAACTTTTTCTCAAATTGTAGCTCCATTTACATGCATAACTTATAAGGACAAACTCAAGTGGAGTAAAAAAATAGAAGCATCGTTCAAGGCTTTGAAGATAGCTTTTATTTCTATACCAATCATGTATTGTGTTGACTTTTTCAAGGTATTTTTTATAGAAATAGATACCTCAGATTTTATTTTACAGGCAGTATTGTCACAAATGGGAGAAGATGACAAACTCCACTGAGTAGCTTTCCATTCCAGAAAATTTTTAACAACAGAGATCAATTATAAAATCCATGATAAAAAATTTCTTGCAATTGTACATTCTTTTCAAGAATGGTGTCACTATCTGGAAGGCGCTTCTAGTCTAGTCATTGTATATACAAATCACAAGAATCTCAAGTATTTTTTGTCCACACATGTGTTAAATTGTCGCCAAGCTCGTTGGAGTATGTCTTTATCTAGATTCGAGTTTAATATCACCTATCGGTTAAGAAAACAATAACGTCTATCCGATGCTCTTTTTAAACGTTCTTATCTTATATCAAAAGAAAGAGATTCAACTTTTGATCAACAAAGAACAATCCTCTTGAAGTCGGAGCAATTTCATCTTTGAGCAATGAAATCAGCATTAACTGTTGATTCTACTTTTATTAACCAAATCCAGTCTAGTATATCTTCACACCCTCTTATCTATGAAATTAAGAATAATTCATCTAAGTTTCATGATATTTCCAAGTTTGAATTCAAAAATGATTTGTTTTATTTCAAAAGATGCCTATATATATTTCAGAAGGCGTAAAATGACTACGTGCTCTAGAAGCTCGTTACAACCTCTCTGCAATAGGACATTTTGAATATAATAAGACTTTGGAGCTAATATCAAGAGATTTTTAGTGGCTTCAGATGTGAAAGGCTCTTAAAGAGTTTGTATAATAGTGTGATGTTTATTCAAGATCAAAAACTCCTTGTCACTGATCTTATAGACTTTTCCAACCATTACCTGTACCAAAACAACCTTGGTCTTTTGTTTCCATGGATTTTATCATGGATCTTTCAAAGTCAAGTTCATATGATTCTATATTTATGATTGTAGATTGTTTTATCAAAATGATACATTTTGCACTATATATAAAATCTATTACAGGTGAAGAAATAGCAAAATACTTCCTTGATAATATCTATTGTTATCATGGACTATCAAAGGATATTATATCAAACAGAGGAACATATTTTATATCAAGGTTTTGGAAGACTCTTTTTAAAATATTGAAGGTGGATATAAAATTATCCTCAGCTTTCCACCCTCAAATTGATGGACAAACAGAACAAATAAATCAAGTTTTGGAGCAATATTTGAGATGTACCATCAACTACCATTAAGATGATTGGACAACTCTTTTGCCATTGGCAAAATTTGCTTATAATAATTTGGTACATTCTTCTACTCAACAAACTTCATTCTTTGCAAATTACGGTTATCATCCACGACTTGATACTTTTGACTTTTGAAAAGTTGATAATCCTATGGTGGAAGATTTGGCAAATTGTTTGTTAGAGCTACATGCAACAATGAAGGCACAATTAAAGAAAGCTCAAGAACAACAAAAAATCAATGCACATGTCTATCGTAAGGAACAACCTCAATTCCACATGGGCGATAAGATATGATTATTTTGTCATAATATCAAGACTATCCGTCTTTGCGACAAGCTGGATTATCGTAGGCTTGGATCTTTTTTGATTTGTAAACAAATTAATCCAGTTGCTTATCGATTATGCCTACCAAAATCTATGAAGATCCATTTTGTATTCCACGTGTCATTACTCGAGCCATACAAGACAATGAATATAAAAGAAAGAAAATAAATACCATTGTCTCCTATAGAAGTGGACAATAATGAAGAATTCAAGATCGAAGAGATTTTAGATTTAAAGTGGCGCTGAAATCAACTAGAATATCTTATGCATTGATGCGGATACGATATTAGTGAATGCACATGGAAGCCATTTAGGAATCTAGCAAATATATCAATAAAAGTCAATGTGTTTCATTGATGACATTTGTCAAAATCAAGATAAAGAGTCAAAAAAATCTTTGTTATAAAGCAAAGCAAGTTCTATAGAGATTTTATTCTATTTTATATCATTATTTGCTATTTTCTTGAATTTTTTCATACTAAAGAGATAGAGGATCAACAACCAACAAATTCCACTTAAGAACCATCATTTGGTGACTTATCAAACAAGAAATTACGACTATCACAACCTTTAAGATGATAGAATAGAAATGAAGACCCGCAAGAATGACATGTCCTTCCTCAGATTGATGGCAAAATACAATGTGTTTGATATCACGACCTTCGAAGAGACTTCCGATGTTTGATATTACTTTTAAAGGTAGGAACTATTCTTAATGGTGTTCAAAATATTTTCTTTGAAGGAAGTTATGAAGGCCTCAATAATAATCAAATAATAAGGTGGTCCTCTCGCCATGGTATGGAATACTATCGATGGCTAAAAAGACCTATCAACTATCTTTAAAGGGAACAAAGATCAAAATATGTGGCAAACACAATTCGACGTATCTTGGACTTCCTCAACATGTAATCGCCACTCCTTATGGAACTTATTCCTAGAAGTGGGAGTAATATCACAGACATAAGATTTATTCCAATAATTATTTAATTAATATAAATTAATAAAAGTAGATAAAATAAATTAATTTGATAATATTTTAGAACAATTTTAGATAGAAATAGCATCAAACAATCGTTGTTGCTTCTCAGGGCAATAAATGATGACAAAGTTAAATTGAAATAGCGACATATTCCATCGAGCTTGGCAACGATTAAGAACCTAAGCTGACATAAAGTATTTTAAATTTTTGTGATTTTTATATACAATCTTAGGATGTATTTTTCCTTTAAGAAAATAATGCCATTCTTGAAAAGAATCCACAATAGTAAGAAGCTTCTTATCATTGATTTCATAATTAATTTTGGTAACATAGAACTTTTGAAAATAAAATGCAACAAGATGGAATTTGTCATCTATATCCATTTGTGAAAGTATGGCCTCTAGTGTAAAATCTGAAGCATTATTCTCCAAGTAAAATGCCTTTGTAAAGTTTAGATGCACCAATATTGGAGCTATAGCAAATGCCATCTTAAAGTCTTAGAATGTCTTTTCCACTTGAGGCCCCCATTCTAACTTGTCCTTACATGTCAATTGAATAAGAGGGGTGGCAACTTGAAAGTAATTTTTTATGAAGATCTGATAGAAGTTAAAAAATCTAAGAAAATATTATACGTCTCTCATAATCTCCAGAAAGATCCATTGCATAACTACTTCTACCTTCTTAGGATCCATTGCCAAATCCTCAATAGATATGATGTATCCCAAAAATTCCATTTTAGGTTGGTGAAATATTCATTTCTCTGATTTGGCATATAAATCTATATCTTGCACTTTTTATAATACTAACTTGACATGCTCCTCGTATTCCTCCAGATTTTTTGAATAGATCAAGACATCATCAAGACAGATCACCATGAACTTATCTAAATATTCTCGAAAGATATCATTTATTAAATGTTGAAAGATAGCAGGTGCATTTATTATTCCAAAAGGCATGACATTATATTCAAAACGTCTATACCTTGTCCAAAATACAATCTTCCATTCATCTCCCTCCTTGATCCATACCAAATTATATGCTCCGCAAAGATCTATTTTAATATAGATCTTGGCTTGGCCAAATTGTTCCAAAAGTCCTAAAATTAACGGTAGTGGATAATAATTTTTTATCATTATTTTATTCAATCATCAATAATCAACGCACATATGTAAGGAACCATCTTTCTTCTTCACAAAATGTATAGGTGCATCTACTAGAAACTTTGAATGCCTAATGAAGTTCTTTCCAAGATTTACATTAATATAATCTTTCAATATTGAAAATTCATTTTGAGAAAGATTGGGCCAAAAGGTAGTTGCGTTCCTTCTTGAAGATCTATAACATAATCCTAGGATCGGTACTTTGGCAATATATCAGCATTCTTTTTTAAAAAAACATCTTAAAATTTGTTATATTGCTTTGGAATACTTATCAATGAAGTCATATCTTTTTTAATTGGAGTCGCATAAATAACAAACGGTATACCTTTTTCAGCCGATTTTATAAAAAGCCTTTGTTCCAACAAATAATGGTTTATGAATTCATGGTTTTTTTATGAATTTTTTTATAGGATCTCTATCACAAATATTACTCTTTGCAACCTCCAATGTATAGATGGATTATGCTTTTCTAACTAAGATAGCCTGAAAATAATAAGATTCAAAGGAGTCTTAATAACATTGATTACAATGTGGCTTTTGTAATCTTTGAATGACACTTCTATAGGCGTGGTTTCATAGATGACACTACTAGAGGATAAGGGTCGTCGATCTATTATCTCTACATGAATAGGTTTGGATTTTTGTTATTAGAGGAATTTTATAAAGTTTAATGAATGCTTCATCTACGAAAGAAATAGATGTCCTAAAATCTAACAAAGTGGTTGTCTGAAGCTTCTGAGGGCCAAAGTACAAAGAAATTGTAAAACAAGGAGCAGGTTGAATAGAAAGAGAGGAACCTGAATAGTTTTGTAATGTTAGGTTGTCTAGTTGCACGTTGTTGTGTTGTGATTCGGCTACTATGTGAAAAAATTATACATGTATATTTAATGTACAATTCATTATATAATTAAGTGAAAGCTATAATAATAGGTTTTATTGATTATAAGATGTGATTAGGTTACTAGTTTAGAAGGGATCTATTAAAAGGATTATTATTAAGATTTATACGACCTTATTTTCTTTTTAGTAGTGACTTTTGAAGTTAATTTTATATTGATAGTAACTTGTATATATCTTAAGTCACCTATGTTAGACATTGGTGATCCTTAAAATCTTATTTACTTCTTTTATTTGATGCTTAAAGCACCAAGTATGTAAATCTTATAAGAAGAAGGGTTAGAAAAGGGTTTTTAGTGTAAAAAGGGTAGTTTGGTCATCCATATGGATGAACAGAGGTGGATGATAGAAATCTCTATTCTAATTGGCCAAAAATCATGCCCAATGGGCTTCAAGAAGGCTGCCCAAGGGTTTATTAGGAGTTAGGGTTTGTTTTTGGAAGAAAGTCGAACATCAGAGGCTAGGATCATAAGGTTTAGGTTTTTGGATCTGATTTAGGTGCAAATTTTGTGTGATTTTCACTTTTAATGAAGAAGTTATAGGCGCCCAAAGTTAAGGTGTTGATTTTGAACCTACTGTCACTCTTTTGAGTATAACTCGCACATATAGAATGCAATCAAGGATCGGCGACTGGGATTAGAGAGAACACTTTTACAGCTACACTTTTCATGTGCGGCTTGATAAAATCCAAGCTAGGGTGAAGGAGATATTGGGAGTTGAAGTCAGTGCTTACAAACTTAAGGGCAGTAAGTGGCCTGTTTACATAGTGGTTGCATTTTGAGCTACATCTTATGCAATTTCATAGATTTTTGGCTCAAAGTTTTCAGAAGTGTATATGTTTATGTCACAAGACTATGTGCAAAACTTTTGTGGCATTAGGATTTTGGATTTGTGAGATATAAGGAAAATAAAGCTCGGATGTCTCTGAGCTAGGGTTTTAAGCACCTGCTAGGGATTTTGAGATATCAGACGATTGGAAACGAATTTATGGTTGATTCTTTCTTGTAATGAAACTTAAGAAAATCACCTACACTTTGAACTAAATTTTGTAGAAATTGAACTGTTAGATCAAGAGTTATTGGACTCTAAAGTTTAGTAAGAAATAGGTCCTTAGGGGTGAATAAAGTTTTGAAGGGTTTTTGTGGAAATTTGAACCTTTTTTGTACAAAATTACTTGAATACAAGAGGATTTGCATGTATAACTTCTCTTTTGTGAGATTTTTGTATTATTTGTCCTTTTTATTGAGGACAAATGATCTGTTGGATTTTTGCCATCAAGTTTCAAATAAATTTTCTACAGCCAGGTACCCAGTGTATTTCCAGATATAAGGCCACATCATACGACAACGGTCCTTAGTGTAACTGAACATAGTCATTGTCATGAACCATTGCACTCTTGATCTTGATAATGTCTCAATTTTGTTTCTTTAGATAATTATCAACCTTATGGCCTTCCTTGCCATAATATAGGCATAAACCTTCTTCCATCCAATGCTTCTTTTCTTATGGATTAAGATGTTTAAATCATACTGTACCAAGTTGCATATCTTCTACTTCTGAGTGTGAATTCAAAATGCTTGTTGATGTAGCATGGGTATGTCGGATTGTGTGTTGTCTTATTGGAGTCTATAAATGTTGATCTTATTGATATTAAAATAATTGATTATCACATTTTACGACTTAGCTAATGGTTTCATTGAGCAATTGTGGATCTGGAAGTGACAATAACAAATCCTTCACATCATCTCTTAATCTCCAATTAAATTGGCTCATTAGGGCTTCTTCATCCCAATTGATGTCGTATATTAATTGCTTAAAATTGGATGCATAGACTAATGTAAAGCACGCCCTTTGACGTAATGCTCAGATCTTAGCTGTTGTCCAATGAGCCTTGTCATGTTATCCAAATGCTTCCATAAAAATTTCAAAGTTGCTCAAAATTGGTGATTTTTTTCAAATAAGGGAGAAAATCATGATAGTGCTTGTTCCGTAAGTAAGGTGCTAACCAATCCAACCCGTGATTCTTCTATCAGATAAGTATCAAGTTGTAGAATTGTTATCAATCAAATTTGATTGACAAATCCTTAGAACTTTGAATGCGTATCATTATATTTCTCTGGAAGACTAATTCAAGTCTCCTTACATTATCAAATAGCTTGATTCTTTAGGTGTAGTATAGGTAGTACTGCATCTTCAAGCGCAAAAGTTGAAAGTGGATGCAGTCTAGATTGTAATATTTAAGTTGTTGCATCATTACGAAGTTTTATAACAATTCCTTCAATCTCTGCAATTCTAGCAGATAAAGTAGTAAGAACACTTATAATGGCATCTAACTTGGACTCAGAAGATTTAGTCATACTAATGTCTTGACCTCCATCTATTCTAAGAGAAAGAAGAAATGAATCTGTAAGAAGATAATATCAATTTAGAAGAGGATAATCTGCAACCTCTAAAATGCTTTAAGATCTTTAAGAAGAGATGTGATCCATTCTTTCACAAGAGGGACAAAGTTCCAAAATTGCAATGAAAAAAATATTAATTTAATAGAGGATAATCCGCAACCACTAAAACATTGATATACCTTCGAGTAGAAAGATAATCTGCTCTTTAACAAGAAGGATCCAACTTTGATATTGAAAATGAGGTCAATCTTAACAAAGTGTTAGGGATATAAGAATACAGAATAAGAGATTTAAAACCAAGATAATGTTTTCAGAAGAAACCAACAAGAACTTAAATTAAACAAATGAGTATATGAACAATATCAAGAAAGATAAGTTAAAACTCCAAAAGATGCATTGTTGAAACTAAAGAATTCTTCACCCTCAATCCCTATATATACTCCTGTCTAGGATACTTCTTAAGTGACTTCTATTAAATTAAGAAGCTTCTTGAAGATCTTCTACTAAGTAAGAAGCTTCTTGAGGTCCTTCCACTAACTAGGAAGCTACTTGAACTCCTTCCACTAACTAAGAAACTTTTCAACCGACTTTCACCAATTAGAAAGCTTTTAGATTCTTTTAGAAGATTTTGTGAACCTCTGAAGTGTATATTCATAACATAGATTGGCCTCACAACTAAATCTAGAAAGTATTACTTTTACAAGCATGAAAAAAGCAAAAATTAGTATGTTTGAGAATTTTGATAAAACAAGATCAAAATTTTAAGGATTTTTGTAAGAAGTCAAGCTTTATTTAAAGCAGCATTTTTTCTAATATCCTAATGGATTTACTCAAGTTAAATTCATAAGCGCACTTCTATTTGGAAGTATTTTTTTTTTGTTTATATCTTTGATGGAAAAAGATTCATGACTCCTTTATAATTTAAATATATTTTTTGAATTTTTTATGACCATATTTAGAAAAAATAAATAAAAAAAATAACAAAGATCAAATTTTTATTTTTATGACAAGAATCACGGTTAGCCACAATATATGCTGCTGAATTCTAAAACCTCACTTGTGATGTAGAGTGGAATGATAAAATTCTTACCAATCAATTTTATTATGGATTGAAAGATAATATCAAAGATTTGTTATTAATAATACCAAAATTAGATTCTTTAAGATAATTTATTACTCAAGCCATTATATGTAATAATTAATTATTTGAAAGGCGTCAAGAATATAGATTCAATTGGAAAGGAACAAGTCAATTAATGACAACAACTCTTAAGTTTTTAGAAATTTATTTGATTAAGCCAAAACTAATGCATATTGATATGGTACATTTTAAACCTCTTACCAAGCAGAAAAAGTCTTTGTCTTATTAGATTTAGAAGCCACAACTTATTTCATAGATAAAAATTTTGTCAAAAAATAAAAAATATCTTTAATTAAGAAAACTAAATCCATACACCTAGAAGTCAAAGATTATCATTGATTGTCATCTAGAGATATCATCCATAAAATTATTCCTTTAGATGTAGCAGCTAAAGAACATAATAGTATAGTAATATTTAATGTGATTAAATCTCTTTTCAATTTAATTATTTTAAGATTATCATGATTAAAAAAATATAATCTTCAAATATATCAGACTTCTTATGATCTTAATTTTTTTCATAGTTTAATCTAAAAATCCATTAGTCAAGTAAAAATATATAAGTTTAGTATATCTAAATTATTTTTAATATGTGCAAAAGCTTTCATATATGTGACAAAAGAATGATTATCTTTTGTTATATATGCCACATCTATTTTTTATGCTAAAAAGATTATAAGTGGTATTTTTAGCTAATATCAAGATTTTCAAGATATTTTTTAAAAAATAGAATGCATATATTCTTTTGAAGCATTGACCTTATGATTATTCAATCAATCTTAAAAAAAAACTCAACTACCATTTGGACCAATCTATAGTTTATTGTAAAATAAGTTGGTTGTATTGAAGAAGTATATTAATAAGAACTTAATTAAAAACTTCATATACCATTCAAAATTTCTAGAAGGAGCTCTTATCTTATTTGTGACGAAAAAAGACAAATTGTTGTGGATGTACATAGATTTATAAAGACTTAATAAGATTACCATCAAGAATAAGAATCTTTTATCTTTGATTTTAATACTTCTTAATCAATTCAATCAAGCAAAGATCTATATAAAAATAGATTTACAAGAAGCATATAATTTGATCTATATCAAAAAAAGTGATGAATAAAAGATTATATTTTAAATTAAGTATGGACATTTTGAATATAATGTCATGCCTTTTGGACTTACAAATATACGAGTTGCTTTTCAACATTTTATAAATAACATTTTTAGTGAGTTTTTTGATGATTTTGTTATCTGTTATTTAAACAATATTTTGATCTATTCTAAGAATAAAAAAGAATATGAAGTTCATGTTCATCATGTGTTACAAAAACTTAGAGATACAAGATTATATGCCAAGATAAAAAAGTGTATATTTCACACTATTCAAGTTGATTTTTTAAGATACATTATTTCTAATGACGATTTAATGATAGATCTTAAAAAGGTTTAGATAATTATGGATTAAAATTTTTTAAAAATAATAAAAGATGTATAATATTTTTTGAGATTTATCAAGAAAAAAGTGTATATTATTTTTTTATCTTGGCATAAAATCTTGTATTTGTAGTAAATACACTTTTTTATCTTGGCATATAATCTTGATAAAAAAGTGTATATTACTACATAATCTTCATCAAGAACTTTTCTCAAGTTGTAATTCCATTGACATGCTTAACTTATTAAAAAAAATTCAAGTGGAATAAAGAAATAAAAGTATTATTTGAAGCTTTAAAGATAATTTTTATTTTTATATTAATCTTATATTGCATCAACTTTTTTAAAGTATTTTTTATAAAAAAAATGCATCAAACTTTGCCTTAGGTGTTATATTATCATATATGAAAGTAGATGAAAAACTTCATCCAATAGTATTTCATATAAAAAAAATTTCAACAACCAAGATTAATTATAAGATGTACAATAAAGAATCTCTTGCAATAGTAGATCTTTTTTAAAAATGGCATCATTATTTAGAAGGTGCTTCTAATCTACTCAATATATATATATATATATATATATATATATTAATAATAAGAATTTCAAATATTTCATATTAATACATGTTTTGAATTGTTGCCAAGCTTGTTAAAGCATGTCTTTGTCAAGATTCAATTTCATTGTTACTTATCAACTAAAAAAATAATAAGGTCTATCTAATGTCTTTTTTAAATATTCTTATCTTATACCAAAAGAAAAAAATGTAGCTTTTGATTAATAAAAGATAATCTTCTTAAAGCCAAAATAATTTCATCTTTAAGCAATAAAATCAATATTAATTATTGATTTAATTTTTTTTAAACAATTCTAATTAAATTTTTTTTTAAATCCTCTTGTTCAAGATATTAAAAATAATTCATTTAAGTTTCATGATACTTCAAAATTCAAGTTCAAAGACAATCTATTTTATTTAAAAAGATGCTTCTATGTTCTAGAAGGTGAAATACAACTACATGCTCTTGAATCTTGTTACAATTTTCTTATAGTAGGATATTTTGGATACAAAAAGACTTTAGAACTAATATCAAGAGATTTTTGGTAGCCTCAAATATAAAAAGTAGTTAAAAAATTTGTGCAGTTATGTGATGTTTATTCAAAATCAAAAACTCTTTGTCATTAATTTTACAGATTTTTTCAACCATTATTTATATCAAAACAACCATGGTCTTTTAGAACTATGGATTTTATCACAAATCTATCAATTTCAAGTTTATGTGATTTTATATTCATAATTGTAGATTATTTTTCCAAAATGGCATATTTTGTAGCATGTACAAAATCTATTACATGTAAAAAAATAATTAAACTCTTCCTTAATAACATCTATTGCTATTATGGATTGCTAAAAGATATTATATCAAATAGATGGATGCCAATTTATATCAAAATTTTGAAAAATCTATAGCCAAGAGAAGAATCATACCTTTCGGTATCTTGCACGAAGAGATAAGTGCAAGCTGAGACTTCCTAGGTGCCATGGTGAAGTATGCATGGACAAAGAAGTACTAAAAGTCATATTGTCACAAAAGCATCTTGTTAACATATTCGTTGTGATGAGGAGCCTTGACAAATCTGTTGTAGAGGCGAAGAATATGATACTATCATGGACAGAACATTCGAAGCAAGTGTCAAGACTCCTCTTGGAGTCACAATCAGAGATGTCCACGATCAACAGTGACGATGAGGTTCCAACGGAAAGATTACTAGAAGCTCTCGATAACAACGGAAAAGCAATAACACTATCTCTTATGATCTGCAGACTTATAGAGACCTTACTGTCGCTCAGATCAGAAGATGATAGGGATTGCTTAAGCTTTAAGCATGTACATACTCTGGTAGATATTGTATTAAAATATATAACAAAGAGAATCAGCAACATCGATTATCAGAGGATAAAGGGTAGTATCAACAAACAGAAGGCATACATGGTCACTGCAATAAACAGGATATCAAAAGACATCCGAGGTAACTTCAAAACAGGGATATGGGATGGATATTCGTGATCTAAAGATAAGAGAATGATATCTTAGGCGCTATCAAAAAAGTCCATTTTTGACTCCTTATCTCATATAACAAAGATGAAGGTTAGTTCTAAAGAGAGAGCAAATGTTGTGATGAGACAGATACATCCAACTCAGTTTGGCTACATATATCCTTGTGAGACAACAGAGGGCATCGACGTAGGTGTTGTAAAGTACATGTCATCGACGTGTGTTATAACACCTTATGTTGATCAGAGTAGTGTACTGAGTTGTATTAGTCCATTGTGCGACGGAAAGGATGCCCTGTTTGTCAACAGTATCTTCATTGCAAGAACGTCAAAAGATAAGGTATTCAGGGATATAAGAGCGTACAGAAGGAGCAGCTAGGTTGCAACGTTCGTGTCTATCTATTTTTCCTCTGACAAAGAGATTCACATACAAACAATTAGAGGTAGATATGCTAGACCTCTTACAACATGCTCTAATGGCTCAACCTCGATATGCAACAATACTTTGATGGCTGATATGTACTGCAGAGAAGCGGTAGAGATGATAGATACAACGGAGCAGATGCAATGCTATATTGCAACTATGAGGAACACCATCGATAAGGATCACACTCATGTTGAGATACACCCATCGTTCATATTTGGACTGTTTGCATCCATGATTCCCTATGCAAACTTCAACCAATCATCAAGAATAGTATTCCAATCATCTATGAGTAAACAGTCTATGTCTCTTACTCCTTATGTAATGATGAATATGATTTCTGACTCAAAGGTGCTGACATATGCTCAGAAACCAATATGCATGACTATAGTATCAAATGCAATAAGAGAATACAATGGAGTGAATGTAGTGATTGCCGTATTATCATATTCCGGATATAATCAGGAGGACTCTCTGTTGTTCAATAAATCTGCAATAGATAGGGGACTATTCTCCAGTATCAAATATGAGATTGTCAAAATTGTAGAAAATAAATATATGAATAAAATCCTTGTCTACATTCCACACAGAGACGTACTACGTGACGAGGATGGTATAGTATTAGTAAGACAAGAGATAAAGGATAAGGATACCATTGCTTCCAAGCTCATAATATCAGATAAGACATGAAGTATAGAAAAGATTATACTAAAAAGTTTCATATCCGATAGAGTCAATAAGATTACTAGACATACAACTATAGAAGAGAATAGGATAATAAGAGTAAGAATAGCACTGTATAGGTTTCCTATCGTTGGAGATAAGTTTACATCAAGACACTCCCAGAAAGGTGTAATAGGAGCTGTATTTCTGCAAGAAGATTTACCATTCACTGCTAAAGGCATAGTACCAGATCTCATAATCAATCCTCACGCAATATCGAGCAGGATGATTGTGGATCACTTGTTAGAGATGGTGATGAGCAAGGCATATGTCTTAAGTCCTGATACTGTTCGGGATCCTGTACTTATTCCAAAGTTGAAATCTAGAGAAGACATTTGTATAGATGCAACTCCTTTTAATAAACCTTCCTTAGATATCAAAAAGAATATAATTCCCTTCTTGAAAGAGAAGATGTACTGTGGCATTACAGGAGCTATGATAGAAGCAAGAGTTGCGACTGGTATTTGCTGCTATCACGCTCTCAGACACCAAGCTAAAGATAAGGCCCATTCGATATCTAAAGGCACTATACAGAGTCTAACAAGACAACCAGTTGAAAGGAGATCAAGAAGGGGAGGACTACGATTTGGGGAGATGGAAAAGGACTGTCTTGTAGCACATGGAACATCATCAATGCTTCTTGAGAAACTCAAGAACACTTTCGATCTGTGCAAGGTATGGATATGCAATGATTGTAGATACATATGCTCTGGCAGTCCTTGCGTAAGTTGTAAAGGCAAGAATATAAAAGAGCGTCAAATACCATACAGCTTCAAGTTGTTAGTGCAGGAGCTATCCATGGCTAATATCAAGGTAAGCCTAACATACATATGATTAAAAAAGTTTTTTATGAATACCCAGGCACGATATATTATGTCCATAATGCCTGTTCCTATCCTTGATCTAGCACCTATTATGATACTATCAGAAACACTCTGTATAAGTTCTCTTATTTCATTGCGTGCCGCTTTAGCTAACTCCGACATTGTCCGTTTGTTAGATGCCCTGATAAAACAACTGTGACCTCTTTCTATCATTACTGATATGCTTATGGGTATGATATTTCCTTTATTTGTCATGAAATCTGCAAGTAGATTAATATGTTTGTTGTCAAAGTCTACCCGGCCTTTAAGCACCTTTGATAATTCTCTCACTAAAACATTTCTCGCAGCTTGTATTCCTAAGCAATCAAGAGCATCTATAGCAGAGTCTGAGATGGTATTCCTTACATCTATGAAGTCAAGACCTAAGATATGCATAAGATTGGAACCTTTTGTCCTCACTTCTTTTCCATCAACAACTGCGTATTTTATTCCTTTGATGCCACATATCCTTATAAGAAGTATAACATCTTTAATTATATTGTATACAAACATTTTTGCATCTTTCTTTATTGTTGCACCTTGTAATGATATGTCTACTATGTGTTCAAACTCTGAAGATATTAGTGCTTGAATGTCCTTGCGCTTGTTTATGAACTCTGCTATCCTATCTCTTATCATCTTTAGGCTTATCTTATATGCTTTCATCTTACCATCGTCGATTAACATTCTGAACACAACTCCTTCGTTATTTTTAGTATGAGCTCTGTAGAGGCCATGCCACTCTGCTGTAGGATACCACCAAGAGTCTAGTTTGTGCTCGATGTAGTAAGAAGATGTTATTTTTGCTACCGTAAGATATACAAAGTCTGAAGGGTCTATCCCTCTTGTAACACTTATAGCTGATGTGCAGTACTTAAACAAGCAATTTAGAATCAATTCTAACTTGGATATTCCTTCAAGTATCTCTGCAGCTGTTGTACCAACATGATAAAATGAACTAAGTGCTATTTGGGTTGTCGATTGTCCGATAGACTATGATGCTATAATATCTACAGCTTCTCCAGGACACACCTGAGACTGTGAATATCTCATTGCAAATATCTTTTTTTCATCATTGTTAAGTCTCTGATAATAGTGACAAGACTTTTTTGTACATGCTTCCCTCACGTGAGATAGCAGAGGGGCATGTACTATCAGCTCATTGGTAAGCATATTGATCGTAATACTAGCTCAATCTTTCTTAAGATCATTTTACACTCAAGCTCCCTTGCAGGTACTTGCATTCATTTAAATACGGATATGACAGGCTTTGATATGACTGAACTGAGAACTCAGCTCGAAGATATTGGAGTTCAACTCAGTTGGAGTCTATGTCAGAACTTCATAATAAATCTGATACATGAGATATCAGGACTTGACGAACATATAGATATTATAAATCGTATTACACAAGACACCTTTCAATTTGCTAATCTCTCAATTAACATAGGACCTGCTTTTAAACCTACTAGAAGCGATGCGGAGACATGCCAGAAGATCCTCCAAAGCGGCTCAAACAAGGGCAAGAAGTGTTCTCTTCTAAGAACTGCTAATCAAAAGTTATACAAGAGACATATGAATATAATGCTAAAATCGAGCCAAGACCAAGATGGATCTAAGTAGAGACAGACAGACACTTTTTGTAACTTTGTCGATGCAAAAAAATAATAGAGAAAGTCGTCAACTAAAACCATGTTGCGACCTATCGAGGACATGTCAGGGGTATGTGTGGACTTAAATAGTAAACTTATATTTGAAGAGTTTGGAGATAAGTTGGTGGGTGTTGGCTATCTATATGGCGATGATATGCAGGTACTATCAAAGGCAGATGTAAGGTTATGTGACATAAACGGGTGGGAGTACATATTAAAAGAATAAAAAAAACTTTTTTTTATGGACTCTTCGTTATCAAAAGAGATGCTAACTTCTGTACCTGACCTTGTGTTATGAATCTTCCCTTGTTCTTGGCATACAAGCCGTCTATATTACTCTCTGGAAACATGCTTTCCAATATAGTATCCAATGTTATTCGTTTTCTTTGTTTAGATAAGTTTGTAGATGTGTACATTCTAAGCAATCTCGATACTGAAGAGAGTGACAATTGACCGTTCTCTACTTTGATATCTGCAGTATCAACTCCTTGACGCTTCAATACGCCCAAGAGTTTTTCAAAAGATTATGTAATGTCTCTAGGAGTACTAAAAGGATTTTTTCTTTCTTGATGCTTTTTTATAACCCTTCCATCGAGAAACCTATCAAGGGGCTTTATAACAAGAGATTCAAAGTCAGAACTACTGATATTAGTAACACTGTTGCTATTACGCAGCTCCTTGAGAAGTTTGACTGCTATGAGCATGTTCTTATTTACAGCTCGAGATACAACATATTTGACCTTTTCCTTAGATAATATCTTTTGGACATATGCAACAGTGTCTAATACGCCTGGACTTTCAACTTTTTGTTGTGTCTATTGAAGTGGAGGTTGTGAAAGTACAGAAGATACATAGTCTTTCTAGTATACATGGATGCAATTTATATCAAAATTTTGAAAAATCTTTTTTAAGATATTGAGAGTGGATATTAAACTATCTTTAATCTTTAATCTTTAAACTAATAGAAAAAAAAAAAAAAGTAAATTAAGTTTTTGAGCAATATTTGAGATATATCATTAACTATCATCAAGATGATTGAATAATTCTTTTACCATTGGCAAAGTTCATTTACAATAATTTATTATATTCTTCTATTCAACAAACACCTTTCTTTATCAATTATAATTATCATCTAAGATGTGATACTTTTGACTTCTCAAAAATTAATAATCTTGTGACAAAAAACTTAGCAAATTAATTGTTAGAGCTACATATAATAATAAAGGCACAATTTAAAAAAACTCAAGAACAATAAAAGACCAATGCAGATATCTATTGTAAGAAATAATCTCAATTCCATATTGGTGATAAAGTATGGCTACTTCATCATAATATCAAGACTATTTGTCCTTATGACAAGCTAAATTATTGTAGGCTTAGACTATTTTTAATTTATAAACAGATCAATCCAATTACTTATCAATTATACCTATTGGAGTTTATGAAGATCTATCTTGTATTCTATGCATCTTTACTTGAGCCATATAAGACAACAAATATATAAAGAAGAAGACAAATGCTAGTGCCTCTTATAAAAATGAACAATAATAAAAAATTTAAAATAGAAGAAGTCTTAGATTTAAGGCTGTGCCAAAATAAGTTAGAATATTTTTACATTAGCATGGATGTGATATTAATGAACGCATATAGAAGCCATCTAGGAATCTAACAAATGCATCAATTAAAGCCAATACATTTTATCAACAACATCTATTAAAACCAAGATGAAGAAAATCTTTACTGTAAAGCAAAGCAAATTCAATGGATATATCTTGTATCATTATTTTTTATTTCTTTGGAATTTTTGCACTAAAGAGATAGAGAATTGACAATCAACAAATTCAATTCAAAAGCTATTGTTTGTTGACCTATCGGACAAGACATTATAACTATTACAACATTCAAGACAACAAAATAGAGATGAAGATCCTCAAAAATAACATATTCTTTCTCAAATTGATGGCAAGATATAACATATTTGATATCACAACCTTGAAAGAGATTCTCAATATTTGATGATACTTTTAAAAGTAAGAACTATTCTTAATGGTGTTTCAAATGTTTTCTTTGAAAGAAGTTATGAAGGCCTTAACAATGATCAAATATCAAGGTGGTCCTTCTATTGTTGTATTATAATACACTTATGTGATAAAAATATAAATAAAAATAAATTTTTAATTAATATTCAATTATCTTAGTTCAATAGGAATTCAAGATACTTAAGGAAGATTTTATGAAATCCTCTTAGATTATTTTCTTGTCTTAATAGCTAGTAGATAAAAATTAATTATTAATTTTTCCTTCTAGGTTGTAAAATCTTTTTTATTACTTTTAAAAAGCCATAAATTAATAAAAATAGAATAGAAGAGATAAATAATTGGTATGGTTGATACTAGGATTATATTGAAGATAGGATTAGATTTAAAAATTCCTAGGATAGGTTGGATTGATACCTACAAATTAACCGTTTGCGAGATAACATAGAAATCAAATCTCTAGCTATTAAAATGGATATCAAAGATAAAATAAGGAGTCATTTTGGAGATCAATGACTAGAATTTGAGAATTAGCTTTAAGTTCATTTCAAAGGCTTGTTTTAATAGGATTTGATATGAATTTTCAATTGTTATTCAAAGTCAAGGTTTGTATTGGTAATTTGGATTTTATGCAATAAAATTAGGGCTAGTACTTTGGACTAGTGTGTACAGTTGGTGTAATATCTATAATTAAAAATTTGATAATACATGGTTGATTGGATGTACTAAGAGTGCATAAAATTTTGTAATAATATAATGGTACATTTGAGATAAATTCAATCATTAGTATGAGAAGGTACCAAAAGTTGGTAGTTTATAATTTTATAAGATTTTTGCAATATCTAAAGATCTAGAAATTTAGCATGGTATTATAGGAGTTAAAAATCAAGATTTACACTAATTTTGAACTGAAATTAATAATTGGAGAAGGAGAAATTGCTATTGGAACATCTGCATCAAGTTTCAAGTTGGTGGTCGAGTAACATTAGTGCAATTTTTGGACGTTTTTCTACAATCTATAAGTTGGATTAGACTAAAAAAATTTAAGCATATAGAAGATTTATAGCGGCATTTGTGTATAAAATTTCACATTAAGTGGATAGTCAGTTTAAGAGTTACAGCTTGCTGAAGCTCATTAATTAGAATTAGGACTTGTAAAGAAAAATTGAAGGTATCTAATTGTAAAAGTAACAAGACAATTAGAGTTTGTGTATGGTTGAGGTTATTAAGAAGAATATTTTTGAGCACTTTGTATTGGCTTTAAGCACTTTTGAATTAAAATATGAATTACATTCTTTTTATATGGGTGAAATCTATTAGGATTTTTTGCATATTTGTAAATCACAATTTTATCTTCTATAGCCAAGTATCTGGTGCATTCTCAAATAAGATAATATGTAATACAACATTATCCTAATATAAGATACTATCAATGGTTGAAAAGACCTATCAACTACCTTCAAAAGAAACAAAAATCAAAATATGTAGCAAATATAGTTTGGTGCATCTTAGACTTCTTCAACATATAATTATTGCTCCTCGTAGAATTTGTCCTTAGAAGGGGAATAATGTCATGGACTTAAGATTTACTCTAATAGTTATTTAGGTAATATAGATAGATAGAAGTAGAGAAAAGTAAAATAATTTGTTAACATCTTATAAAAAAACTTCTTAGAAGTTTTATAAATGCGATTTCATCTTTATTCATGTCTATAAGTGATTGGTAGGTTAGAAACTTGGCCAACAAATTAGCCACGTGTCACACATATTGGTAGCTTGTAGAAGAAGTTAATTATATAATATACATATAGAAAATTATTTTTATAAGTTTGACACATGTCTTACAAATTGGACACGTATTGGAAGTCGTATAGAATGTTGCTATATAGCTTTTAGATAGATAGCATATATAGAGATAAGAGTGAAGTTTTCTTAATACCTTTTTTGTTGTTAGTCTTATTTCAAGAGTCTCTATTCTTCTTATCTTTTATTTAAATTTTAATATTATTCCATCTTTGAGTGATTTTCTATTTTTTTGAGTAATACAAGAGTGTAATGACATTTTGTTCATTTATGATTCATGTCCTTGATACAAGCCTAAGATCCTTCTATAACTATCTAAGATTTTTAAAATCTTTAAGGATCTTTTAAAATCTTCTTAGAATCTACTAAAACCTACTAAGTCCTTTTCAAAATTATTAAGAACCTTCTAAAACCTTCTAGGAACAAATAAAACCTTTTAGAATTTCTTAGGACTAAATAGAATTTTTTGGAAGAAATTCTAGAACTTTCTTCTATTATATGTCTATGACACTAATGAGGCATGTGTCTGTTTTGCATTGCAAATTCAAACTACAACAATTGTTATACTGACCATTCATATTGCATTGTAATATAATCCGTTAATCTTTATCAAATCATGTAATCAATATAATATACCCAAGCTAGCAATAGTGACTATAGATTTAAGTAATAAGACTGTTATAATTGGCAAAAATATGGATATTGTCAAACTACATGGCAAGATAGGAGAAGAGAGAAAAAACAACAAAAGTGAAGAAAAATTTGAAAGTCAAATAAGATCTACATTGATATATTACAATCATTTGATATAAACTTATATTTAATATATGTTGTGTTGGATGGAACTATAGGTGATAGATCAAAATAATAAAAAAATATGGATGAAAAAATGGACATCTTATTTTTTGCTTTAGGGGTGTGAGCCCTTGAACCCTTCTAAAAGAAAGGTTGCTCCCTTGGACCCGCCAAGTTGGAATCACTCTACTTATCCCAAATCCCATAAGAGTGGATCATACTATTAAATTTATATAAAAAATATATGTAGGTAACACATTTGCAACACAACATTATTATCAAGTAATGGATAGAATTAATTTTTTTCATCAAAGTTGAAGCAATAAATAATGTATATAATATGATTAAAGACATCATTATGTGGATATTAAAGAAGCAACTTTGAATACTAGTTTTATATTAATAAAATTTATATAATTACTACTCAAAATGACTAGCATTAAATGTTAAGATACTCCAATGTATGCATTCATTTTTCTATGTTTGTATAAGGAGTTGGTCATAAGTGTTTTTTTCATGATATATCTTGAAGATTTTTAATGAATTTTATTTAGATGATTGCTATAAGTTTTAGGATATTATAATTTTTTTATTAGTCCTATAGAAACAAGATGTTGTTATAACTAATGAGATTTATTCACAAATTAGTAATGTTACATGCTAAAAAATTTATAAAAAAATTTATTACTAGTTTAGATTTTTTTAAATTATTTATATTTATAAATAAATCTTATTGATTAAATATAAGTATATTATTAATATAAAATTTATTTATTAAATTAGGCTTTGGTTTTAAAAAAGTATTAAATATATATATATATATATATATATATATATATATATTCAAGACAAAGCATGAAAGGTATTAAATAAACTTATACAAGTACTATAAATTTTGATTAAAGTGAACCATTTTGGTTTAATGTATTATTCCACTTTGTTTTTAAGAACCTAAAGAAGTCTTTTAAGCTCTTAAACTAAGCCACTACTTCCAAGATGACAAGGATTTATTTTTCAACATATGCAATAGAATCAAAGAAGAAAAACAAATAAAAAGAAGAAGTTATCTTTGCATATTATATCATCTACTGAAGTATTTTAGAAGAAAGAAAAAATTATCTACAAGTCCTCAATTACAAAGATAAAGAATCTTAGATTACCATAATTACTGATACCAACAATAATTATGCCATTGCGGCACATAACATCCAAGAGGTCTTGATATTTCTTTTAGTATAAAAAAGGCTACCAAGCAAGAGTGTATCTAAAGATTGTATTCAAATAATCTTTACAACCTATTGCTGATATTAGGTAACAATATGAGTATAAATGCTCATCATTTTATTTTAACTACCAATAAGGAAATCCACCCAATTGTAGGAAGAAAGTTGTCAATTATTATCCATTGGCATCTATGTCCAAAAAGAAGGAAGTAATGAAAAAATAAATTGTTCATAACACTTGTACTTCCTCCCATCTTTAACTTGCTGTAGGAGAGAGGCATGGTGCCAAAAGACTCTTTTTGAAGACCTAAATTGACGATATAGAAGAACCATACATGATATTGACAATTTTCTTCATTTTTTTTTTTTTTTTTTTTTTTTGTTTTGTTTGTTTTGTTTTGTTTTAGAGTCTTCATAAAAGAAGCTTTAGATTATACCCTTGATGTTGATAAAGCACAAGTTTTTGTTTAAAAATATTTTGATGAACTTAGAGAATGTGAGTGTATGGCTCTTCTTCTTTAAAAAAAATACAACTTTGTCTTATTAATAGAAATTCAAGATGCATTTGTCTAGATAATAAAATCATTGATGCTGGCCAAGAAGATATCAATGTTAAAATGTATAAGATTTGATAGTTACAAATTTCTAAATATTCTATTAATAAAAATATAAAAATATATATTTAAAAGAATACCAATAAATTTAGATAATTAGAATAAATCAACAATTAAATAAGTCTTGGAAGTTGAGATAATTAGTTTTTGTAGGTAATACAAAGTTATCTTTTGTTTGAAAGTACAAAGACCTTAAGAATACATATTATATGTTAAGTTCAATTTTTTCTATTAAAACAGACATTGTATGACATTAAATTACATTAAAATTATTTTTTAAAAAATATATTGTTTAACTCAAAGAAGTGGAATTCAAAAAATTGGTTAATAAATCCACTTGAATATTGTCTATTATAATTTTATATAAGATAATTATTTAGTTGTAGTAATTTTATTATTTGTATTTTACAATTATTCATCTTTAATAAAATCCCACACAACAAAACAAGAATTCTTTGTAATGTTAAATATCATTATTAAGCTTTTTATTATTTACTTTTTAAAGTGTATTTTCAGTGGAAAATATGGATTTGACCTATTTAATCAGTAAACTTCGAATGAGTGGTCAAATTGCAGAAAGGTTTATCTAATTTGTAAATTAAAAATTTATAGTTGTTTAATAACTAGAAAAATATCATTAAAAAGATGATGTTCTTATGTAGATATTTATTGATGAATTCAAAGTAAAAAACCAACACATCAATCAAAAAATATCAAAATATATGCAGTGTAATCAAATTACATATTGATAAAAATGTATATTCTCTAAGAAATAAATATATATATATCTTGAAGACATATGTAAGAATGACAAGAAGAAACTATCAAAAAGACAATGTCTTTTATCATAATCAATAGACTACCATATTTTAACAGATACAAGATATATCATTAATCTAAAAAATACACCCTACCAAAGGTATAGCTAATTTAGTATTTTATGCAACATCGAGTCTGTAAAAGATTAATAGATCTTTAAAAAAAAATTAAAAAATTAAAAATATTAATAAAAAAAATTCTTTGAATTTGAATATACTTAAGTTTAAATTTTTAAAGTGAATTGTGTGAAAAATTTAATTACTATTTATTATTAAATCCCAAATTTACTTCCTTCTCAAAATACAGTTGAAACTCTATTAAAAGAAGATCAGGCCTATAAAAGATAAATTGGTCTAATTTTTTTAATAATAGTATATTAGTCAATTAATTAACATTTAAAGATATTTTAAAAAAGTACCTCTAACAAAGTTTCTTCTGTAATGAAATAAGAATATTTGGAGCATACTGTTTTATATTTGTATTCTAAGCGATTTTTACAAAGAGGGTATTTCAATCAAAACTTGTTTTGCAAGTAAACACATGTGATAAATGGTCCAAGATCAATGCAAGAAGAACAATATAATGCAATTACAAAATAAAGGAAATTATGCTTGTACCACTACATGTTGCTAAAAAAAAATTTGCATCATATTTTAAGCAAGGACACATGACAATAAAACCTTTGTAGCAGATAGGATGTCAATTTTTGAATATGAACTCACAACATATTTTTTAAAAATTAATAGTACAAAAAATAGTAATTTAACAATAAAAATTTAATAATCTATATAATCCTTATACAATAAAATTTTTTATATAAAATCACTCTTATTTTGTAGGTGGTATTACTCTAAAGTACTCCTACTAATGTTGAAGGTTATAATTTAAACAATCTTCTTATATTACATGTATTTTTTTGTAAATCCAAGATTAAAGATAATTGTTTTTTGAATTTAAGACATCTCTGTATGGATGGCTATATAAAACGAAAAAATATATTTGAAAAATAATATCTAGAATCAATCTATTTATTCAGAAAGAAATGAATTAAATTTACTGAAAAATCAAAAACATTGAATACAGAAACGCATTTTTTTGTTTTTAATTATGTTCATCATTTGTATTATTAATAAGATTCTCTTTAAAAGTGTTTTAAACGACATTACATACAACAACTTGGTACAACAACCTTGCTACCTATTAATGAAACATCATTTTAAAAAAGATGGCTTATTTTGTAGAAAATGTAAATTCCTTATAAATTTAGAAATAATAATTTTCATATTTTATATATTGTTTTATATATTTTGAGAGAGAAAGAGATATATATATATATATATATATATATTTTGAAACTCGTACTTTTTTTGGTATGTATGGAAAAGTTTCAAAGCTCAGGGTTTAATAATATCTTCTTATTTTTGTTTATGTTGTACTAAATTTTGTCAAAATTGTCATGGTCAACATTTTTTAATTGATAATTTCAAAGGATTTTTACAATGAGATATTATAAGTGTATACTATTTTTATTATTAAAAAAAATATCATATAAAAATATTTATAAATAAATAATGTCCTTAATTACTATATTCAAATATTTGTATATGCTTGTACATGAATATGTTACCACCAATAAAGGTATATTTTTAAATTCATTAAGAATTTGCATTCAGCACTCAGAATATATCTAAATTGTGATTGTAAAAAAGAGATAATTTCATACTATCTTTTGCAAAGCTTTAAAAGATTTCATACTCATATACTTAACTTGGTATGCAATTTATTGAATATGAACATCAATTTGGCACCCACTACAAGTCTACAATAAGATACAGTTTGTATATTATTTTGATAAAAAATTTCAAAATTGTTTTTTTGAGCATTTTGATATTTTTTTTTAGGGTACCAAAGCTCCTGCTTCAGTAACAGAAATTATTTTGATTATTTTTATCAAATGTGCAATTTTATTGATAAATGACACTTGGTTTGAAACAATTTTTTATATCAGTTATGCAAACATATCTTTTACTTTAAATTTTAAAGTTCTCATTTGAATTTAATTCACGAAATGGTAAATTGCTATTTTTAAACTTACTAAATAAAACGCCGGTTACTGTGAATTTGTAACATATATAAATTCAATTTTTAAAATTTGAGTATTATTAAATTTCAATATATTAAAATGTGATCCAAGGTGTGTATATATATATATATATATATATATAGAGAGAGAGAGAGAGAGAGAGAGAGAGATAATATAATTTTGTTAAAAAATCAATAATAATGAAGCTAATTATTTTTAGAAAATGATTTTAAAAATTTACTTTTTTGGGAGATTACATAAATAAAGGGCGAAGGTGCTAGCCGACTGTTCTGACACAGAATCGGGGTTCGAGGATCCGACAGGCTCCACTTCGGAACTGCTCTCTAGGTGAAGCCCTAGCTCTGTGTGTGAGTTGGGGGTGCGAGATGAATTATTTGCGAGGTTTCCAACCTCGACGTCATTGATTTGACTTCGCACTCGCGCACTCTCATCGAGCTCTGTTCACAAGGTCGTGTGCGGATAGCAATCCGGCGTCAAGCAAGTAGCGCAGTAGGATGCGTTAGCATTGTGTCTGTACAGAAATTTGGAGAAGTGGACATCACTCTTTCGAGGGCCTCGACAAATTTCAATCGATCTGGTGGTCTATTTTGGCAGGGAGGGTTTTCGATCGAATTAGGAGGATTCTGATTGAGCGGGATGACGATCAGGTTTGTGTTGTTGGTGAATAAGCAAGGTCAGACACGGCTGGCGCAGTACTATGAGTATCTTACCATCGAGGAGCGGCGAGCTTTGGAGGGGGAGATTGTCCGAAAATGCCTCGCCCGCCCAGACAATCAAGTTAGTAGACCGCTGTTCTTTACCCATGTCTTGGAGGTTAATTTTTGATTGGCTTGCTTGATTGTTCTAGTTTTGAGGTGCGTCTTGGTAGGAAATCGCTATACATACCACAAAAATGCTGTGATGCTTTACATTTGCGGTTTTATTATTCGTGTTTACCTTGGTGCTCTCAACGAAGTCTTCTAGTTAGCTGATCTTAGTCAGCAGTATTGGTCCCATTAATTCAGTTTTTGGTAATATCTATATTAGGATAATCGCAATGAACAGATCAGGACATGGTTAAGCATGCTTAAGTTTAATTTAGAATAATCCGTAATATCCTGGGTTGTGTTAGTGTTCAGTTTCGAAATCTTGGAGACACTTCTTTTCGATGTCAATCTTTGAGTAATTTCTTCATGATTGCGCGTTAGTCCAGTTACATAAGCGGTTTTTATCCAAAAATAGCAATCAAGTGGCACAGGAGGCAAGCATTAGACGATTGATGCATCGGTCATGTTGTTTAGACTTCTGTGTCGAAAACGTTGTGAGCCGGAAGTAGTGACGCCTACAAATTCCTCTTTAGCGTAGTGTATGTACCTTTGACACTTAGAAGGAATGAAAATGCAACGGTTTCAGGGCGAATACGAACATGTAATAACTTCTAATCAAATAACGCTTAGCTATCGAGCTTTTACGTGATCTCACTTCAATGCACTTGGAGGTAAAATACTGAAGATGAGAGTGTTGTTGCGGAAGGGCGTACTAACACTTAAAAAACGTCTCATTTTCAGAGTCCTATCTAGACGGGTGTGATTCTTTTGGTAACACTCATGACATCATGGCATTGTAAAGGGGGCATTATTTGTGCATTACTGGACACCTATTATGTTTCATCACTTTCAATTTCGGAATAGAACATGACTTTGCGATTGAGTAGGGTTAACTGGATTCTAGATTTTATGTGTAACTGCGAGCTTACTTCTACAATTTCTTTTTGGGTGTAGTGTTCGTTCGTGGAGCATCGCAACTACAAAGTGATCTATCGCCGATATGCATCACTCTTCTTTTTGGTCGGTGTTGACGGTGAAGAGGTACTATCAGCTACATCATAGCATGGTGGTTTGTTACGGCTTCACATTTGGCATTGTATATTTTTCTGCTTATGGATTTAGGCATGCATGGTGATCAAATAATTCCTTCCTCCTTCCTAAGCTGTTTTTTTTCCTCTTAGAGTGTTTCCACCATTTCTTTGAGAACAGGCTTTAACGAATAAATCACAGGCACTTTGTAAATCATTTTGTTGAGGTTCAAGCTGTGTTAAAATTCCAGTGATATAGTTTCAAAATTGAGAGCCCACGTACTGATTACTACTTTCTATTCTCTGAGTCGCATGAGCAGAATGAGTTAGCGATCTTGGAGTTTATTCACTGCGTGGTGGAAACAATGGATCGTTATTTCGGAAATGTGGTATGTACTTATGGCTTCGCAGAAATGCTTCCAATGCTTGAATGGATTGATAGGTAGAAAGTTGTGATTGTTTTCATCTGTGTATGGTTCAATTCAGCGTCATCCGTGTTATATCTCCTTTGTGCGATGTTTGCCCACCATTTTGATTCTAGTTCAATATGGCTGCGGTTATGTGAATTTTTTCTCATGTTACAGCGTTTTGTACCACAACGGTGAATATTCACTACTGTTTTTTGGGATGTCAGTGTGAATTGGACATAATGTTCCATCTGGAGAAGGCGCATTTTATGTTGGAGGAGATGGTTATGAATGGTTGCATAGTTGAGACCAACAAGCAAAACATTTTGAACCCTATTCAACTCATGGACAAAACAACATAGTGGACATACACAGTCGCACTGCTGTATCCTGAAATGTGCGCTAACCATGTTCTTAATTATTCTCGTTCTGCGTTTCATTATCTGAGATTTGTAGTTACCAGACATGGGACGCTTGTGAATGTTTTGAAGGGATTCTTTATGCTGGTTTGTAAAGAGCTAAATTGTAGATTGAGGGAAATTTTGCATATTATTTCACTTTTCTCCGAGAATGGATGCACTGCTTGTAATGGTAGTGAAACATTTGTCACGTAAACCTTTCTGGGGCCTTGTCTCTTCAGGAGTACCACCTTGAACCTGCACAAAACCTAGGTCTTTTTGGAATATCGGGTATGTCTGAAGATGCTTTGTTGAATATTGAACAAACGAATGACTCCGATCATGTAAAATATCTAAGCTTACCGTAAACGTTTTTATAAAAGTGGAACTGATTTGTTAAGGTCTTTTGGACTCCTATGAAATTTAGTAAATTCGCATCATATAAAAAGAATTTGAGACGGATTAAAAAAGCTTGTTTGAAAATGCTTGAGTAGATGTGGATCTCAAGCAGTACACAGTCTTCTTACTTGGTGTCGGTAATTTCTCTGATATCAAATAATGAAAACTATTTTTTTATAAATAAATAAAAGGGTGAACCCTTTTGCCGATTAACAAGAAATCCTGCATATTGTGGTAGCTTTATTTTATGGCTCTATCTTTTGGAAGCTATATACACCTTGGAGTGTGTGACATATAGCTCCACATGATATCCTTTGCTGAATTTATTTTTTCAAGTGTGCTCTTTAATCTATGTTTATCTATCTAAGCTTTAGATTTTGTGTTTCAGTGTAAAGTATATTATAGATTAAGAAAAGTGTCTTTTCCAATAGATTTTTTCATAATTTATAAGTCTAGTCAATATGATTCTGTCTTTATTTTAATCATTCTATGTCTTGTGTAGAAATCCTATCATTACTTTGTTTTTATATTGTCCAAAGACATGTTCTTACTATATTAAGCCATAATATCTTCATATTTTTTATGTAATTGAGAATTTTTCTAAATCTTATTTATTAAAAATTTAACATTGGTCATGGTATATTTTAGGAATCTTATTTGTTGAAATAATAAAAGATGGTTATTTTCTACTCCTATATTTGTAATAAGATAGCTCCAAAATCTATAAAAAGTTATTTTTGTTAATATGAAAATTCTAAGTAGGATCTATTAATGTTTAAAGAATATTTGACATGTTCAATAATAGATCTTTTCTCATTATAAAATTTACTTTGTTGGGTATGTAAATATTTTAAGATATGTCATTACCTATTGTAAATAGGTCACTATTTATGCCTCCAATTTTGTTCAAAGGAATTTAGAAAATCTAAGTTAGATAATTATAGTAGTTATAGAATTAGAGTCTAAATAAATCATATTCTTGGATTTCTTAGGAGCCATGTAGTAGTTATTTGGATTGAACATGAGAAATTTGGAGTAATATAAAATCCAAAATGTTATTTTATGAAGATAAAAGATTGCTTTTAGTAACAGCTATTTTTTCTTAAATCTAATTTTTAGATTTTTTATATTAAATACCTTTATCTTATTGTATGTTAGTTGTATAAAAATATACAAGAATTTATTAAAAGGTGGTAGTGCCAAAATAATTGAAAAGTAGTTTGTTCTATAAAAAGATAATTAGAGACAAAAATAGAAATTATCAAGTATTATAAATTTAAAATCTTTTACCATAATCTTCTAAACCTTGGATGCTATTGAGTATTTTAAAGAGGCTTTGGTTATTAAATGTTTATCAAAGTGTATTTATTAATATTTTTAAACAATTATGTTAGATGTGTCTTGTATTTAATTATATTTAGTAGAAAAGAATTTCTAAGCAAAAGATAATTTTAAGCATTTATTTTACTTCTAAAATATTTTAAGTAGTTTTAGGATTGAATAATTTGAGCTCTAAATTTAGAACAAATTAGATAGAAAATTGCCACAGAATCTTAGCTCTAATGTTAATTTTTTTTTTTTTTGCTTAAAAATAATTTTTTGCCAATTTTTTTTTAGCTTAGTTAGATCTGTAAAATAAACAATAATCACTAAAATCATTTAATTAACTACCAATATTCTTCTAATCAAATTAATTTTAAAGAATACTAATATTTTATTTTTTTCTATATATATTAGATAAAAAATATATCTACTTTCATAAATTAAGGTCTAAATAAAAAATCTATAAATAATATTATTTCTTTCTTATTAACCTAATTTTTTTATTAATAATTATTTATTAATAGTGTCTTATTTTTATAAGAATACCAAATTGATATTAAGTTGTGATGGTCAATGTTGAGTTATAAAGATATGTTAAGTGAATTTATAATATTGATGGTTGCTTTAATATTGGTTTCTATTTTGTCTAAAAAGATTGCTAAGTCATCAATATATTGACTAATAACTAACTGATTTCTATTCTTTGAAAATATAAGTCTTTTAATGATTATTTTTTTAAAAGCCATCTTTAGATTAAAGATGAGAATTTTACCAACAAAGAGAAATAAATCTAAAACCAATAGATATTGTTGCCATGGTTTTTATTAGATAGTAAGTTTTTTTTTCAAAAAATTGAGTTAATATTGCCATTTGCTTTTATGCCATAGAATTTTTCTAAAATCTAATTTCTTTTCAAAATTTAGTTATAAATGTAAAACATTTGGTTTTTTTAATATCTTAAATAGATTATTTGAAGTGTTCTTCTAATCTATTGACTATGCTAGATTATCTTATAAAGTGAAATGAAATTCTTGTTATAACCAACTTGTTTAATATAAATTTAGTTATATTGCTAATATTATATTTGGATCTAAATTTTGATTGATATTAAAGCTTTTCTTCAACATTGTAACAAACATGCTATCTTCTACTTCCACTAAAAGTTAAAATATTTATTGTTCAAGTATAATAGTTTATAGTAATAATACTTCAACAATTTGTCTTACTAATGTTGTAATGGTATTAAAGTGGAATCCTTAATCTATTATAAAACTAATCCATGTAGTTAGCAAGCTTGAATGCTTTGCTCTAAGTTTATATTGAATAAGTTATATATATTAATAGGCAATTGGACTAAGTCAGAAACATATAAACTTTTAGAAAATATTTTTTTTTCATAATTTATCGTGGTTGGAAAATATTAAAAGTAGAAGAGAAGAAAGTTATACTTAATAGTATGCTCCAAGCCAAACATTATACCTCAATTTGGTGCAGTTTGTAAGCAAGTTGGAATGGGATGTTGTTATCTTTAAATACTTATAATAAGTAGTCAAAGATAAGTTGAATACTACTTGCTGTAAGTATTCAAAGATAACTTATCTTGTAGATAACTTACTTGAATTGTTTGCAAGGCTTTTGCAACTTTACAATATATGAGAAGTTTTTTTTAATAAAGTATCTTCTTTGATATTGTGGTGAAATTAAAAAGTAAATTTTGATACCAATTTTTTATAAAATATTCAAACATTGCATTGACCAAGGATCAAATTTTGTGGTTAGTTGTTTTTGACTTCTTGTTATAAATGATCCATAATTTATTAATTTATTGCTAAGATATGTGAATATCTTTTGATGTTATATCAATCTTTGTTCAATGAATGAGGTTTAGGATTGGATTTTGAACTTTCTCAATAATAGTCTATTTCTACCTTGTGTCAATTGAAGATTAAATTTTGTAGCTACTTGCTTTTATTATTTTATTTATAGTATTTTTTGGATTATGATCAATTTTTTGTAGTTTAATTTTTTTTTTTTTGTATCTTTTAATATTTTTTTGTGATTAGAAATTGCCAATCTTACTAAAAAAGATGAACAAGTATATTTTTTTTGATTTAATTTACAAAGATATAGACTATTACAAATTAGGATTAATAAGATTCATAGAAATAGAAGAATACTTGGAAGTAAAAGCATTGAGAAACCTCTTTGCTTTCTTGTTATTATACTATCTATTAAAACTTTGTGAATTTTTTTTAGATTTATGGAGTTGGTCTATTTGCTTGGAAGTTATTTGAGTAAACTTTCTTTGGCTTAAATTAGAACTCAGTATAATAGATGACTTGTATTCAAATTAGATCCCTATTTCAATTTACTTTGGTTCCTTTGATTAATTCTATGATTTGTTTTCATAGTATTATCTTTTCCAATAGAATCCTTGCTTAGCATCTTTATACTTTGTAGTTGATTAAAATTGTGGTTTTTATTGGATTAGTATTAAAGCTAAGAAAGGACTAACAAGAGGCTTTGTGACAATTTCAAAAAATTATAAAACCATTGTTGTTGGTTATATTTTGAATCTATTGATTATATATTTTTAGTATTATTATCACTTCTATTTGTTACCTAGAGGTTCTAAGTTCTAAGCTTCTTAAAATTAGTTAATGATAAGAAAATAAAAATATCTAAATGAATATATATATACATATTAATAAATAGAATCTTGTGCAATATAAAATTTAAAAATTAGATTTATTACATTGTTATTTTTTACAAGGAGTACTCTAAGTTGTTGCCATTATATTATCCATAGTTTTAAATTTATCTAGAAGTTTCTTATAAGTAATAAAAGTAGGGATCCTAACTTAAACTTATATAGAATTTAAGATAAAGAAATCAAAGTTTAGGGGCAAATTTTATATAACACAATTCTAATAGTTGTCTTATATAGATTTAATTTTTTGTAATTTCTTTGTTGCTATTGCTTCAATTATTTTAATTAAAAAATAATCCTAATAAAGAAAGAGCTCTAATTTTAGATAATATCCAATTCATTATTGTAAGTTCAAAAATCATTGTTTACAAGTTAGATACAAGAGTTTGTTTTCTACAAAACCAAATATCTTTACAATGTCCTCTAAATATTTAAAATTTTGTTTAAAATTTTCTACTTTAATATCAAAGATGTAATTAGAGTTGCAAAGTAATAAATATTTGTAGCTTCTTGATAAACTAATTGAAGGCTTTTTATTTTTTTTCTTATTTTCTATAGTCCATAGTCTAGTGGAAATTGTTGTCCCTTTATCTTCTTGGTAAAAAGAAAAGAACTCTATTGAACTTATGTTTGCCATGTGTGCATCCATATATTATATTGATTTGGTATTTCTTGTGACTACTACATAAGACTTTATTGTGCTTTGTGGATTCTAGTTTGTAAACTTAACACTTGTCATTTGATACTTTTAGAGATGTTTTCTTTTTAGACCTACTACTTTGCTACATCTAAATAATATTAGTTCTTAACTAAAACTTAGATGCATATCAACCTTAAACCTGAATTTTTAGTTCTATAGCATTATGATTTTATCTACATCCACTAAAGAGTTGAAATTATATTAAGCTAATGTTTTTGCTTTTGTAAAGAATACCTAAAGTATTTCTTTTTACCACAATGTCAATAATAATAATAATAATAATGATATATGTATATATATATATATACACATCCATTTACATATATATAGATAATCAAGGTTTATAACAATGAATTAGTAGTATAATATATTGAAAACTAATCTGAATTTGTTGTGCACTTGTTATATATATATATATATAATTATTTATTTATTTATTGTTTCTGAAAATTTCAATTAAATTATTCTTGAGTTTATTAATGATGATTTTGAAAAATGTCTCATTCATCAAGGACCAAGGATTAAACTGATTTACAAAAGCCAGTAAAGTAAATCATTTCTAAATTTACCAAACTGTTTGGTTCCCAATAAACCTTAAAAAATGCAACCTCAAAGAACAGAAATTGATCAAATGCATGAAATCAACACATGACATCTACTCCTTCAATTAATCCAAGTTTAAGATTTTGAAAACTTTTGTGACATGTAAGCAAGTTAAGTTTTCAATAATCACAAATCTTACTTTTTTAACACTGAGAAATTATTCTCTAAACATATTCAGATTTGATTATTTCCCATAATTCAATTTTAATTGATTTTAGGTAGGTCACTAAAACTGATTGATGCAGCGAACATGTAGAGGTAAAGCTTGTTTGATTGTTCAACACTCCTGTCTAAATTTATCACATGTTGAACTAACAAAGATAGACAATATTACAACTTGGGAAAAGAATCACCATGCTAATGGCTTTTAAATAGGATTATCACTAAATGAATGTCACAGAAGATCCTCCACCGCATTCATCTTCGGCAGGTCACCAATCACCACCACAATCATGCTTGATCCGAAAATCGAATCAATCCTTAGCTTCCTTGGATCCACGAGCTGATTAGAAACTAATGCCCTAAATCAGGCATAACTTTCTAAGATAGGTACGCTGATCTCCCACACTTTCATTAACACATTGTTTCGAGTATGTGATAACAACCTTCCAATTCCATCCACTTGGACATGGATGCCTTGAGTTCTGAGTCTCTTCAAGATGCCCCACTTATTGTTAACAGATGGTTACACCAAAATAGATGCTGAAGTTGCTCCACAAACCTGTTTCCCAAAGATCCTCTGCGCTGCATAGCACTGATTCTGGCGACTGAACTTGTCTACAACTGTTCCATCTTAGATTTAGTCCTCTTCGCAAGATGCAAGTCTTGTATAATACCCACATTCCGATTCCAGTAAGTCAAGACTTTTTGAGAGGCCATCCTTGATGATGAGCTCAAATCTAAAACCTGGAGTGATATACGCACGGAGAGAGCATTGGGAGAATCCATGAGAAGATATCTTATGCTTTTGGTCTTATTTTTTGTGATTTTTTTTTTTTTTTTTTTTTTTTTTGTCTTTTATTAAAATTTCAAGACGACGCAGTTGGCAGTCTTGTCCTGTCACTTGCTCCCAGTGCCGCTATGGTTGGGTACATGTAGTCAAATCGACCTCTTCTAAGTATCTAGACTCCATCGATATAACTGACCTCTACCTGAATCTATATTCAAGAATGTAAAGGTATAAAAAAAGGCATCACAAATGCAAAATTGCTCCGTAGACGATAAGCACAGTAATGATATGCACGAGTGCAGTGTTACCTGGAGAATCCATAAAAACTTAGCAATTTGAAAAGAAACTTCGATGATGTCCGTGCTGAAGAAGTGATTGCTGTAGCTCAGTTATGTGAATAACTTCTGGAATCAGTCTACGGGTAATTGATGGCCATGTTGTCTCCATATATCAAAGTGCCAAGCAAAAATTTGAAGACTCCAGTTTAACTCCAGTTTCACTCAGATACAACCTCCTGCAGTTTAATCCTAAGTTCCAACGATGCTTTGGCAGAGTTACATCTGGCGTCCTTGTTCCCTTCTGATTGCCACTGAACTTTAGTCGAAGCAAAGGTAGGAAATCTTTCAATTTGTGCAAGAGTCGCATTAGCACCAGGCCTTCTATCCACAGTGAGGGATGTCGGTCGAGTTGGAGTTGGAAGGTGCTCAACGGGGAAAACGAGGCCGATCTGTGCAATAAGAACACACCTCGAAGGCCTAGTACACTCCCTCTAACCTTTGTCCGCATTCGGTCGCACTTCTGGATTAGCGATGTGCTGCATTCACTTTCTTTTCCAGTCAGTATGCCTTATCAAGTACAGAGCTTGCATGGCAATTGTCGGGAGTCGGGGGCAGTCGAGATATCTGGATTAACAAAATTTATCGCTGGTTGAGCCCTTCGGTACGTATGCATGTGGCACGCCATTTAGGTCTACAGTTGTCCATTGCTATCAGCTTGATGAATACATCGCCCCCTCTTCTACAAATGCTGCACTTCGATTACTGTTACTCCAGTTGCCAGTGTTTTACAGCCCACAATCGTTTAAACTACCTAGCCTTCCTAAAGAGTCGTTCAAGGAAGGTCCAGCGACACCAGGTCTTTGTGATCCATATTTGAAGTCTTCACTGTTGATAAACTCCCCAATTTCTGCAGCACCCGCAGAACCTATCCTCTCAAGCGAGAGGTTGATGCAACTTAAGCTTGATGATCTTTGAGGGCACTCTTTATGCACATCTGTAGCAGAAGCTGGGTATCTAGCTGAAAGAGTGGCAAGTCTTTCCCGAATTTCAACTCCTCGAGCTGCTTGCCTGAAAGAATCCAAGTTCCGAAAAAGTGTCATTCTGGCACTATTCCTCTCATCGTCTCTTCCAATGATCTGCTCCACTCTACTGCTGCTTCCTGAATGTCCAGAAAAAAAACATGAGCTCGGTCAACTTACATAACAACCTACGTTCATAAACATATTAGCACAAGTTACGTAAGAAAATCGAGGAGAATACTATTCCCACCACCGGCCTTCTCAGTTTCAACTTACGCTCTACCTAATAACAACAACAGCAATAACTAAACTACTACTAACAATAATAACATCGCAATTCAACGATTTATATATTCCATCTGTTTAAGCATCACCTGAGTATGCAAGATTCCACAAAATTGCAAGTAACAAAATCATGTACGTATTTATCTGTGACCAGAAAGTCGTTACATTGGCAGCTAGTAATTTCATGTTGGCTGTTTTGAAAACAAGGACTCCTGCTGGAGTCCTCGTTCTAAGAATATGACGCAATCAATACAGATGGGATACACGAAGGTAGACCTACTAGTTAAGTTCAATATTGACCTTCTACTTACAGAACATCCACTTACCCTTAGGAACTTCATTCTCAAAAACGGGACTGTCTACATCGAGCACATGTCTTGCAGAACCAAATATCTCCTCCTGGGCATCGAGTATACGCCTTGAAACCTCGCCGATCTCTGGGACGCCAGCACCGATCCCATCAAAAGTAGGTTTAAGGCTCATACGACATAAAGGACAAGTTGAATGCGAGTGAAACCACAGATCAATGCATTCAGTGTGGAATACATGACTGCATTGTGGCAACAACCACAAAGCCTCATCTTCCTTAAATTTCTCTAAGCAAACAGCGCATTCCAAGTCCTCTTTCCCGCTCTTCAATGTTTTCACCACAGAGAAGCTCACCACGGGTAGCGCATCTACAAGTGCTCTATCTAGTCCTTCACCCGGTCGCTCATAAAAATGAACAGATTGATTTCCATTTCTTGCTGGTGCAACTCGATTGCTGGTTTCATCGCGGCCCCCTTGAGTGCACCTTCTAACATACATTGAAAAAATGGCTACTACAATCAATGCGCTAAGAAGAACAACAATTATGATAGCCATACTAGGATTATATTTATTGCTGCTGACGAATGCATGGAGAGGGGGCGGTACTCCAGAAGGAGCATTGCTTGAACTCAGTGTCGACTGCGACATGATTTCCCAATTGGCTCCTTCGATGTGTAAACAACGCTCGTCAACACACTTTCAGAGCTCGTTAAGGCCACACGAGGCTACAATGGAAGTATAATTAACTCACAACAAACAACCCTGGTTGCAACACGAACGATCGTAATAAATGGATCTCTCCTCCTGCAATTGGAGAGAATTCCCTCTCTCTGCTTCCACCTTGAGCCGCATCGGCACACAAAGCCAGTGCACTCACCGGATTAACTAAAAAAAAAAAAAAAAAAAAAAGAAAAAAAAAGTCAAGCTGCGTTGTAAAGCATCCCAAAACGCCCATCCTGGAACGAAGCCTCAAATTATAAGCAACACTTTAAAAACGCCACTCTCCATCTCAGCACCCCGCGCTAACACCATACACACTCCAACAACCACCCGTTGTCCTCCGCAACGACTCATGCCGAGCTCCCAAGCAAAACCTGCTCAGAGCGAAGCCAGCATCAACCATGAACAACTGGAATGGGGGTGAAATTCCAGGCCATGGCATGCAATGAAATGAAACGCAATGCAAGAGAGGGAGATTGGAGGGGATTGAAGAGAGTTGGTCTGCAGCATGCAGTCCCGGTGAATATGAGAGCAAGCAGAAGCGAGGCACCAAGAGAGAAAGCCATGCTTGCCATGGCATGGCCCTGCCCCACGAGCAGCAAAAGCGCGTGAGGCCTGGCTCTAGCCGAGCATAGCCTGGTCTGGGCCGAACTAAGCTGAGTTGGACTGGGCAGGGTCGGGCCGGGCCAGGCTGGGCTGGGCGGGGCGAGGGCGGGGGAGGGGCCACATCTGTGTGAGGAGGCGTTGGGTGGAGGCTTGGGTGATGGTGCTGGTGCTGGTGCAGCTGGTTGGTATGCCCTCCCTCCCAGGTGGGGGATGCTTGTGGGCCCCACTCTCACTCCCTGCTGTTGGAAGGGGCTTGGCCAGCTGCTGCCTCCTTCTGGGTTGTGGGTCCAGCCATTATTTGACTGTAAGGATTCTTTCAACTTTTTTTTTCTGGGAGGTTTTCTGATGATTTGGAGCACAGTGTAAATGTCTATGGTTTTGGCTTTGGAGCAACATGCATGATAACATAAAAACGGAAAAAATATTAAATAAAATAAAATCCCTGGCTTGATTGACCGTGAGATCAAAACCATGGAAGTTTTTCTTTTTTGTTTCTTTTTGTTTTTTTATTGATTTTTGCTTTGCTTTGAAAGAGATGAGGTAGAAGGTCATCTTTGTTGAATGTAGACCAAAATATAACATGATTTAGTACTGCATATGTGTGTCTATTCACACACATGATTCTGAGCAGCTTGTTTTTTTTAAGTATTATATTGCTTCACTGAAAATTATTGATATCTAGTGATGCATTGATTGATTTGGTGACCACTAGTATTGACTAAAATTTTATTTATTACCTTTTTTGAAATGATGTATAATTAATCAATGAAAAATAAAATATTGTTCATTATTTATTTCTCTGATTCATGATAAGCATTAAAATAATGTTTTTGAATTTTTTTTAGCATGAAACATTAACAAAAGTAAATTATCAATACTTTCTATTGTACATTGCACTCAATTACAAATGCATGTTGGCTATTTAAATCTGTAAAGAGTATTTCAATTTTCAATGCACAAACACTGTACCAATTCCGTGTCCTTTTTTTATTTTTTTAAAATTGAGTAGTTTCTGATTATGATTTTTGAACATTACTTCAAATTAATTAGATAATATTACTTCTATTCAAGAAAGTTGTAATAATTCTTAGTTTGAAATAATGAAGTTAAAGATTTATTACAACTTTTTTGTGAACTTATGTACAAAAAATGTATATGTGTGTACATACATACATACATACATCAGATGATAAATTTTAAGATAAGATATGAAGTGAAAGTAAAACATTCTACAAAGAGATTAAGTTCATAAAGTTAAAAATTAAAGTTGCGGTAATTTGTACTCAAGATTACATTTATGTTCTAGTATGTATATACATAGATATACACACATACATACATAAGTCAAAAGTATGACTTATTCATTTTTAAAAGCATAAATTAATTGATTTAAATCCAATGAATTTCTTTTATCAAAGTATCAATCTTAGTTTTCAATAAAATGAATAGATAATAACATGAATTCATATAACTGTCTGAAACGAAAGAATATTTACATTATTGTGTACATTTCTTTTATAGTTTCAAAAAAATGCAATTTTAAGTGTGTGTATATGTATATATGGTCAAATTTACACTATTTTCTTTCAAATTTATGTAGTTGATACACATATGCAGACACTAATCATTGCAACATATTTTCATGGTAAAAAAATATACTTCTGTTGGTTTAGAGGGTCAGAAATATTTTCAAATTTTATGAAATATAATTATTTCCCGTGCAATGAAATTACCAGTAATTTTTTTTTTTTTTTTTTCAATTTAGAAAATATTAAACCAGTAAGTGAAACAATAAAAAAAAATTAAAATTTTTTATTTGTTAAAAAGACTATTCTCAGGATTAACATATTCTACAAACTATACCAATACTTTTACTCGGGGGTGCCTATTGACGGACCCCTCAAGGCAAAGATTAATGGGCTCCGATTCCTGTGGGATCGAGTCCTTCCTTTTGGCCAATCACAAAGAGAGTTGAGCATGGTGTGGTCCCAGTGTGAACGGGGTTTAAGGGTTTTTACGTCACTTAGGACATACGTTACCTCCAGTCTTCAAGTCTTGGGCCCAGTTGAGCTCTCCTCAGTGCTGCGTCGTCCATGACAGCACGATGGGCTGCTTTCCAAGGTTGATTGAAGATTTCGGAGAGCACCTTGGCTTGCTCGGATAGAAGTTTAGGAGTGGATGCCTTACTATACTGCTCCCTCTCGTGAACACTCATGCTGTTAAGAGCATCACAGTTTTCTTCCATGGAGCATTGGCTGCCTGACCTGCTGCTTCTTCTTCCTCCCAGTGCTACTGGAGTTGGTAGTTGTTTTGGTATAGTACATGGTAAAGTATGTGCGTGTTTGTCATTGGCTTCTCCGTAGGGCCTTTTAGAGAAAGGAGTTGTCAGGAAGTCATTTTCTCGACCATCTAAAGCAGAAAGCAAGCAGCTCTCGTACCTTCGAATCTGTCATAGTCAATTATGATTTAACAAGTTTTTTGAGGTCATGGAGCATGATTTTGAGACTATTCACATCTCAGAGTGGAGTTGAGAACATTGTCAGCCAAATATTTTCAAATATTCACCATAACATATCAGGAACACGCCAAAGAAACTGTAAATATTCACCATAACATATCATCGTTGTTAGCGAACTATTTTCAATCCAGTCAAACACATATTTCCAAGTGAGAATGCCATGACTTTGTTGTTTGAGTCACAGAAATTCGAGTTACGTTTGAGAGGGAAATACAGCATACAACATGCAGGAGCCAAGAAGGTAGATACCTCTTCTTGCATCTCTAATATTTGCTTCGTCAGATTCTCATTCATGAATTTTAACCGATTGACCTACGAATTGATCCGGGTTGGTCAGGTTTCGATAATATCATGATTTGGTAACAGTGGTGGAGCGGTTAATGATTATCTCGACTCCTGAACCGTGCAAAACTTGAGAAGCACCTCAGCTCGACGTTCTGACAAGATGAGTATCAAACAGATCAAGGCCGATGAGGAATTTACGAGAAGGTCAAGGATATTTACAGTTAGCCGCAGCCGTAATTCTTTTCCGCGGTGCTCCTCTTGCTGTCTGGCTAAAGTCTCTCTCAGTTCCTCTACCTCCTTGCGTTGCACTGGATTCGTACCGTTCAAGACAGCAGCCCTATGATCCAGTATTTTCTTTTCCTTCTTCAGTTTCTCGATCTGCGTCATTAGAAACCTATTAAACTCTGTCGATTATGTTGTGCAGCTCAGTGACATGAGAACGAAACAATTGAAAATGATCGCTATACGTCAAGGGCTGATATTACGTAGAGAAATTCGGGCAGCACATTCTTGAATTTTGAACGAGGAGTATACACATATCCTCCGTTCTACTTCATTGGCCGCATCTCAGAAACATGGGCTCTATAACAGAGCTGATTATTGTTAAGCACCAAGAATTGACAACATGAAGCACAGAGGAGCGAGGATATGACCCCTACTTGCTCCTCTTGTTGCGTTTGAAACCCTTGAATCTGGCTCTTCTTCTGCTCCTCCCATTCGGCTTTCTCTCGTGCCAACCTCTTCAAACCTTCTTCATGCTCCTGTGATGTACATGTAACACATATCAACCTGCAGAATTAGGCCATGAGATAAAAACTAGATTGCTCTGATTTTGTTAAGTAGCTCAAGTAAAGAATTGTAAGGGCTTAGAATTGAAAAGCTAACATCTCCAAGCAGCTGAAGGAAGTCTGGTCACGCGTCATAAGAACAAATTAGTTTTACAAATCAGATAACTGATTTCGCAACAATCTACCAACGTATTGAAATTCAATAACGATGCTACATTGATGAGTTTATTAATTGACCATGAGTTCCACAAAACATCGACAGGAGCTTGCGACAGCTTTACTAACCTTTGCAAAGTTCTTAAGTCTCTTGCTTTCTTTCTTGAAAATTGCTACTTCTTCTTCCAAGGCTATCACCTTCTTATTCACCATCTTTTCGTAATCTTCCACAGAATTCTCTTTGATTCTCTGAGAAACTACTTGTTCTTTCCTTGACATTTGCTGACTTTCATCGAGGATCAATTTCTTTCGATTATCAAATATGGATCTTACCAACGGCGATATTACTTCCATTTCCGTTCCTTTCGCCACGGATGCGCGATGCAGGTCTGGGACCTTCGCTCCTGCACCAGCCTGCAAAGATCCATGTTGGAGCTAGTTCCGATGAGAACAATCCGCCTTCGTTACCCTCATACAGTACGCATTACGTGAGTGCTCACCCACCCTCCTTGCACTATAGTTTCTGTCAACTGTCTAAACCGTTAAAACATGTGCCGTGAGTCTTAACTGAAACAGCAGAAGCATAGTCGTTAGAAGACTGATCATCAGACCAGTCGCTATCATCATCGAAGCTGGTCAACTTTAGCTTGTTGCTGTGACATCTCGGGGGCAATTTTGTAATGCCAGAAGGATACTGACATAAGTGTATGTGGTCAAGGCTTTCTGCGAACAATTTTTTTTCAGTATCCATGATTTTGAGATGCCTTAGATGCTCCTTATTCCCCGCCACGATGTACTAAGCTGGGGTCCAAGGCGTTTCATTTTTGTGTTGGTATCGAAGCCATTGCCTTACTGTTGTCTATTTCCAACCCCTGACATCTGCTTCAGCAGCCTGCACGTCAGATATGCATATGCACTTAATTAGGAACTCTAACTAAACCTTGGTGAGGAATCTCCATGGTCTAATTCTATTGAGCTTCTAACTGTGTTGAGTTGTGATGAAGCGGACTCTATTATTATTGAGTTGCTATTAAGTAGACTTGATACAACTTTCCGGAGTATACATTCCCAGTTTTCGATGGTTTACGATCTACACTCGAGATGTTTTGCATCACAAGCTGTGCACTGACAGCCCTGAGGAATTTTTGGCCTCTAAGGAATGCTACTGCTGTAAAAGAATCTTAAACGTCCTAGGCATGACCAGATTACACATGTAACGATAATATACTGTTTGAAGAATTGCTGAGCGGCAGACTGCAGGTGCCAAGAAAGGAAGGAAATTGGCCGACTCACGTCAAGGATTGCTATTCTTGGCTGCACCGCTGCGTAACACGTCGGCTTGATATAGACTTGGGTATTGCGAACAGGACAAGTCCAATGCACCAGTAGCGGATGTAGGATTAAGTGTAACCAGGCAGAAAACTGCAGGAGACTTGCCCATAATTCTTCCTAAACACTGTCATCAACATGTTAGCCAGTAAGGCTGATTGTGTGCCTAACTTCAGGAAACGCAAGGTCCGTCAAACTAAAAATTGAAACTCAAGAAACATCAGTCTAAGTCGTGAAGTCGAATGAGAGTGGATACTTCTTTTTACGTTTCTCATAGCGGCTGTCGTTAAGATTGATTAAAAGCGTTCACCGAAGCTGCAAAATGAATAGGGGTATTCGTGATCCAGGTCCAACACTACATTGACCCCTTCGAGGCTTCAATGTGACTCTTATTACCGTACTTTTGCACTTTGAGTGAGTTTACAGTACTTTCAGCTTCGAAAACAGACCTCATACTTTCAGCTTCCAGTTGAGAAAAAAAATTCAGAGTCCATTCAGTTATTTAGAAACACGTTGCGGCAATTACTTGGCTACGAATTTTCAGAATCATACAAATATAGGGAACTTACAACTCCGCCAGCTCGAATGACGGGTATATTATATGATCCTTCAAACAAAATGCTGAGGTCCTACAAGCATACTCTATTGTCACTTTTTGACGTTACGAGATGCTTTGAGACGGCACCAGATCGGAAGGTCCTTACCGGTAGACTGTCAAAGAATCTACAAGATGTCTTTGCCGACAATGACAGGAGAGCCTCAGATAAATACATGCATGTGAAGTTATTTCTCCAGGATGACCCGCTTGAGATAAATCTGAGGATGAACCTTACAAGCGAAGACTACACAACCACCTTCGACAATCATCGGCCAGTCCTCATTGGGAAGAAAGAGACCTATGAAGGAAGATGGCGACTTAGAATTCCTTCGAATGCAGCATACAGGTCCCTGTTCTCTGGGCCAAAGATATCCTCAGCATTCGCCAGAGTCTCCTGCGATGGTACAATAAATAGACTGAGAAGCTCTATCATACAGCAAATCATTCAGATAGGTCCTAGCAGCTCTCAAACAGTTTCTCATACAAGCATGAAGATGATTTATCAGCATATATGAAACAAGATCGAATACCGAATAGATTTGAGTAAGGGGTCACTCAAAGTATAGACCGAAAGTTTTACCTCCCGTGTTTGACGATGTGCATTAAGCTCCTTAATGTTGGCTAAAAATGAGCTGAATTGCTCGTACGACAACCGAGCCCTACACCCATTTTCAACACGGTACTCTGGTCAGCGACAGGCTCAAAGCAAAAGATTAGTGAAGTGTCGACCGCATTTTACAGTGGAGTTGTAAGTGTATTTTACACATCTAATTGCAGACGTAGGTTTGGTAGAAATGCCAACAACTAGAATGATAAGATTGAAATTATTAATCACGAAAACAAAAACCTAAACCCTGAAACCTCATCTTATCGCATGATTAAAAAGAGAGGATACTCAAGAGTCTATAAGCACCTAGCTTGACGGAAGAACTCCTTGCCATCAAGTCGAGTTGAGCGTGCTGTCACAAAACGTTGCGACAAAAGTTGTAAGCATGAAAAGTCAGGATTCTACAATCGTGAACCAGCAAATAGCAGTTAAACGGTACATAACCACGTTTCGAGTTCCTAACATCAGACGGAAACAAAGTGGCGAAGCTTTACATTGACCAGAACCAGAGCTTGGGGGCGAGCTGGATCGACTTGTTGGTTGCGAAGTTGGAATCTGAATATGCTGAGAATCAAGCGTATAACTTGAGGGCAAAGGTGATCCTTTCTTAGGCTGAGGTTTGGGAGATCCAGTGGGGGTCAACCGTGGAGTCAATGACGGTGTTCCTCGTGCAGAAGATGTTCCATGAATAATTTGTTTCGGTGAGTTACGTGCACTCTGTGACTTTGGTGTAGCTGTATTCCTTGCACAGATCGTGAGATGTTTTAGAGATAGAGCAAGGAAAGCAAAAACGAAACATGTCTTAGCTCATGAACTTTACACATAACAGTAACAAAGTCTTGCACCAAGAAGGAAATCCGTTCTAGGTTTAATCGAAAGGACAGATCACCTGATTTGCTATCGACATCGTCCTGATACTTAGTAGAGTTTGCGCTGAAAGACGCCCTTGCGTACCGACCATCATCCTCGAATATTTGCGCTTTACTCAAAGTTTCTGCCTCTAAACATATTTCACCACTATTTACAACCCAATATAGAGCACTTTTCATCCAAGTATTCAGATATTCAGTTTTCTTCGGCTAAGCAATCCCTATTGCCATATAAAAGCTCACATGATGCATATGGACTTCAATTGGTGCCAGGGTCCTTGTTTAAGATATATGGATAAGTTTGCAGATAGTCTGAGAAATACAAATTGTCCAATAAATTTGATCAAAGAGTATTGCAGCTTACGAGTAGCCTTGTAAAGGGCCAAACTTTGAGGCTCTCCACGGTTATTCCCGCCTTCGCCCTGTCGACGAAAGCAAACAATGTAGGTTCAGTATCCATGCCCTGCAGAGTGATTGTGCAGCAGGTGAAATTCATTCAGATTTCAGTTGAAGTTGAACAATTTATGCGTTTCAACCAATCGGTAATCTAATCTCAAGTATCGAAAGGAGTAATAGATAGCAAGTTCCAAAGAATCTTTAAATTAACTGGTCATCAATTCCTCTTCGCGAGATTGGTCATTAGAGGCTGCAATATTACGGGTTCAATGCACAATAAGCTACCCAGGCTACGAGAACTTGAATGCCTGAAGCGTGACTAAGTCTATGAAAGTGATGCAAGAGCACGAGAGGTACTAATTCAAGTAGTGTAACCAAGTTTCACACATACTACGACCCAAAGTTCCAACAGCCTCACCAACTCATTGCAACGTTATGCATTCTACTTTGCTTCATGAGTACGCGTTCAGAGAGTAGGTGCAAAAGAAAGAGCAATTTTGAAAAAACAACGCAGAGCATTGTAATGTTTTGAAAGGTAAAAATAGGGTGAGAAAACATACGCCGTGCTTATCGTCTTCTTCCTGAAGAGATTGCATGAGAGTTCGTTTGAAAGTCTCCAACTGCAAAAATTGGCAAAACCATTCAGGAAATTTTCAATCTGTTCGGAACTTAATAAAAAAGAGAACAGAGAAATTTCATAAAAGACTTGAACATTCTGATGAGAGCATTAAAAATTATGTTCAGAATCTCGACGTCATTTGCGGTTCAAGAGGCGAGACTTCCAGAGTCACCCCACCTTTGCAACATCCCGCATTAACTTTTTCACTTGAAGAGCCAGCGTATTCTTCTCATTAGCCAGCTTCGTCTGCCAGAAAGACCAAATATCAATCTAAGGTTAGAAAATCCTAATCTCGTATCACAGAGAGTAACATTATAAATTAGGTGCTAGACCTATGAAGCTCCACCACACGAGATCGAGGGCTTGTAAGATCTAGAACGTGATGTCCTTGACTGAAGAAAACGGTGCTGATTACAGTGTGGAATCAAAGATCTCGAAGAAACTCCACTCTGCCATACTATGAAAAAAGCGAACTATCAAGATTCTACTGGAACAAAATAGCGATCAGTTGGAAATAAGCTGGTATAAGATTTCTCTTAAAAGTAGCACCAAATGATGCGACATGGCTAGCGAAATGAACATACTGCGCCATACAGTTGGTTTCAGTTTTTTCAGTGGAGGAAAAGAAATTCTATAGATAAGAATATTCAAGATTTTGATACTCTCATGACCAGCAAGTCCAGCATCACAAATAGCGACACTCTGATCCTGGTTTCTGAGACAATACATACAGGAGCATTTGGTACCCATAACCCCGAGGGACATACCAACCTGCTCTTCCATAGATTGTGTGATCTTCGCATTCGTCTCTTGCAAGGTTGATTGAGCTTCTGCAACGCGCTCCTGCAAACCGTGAATCACATGCTCCTTTTCAGCCAGCTTCTGCCGCAGCTTCCCGGTTTCTGATTCTAATTTTGACATGCGGGTGGATACGGCCATGGCTGTGATACGACGAGCGACATCAAGCTGCTCATACGGATCTGAGGGAAGAACCGACAACACCTCTTGCGACAACTCAAATTCTCCCCCGTTGCCCATTTTCACGCAACTGTTGTCGCTCTCGAAGCCCAGGACAATCCTTTACACTACCACTCCTGCCAAACTGCAATTTGTCTTTGCTCCACACGTCATCCCTCGCACGCTTCAGCAATTCTATGTACCATTCTGCACCGCACCTTACTCCTAAAAAATTAAGAATATCAGCAGTTTAATTCACTATCAGCTGCCGCGTTTGTCCATGATGAATACCAAGTGCTGTACCACATGCAAGGAGACATGAGCCCTGGAAACCCCCAAGCTTGTTGTCTGTCAAATGCCAACGAAGTTCAATAAGCAGTATATGACGAGGAAGGGGAAGGGGTCGGAGGCGAGAATGCCATTTCTGCACAGTGAAGATGAGCAGTTTCTACCGCGCAACTGGAAGTAGGTTGCCGAACGCTCATGTGGCCATTCTCCTTTCGATGTCAGACTTTCATCTTTCTCCAGTAGATTGGTCATTCCTTTCGCACAGGACCCGATGCCATTGGTGGCAACCATCCGACTCCACCAACCGTGAATGGCAGCTTCGCTATCCACAGACACTGTACTCTATCTAAACGAATGGACGATTCACACATTTCCCCTACATTGCGCAATCTTTATGAGCCAATCCATGTGGACTTATCCACACATTTTTGCGGTCTCCGGGCCAGCGGAAGTACTCCAACAACCTGCGTCACCTGACGGCTACCATTCCCCCATTCCGTGTCCAGACCTGCTATATTAATCCAGGTAGTGCGATTTCTTGGCGGAGCACAAAACTCGCCGCTAGAAGATAGCGCAAAGAAACGTGCAAAACGACAGTACAGTCTCATTCTCTAGTTGGTTAAAGCTTTCATTGGAGGCGATCTGTGCGCAAGGTATGCGATTCTTGGGAATACCCACGTGTCAGTGTTCATCTTCGTTGGTGTGTTTACCACATGAAACTGTTATTAGGTATAACGGCGGGAAATCAAATCTCAGATCCATTGTCACCACATAGACGTTGCAAACGGAAGCACACAAGATAGGGCTCAGGTCAGAAGTGAACACAATCAATTGATTCGAAACTTGACATTCATTTCAATTCCAGGGCACAGTTCCGAAGAATCACCTAGGTCCGAATCATGAGAATTGAAAAATAAGGGGCGTTACCCACCTGAGGGTACAATCAACGCATGCTAACTGCATACTCCGAAGGTCCTTCAAACAACCAAGTAGCATGTCTCTGTTCCTCTAAAACCCACTAACTGTGATCCTTCCAAGTACGTAGTTCAGACTTCTAACCAAGAGTCGACAACTCGAAAAACTTTTGGTAAACAGGATCTTCTCATACTTGGGAGATTTTATATTGTCACTAAAAATTTTCAAACCAACATTCTCATCCTTCAAAACCAAGCACGAGGTTGCCAATTAAAATGGCCCCAAAGTTTTCAAGGACTTCTGATGTGCAGTATCGATGATCTAGACAGCTTTGAGTAACCATGCTTGTAGAAGCAAACACAGAATCTCAAGTCAGATCTGACCGATTCTTACTTGAAAGGTACGGGTAAGATGACAAATCCGTGTCTTGACAGTGAGGGGTTAAATGGGATCTTTTTGAATCACTAGGGAATTCGAGCGAATAATTGCATATTCGCAGCTGGTACAAAAATTATTGTAATTCTTGCCCACCTTGCTGAATGTAGCGGGATTAGTGGCAATCGTATCAACATGCAGTTGAAATACGAAGGATGGCGTGGTATGAGCAGACAGCTTCAGGATGAAAAACTGCTTTACTTGGCTGCATACCAACTCTCGGCATAATCACCATCAACGACCAACTCAACATCCAGAAAGTTTTCGCCGTTGAAGGGATACATCATGGATTTTATCACCAATTCTTTCGCTTCTTGTGCAGACTCCGAAGGTCCTTCAAGGATAACCTCATCATGCACCTGCAGGTTCAGGTAATTTTAGTAATTCCATCGCTCTCTCTAAGTTTCAAAATGTGACAGAAAAATCCTCGACACAAAATTCAATCCAACAGCAGACCTAGTACCTAGTTATTTCAAGCAAATCGACTGAAGTAACAATATCTTGATTCAGCAGGCTCATGCCTTGCAGAATAATTCACAACCACATCCAACCTACAGCATCGACAAAGATAAATTGTCAAAACCTTGACCTGTAGGAGGAGTTTCCAACCAAGTTCGCGAAGCTTTGAATTTCGATTTATCTCAAGCATGGCGCACATTGCGATGTCTGCCGCACTTCCCTGACCGAGTCAATACAGAATTAGTGACATGCAGATATCGAAACTACGCAGAATATTCGCCAAAGTCAGATATTATTCTCCAAATTGACATGAAAAAATCCAGATATGAATGATACTAGTCATTAATCATTAGTCTAAATACATCAGGTATCCACCTACCTGGACAGGTGTATTAATGGCAGCGCGCTCCATATGGGACCGAATCAGTGCGTTGGAAGAGTTGATATCAGGAAGATGGCGTGCTCTACCCAACAATGTATGCACACGTAGAGAATTGTGAGCCTCCTGTTTACGCTCCTTTTGCCAAGCTAGTACTTCAGGTCTATCACTGTACCAAAGGTCCACTGTAGCCTTCGCCTCATCTACCTTTACCTTCCAATCCTTCGCAAGTCCCATGGCTGTTTTGCCGTATGCAATTGAGAAGTTTAGCATCTTGGCTTTTCTCCTCTCAGATCCAAAAATATCCTGTAATACACGCTAAAGATTTTTAGTGAGCAATTCAAAGTCAAAGATTGTGTCCAATATTTGTAGAAGATATCTAACTATTTCATTACGAATTATAGACTCAAAACATCAAAAGCTAAGACTATTGCGTGCGTACTGGTTCATCCGATGGCACTCAAATCGGTTTTCTACCCTACGTATATCAGTTCATTAGGATAGTTCTTGATCATCCGCAAGTCTGATCGAGGTTTACTACTTCCAACACTTCTTGTGAATAAATCAATTCAGTTAACTACATACCAGATAGAGAATGACGGACCTTTAATAGTGGAGCAGGTGGTTTCCCGTGACCTTCCCATTCCAGCAATACCCTTTCCTTTTCAACCGCTTCACGAACATGAGGGTACATGTTCATGGCCGTCCTTGAATGGAAGTCACCACCAGCTTTGAATGCAGCTTTCATGCTCTTACAATCGGCTAAATGAGCAAGTAACCGAAGCTCTAGCTGAGGCAGCAAAAAGCATGGTTTAGAATAACTACAAATTGAAATGAGATTGACTACGGCATATCACGACCATCCACTGACATTCGACCTAGTTTTCTCGAATGCAAGCGCCAAAGATGAGAAGTCTATAAGATAAGCGTTACAAAAATCAGTTTCACACCTGCCCATAATCAGCCACAACTAGACTCTTTCCAGGAGCAGCAACAAATGCTTGACGAATCTTGTAGCGATCTTTCTCAAGAGCAGGTTGATTCTGCAGCAAGAACATGAGAACTCCTTCAGAAAGCATCAGAAAAATGGACTGAAGATACGATACAAGGAACTGAACAGCAATCCGATGACTAAATTTTAATTATAGAGGAAATATTTGGTTTCAAAAGTTGTTATCATGTCAGCTACATGCAATCCAAGGTTGTGAAGAAATTGACACACCATTAAACGACATTTACATTAAAAGAAATAAATCTAAATGGGTTAGAACCAGTACAAACACCGACCTGCAGACTTGGTCTTCTCGCAGACAAACGCCCAGTTTCAGTGTTGATATTCAAGGAACAGTGTACACGTCCATCGGAAGCATTCTTAATATCATTGCCCTGCCAAATAACTTTCACGTCAGAATAGTAGGTTGCGATGGAGAAAAAAAGCACTTAGAAGGAAAACACAAATCGTGACTACCCAATGTAGTTTACGGGTTCTATTATTTAACGACTGTACGCTTCCGATTATGGACGTGATCTAACGCTTCTGGTAATGCTTTAAATCCCGACACATACAGAACATTCCATATCCATGAAAAATGTAAAGACTAATGCTAACAACACATCCAAGCAAAAGACCTACTAAAGTAACAGTTCCGTAAAAAGTTGAAAGGAAGAACTTTGTAGTTTCAGCTAAATCAATAAGTAAAAAATATACCTGCAAAGGCTCTATGAAGTTGGACAACAATGTGTTGATTGAAGCAACTTCACACAGCGCAGCTAATGCCATGCATGCCTCCTTGCCTCCTTGGCCGCCCCCAAAAGCTTGATATGCTTTTCCATATACAGATAAATCTTCCTCGTGTTCAGTCTCCACTCCAGCTGAGGTCAATAAGCTCTCGGATTCTTCGATGTCATCCATGTCTTCTGCCTCAGAATCTTCTTCTAGGGCAGCATAGTCGATTGCAACTTTCCCTGCAAGAGCCTTGAAGACGGAAGAAACACCGCAGCTGTTTAAAAAGTAAACAAGATCGATAAAACCATCACATCATATTGATCCGAAAACAATAGGAAATCCGATGGAATCTCACATGATTTAAGAGGTGACTGAAAACCTTCACAGAGCTTTTCATTGATGCGTATCCACACTTACGAACATTAATGTTCTGAAAGAGAATATACAGGACATTCTCTAACCTTAATTGCTGCACCACCAACTGCTGGCCAGCCAGAAGATGTATAAGTCTCCACAGGTATTCTGATATTGAAATTCGCGAGCCCTCTAATCACTATGGGTCGTGTCTGTTTAGCTACCTTTTTACCCTCTTCGATGAATCCATCGGTATTGGGCACACTGAAGACCCGCTCCATAGGTAATACTTGTTCTGCATTTTTCCTGTGTTTACACGATAGTTCAGAGATCGCATCCCAACTTATTAGACTCGAGTTAGCTGCACATTGATCATTATGCAACTGTACCGTGATTGATTTGCATCCAGAAATATGATGCATTATGTGAGAATATGTAACGTTACATTAATTCTCTCACCTAATACTAAAGGTGTTTTAATTTGGGCCAATCCACTACTTCCACCTGTTGCACAGCAGCTACTAGAAACAAACACAGCAAGGTAATAGCGTCTACCTATTAGCGGTGCCTCCAAACAGAAATTGTCGAATCTGGGCATCACTTCCAACGTTCATCATTGCGGCATCTGGACAGTAATTTGCAGCCCACTTCCGGAAGCGGCTAACCGAAATTTCTTGTTGGGCCCTTGCAACTTTCTCAACAGTAGCAAGGTGATCACAATCCACAAGCATTCCGTCAGCCTCCATTTGCACCAAAACTTCTCCGAACGGCCTCCAGTACTTCTCATAGAAGTCGTACATAGAACCCTTTTCCTTCAAGTCTACCACATTCCATGGAGTACTACTCAACTTCTGCTGAAGGCTAACAAAAAGACGCCATGTACATACTGTATCAAATGTAGAGTAGTGAATCCAAGCGTCCCGAAAATCCGCGTCTCTCTGCAGTTCATCTACCGGAGGTATCGTTTTAATTTTACCAGGAGTGCCATCTTTTTTCAAATTAGCTTTTCCAAACAGCTCTTTCATTGACTTCTTCCCCATCAAAGTAGAATCGTCCTCTTCAATTAAATGCCTTAAGTAACCATCCATCACTTTCTCGTCGGCACTCAATACCTCCAACGAGTAGCCCCCTTTGGCACCTCTCCTTGCTGAATCATGTAGACGAGCCAGATGCATGGTGTCTGCATAGAAACCTTGCGGATGTATTCCATGTCTACTCAATATGTGTTTATCGAAACTATAGTTATGCCACACCTGCCCACACCGCCAATCATATGAGTTAACTTTAATTTGAGAATCATGCTTAGTCTTGAAAATCTCTCAAACTTAAATTTAAGCATAAAATATCAACCCAACAAGAAACACATTTGGTTATATCACTGATCGTAAACCACAACTTCAGGAAAGACATCGGATTTTGTTATTCCTACAGCTGAAAAGTGCGAAATATGACTAGGATCTGATACGGTTCACAAAGTCGTTGAACCCTAGAACTAACTCTCCAAATAATTTCAGAGCTATTAAAATTAGAGTTCAAAAGCTTCTTAGTAGAAACCTAGGACACTTCGAGTATTATTACGAATTCGCAACTAAAAATACCTCGAGCCTGCAAAGAGAAGTTACTTAATTTTTAAGTGTTACAGTATGAATCCTAATATTCACGAGTAAGTCCTTTGTCATACACACTATGTTAGCGAAGTTCGAGCGCCAGTGAGGCCTACCTTCTTAATAGAGGGATCTTCAAAATAGCGCCTAAAAACTTCTAAAATGTCGTCCCCGCCATCCAGAACATCAACCCAGAGACGGTTCTTGCCATTTTCGAAATTCGCAGATGGCCCACAATAGATGCTAAAGCACGTCATTCGGCCGTGTCCAACTGGACTCTCTTTTTTCACATCTATCTCCGCAACCTGGGCATTATGAGAGCCAAGTTTACGGATTCAAGAGGTGCATCAACATTTTCTAGATCAACAGCGTCTAACGAGAAACTAACACTAAAAGTGTAAGACAACACATGATGTACAATCAATTGAATATCAACGGCAGGTCGAAGTACAACAACCAAACAATGAATTATATAAAACATGGACTGGATTCCTATCAATTGCACAGAGGCAATCAATTGCGCAAGCATGTACGCATAAAATAAAACTACCTCGGCAGAGACGACGCATACAGAACACTATCTCAAACAAGAAGCATTCCAATCATAAGCAGTAAAGACATACCTCAGTATCACAAGCATGCACCGCATCCTTGTACTCCCTCATCAGCTGCTTAACAACCATCTTAGCCTTATCAACGCTGTCAATCACCATTACAAATTCATTGGAAAACGTTTGTCGCTCCTCAAGCTGATCTGTTTTGAAAGGCTCTTCTGAGTCCAATGCAAGGACAGGACGATCACTTGATACATTGACCCCTTCGGAATCCTGACCCTCAAGTTGCACAGTGCCAGATTTTTTCCGTCCTCTGGGTTTGGGCTTACTTTCAACTGGTGAACCATCGGCACTAGCTTTCTTAACTGTAATCCTCCGTTTAGCTGGAGTCTTCTTAACTTTGCCACCTTCAGGTTGGTCAGCAAGTCTTTTTGATTTGTCGTTCTCAACTATTTGTTTAGCTGAACTAGAAGGTTCCACCTGTCGCTCAGGTTCATGTTCAGCCGACTTCAAAGGATCCGACTGATATTGACGCGCTGTTGCAACTACTGGTTTGAACACTTCCGATTTACTCTGCCGAGATCCGACCGGAGTAAAAGGCTTTGAAGAATCACGTGTATCTACAGCTGCGGAGGAGGACGAATACGCTTTCACAGAATCAATCTCAGTTACAGACAGCTCTCTCGAGAATGCGGCAGCACTCATGGGCTTCGGTGGCACCAGTATACCCAACTTGTAAGCAGCCCTTTCCCATGCTTCCCCAAGCACAGGATCCGCACAAGTAACAGCTTGGCACCTAGCAATGTGAGAAAGCCAAGTATACCGTAGCGTGCTTGTCAATTGAACCCTCTCATGAGCACTTGCAGAACCTACGCCACCACAACCACTGGTAAGTCCAGGAAACGTCATCCCAACACGCAGGCAATTTCTATGAAAGAATAGAACAAATACCAACATTCAATCAAAAGCTTGGTTTGAGCTAACAAGCGCCAATTACACAATTACCTGCAACAGAAACCCTGTAGATAAATGCTTTCAGTAAAAAGCATTGCAAACTTCATAAAAATAAACTGATTCGTCTAAAAAATCTCAAACATAGAACCCCTCAACTCGGAAACAGAATTATAACGCATTCCTGGCAACCTAATAATGAACAGTCTCCTCACACTTTACCAGTGATAGCCAATGTCGCTCTCTCTCTCTCTCTCTCTCTCTCTCCCGCTCTAGCTCTGGAGAGATTAAAATGATACAAACCGAACACAACTGCCTCCAATAACTCACCTCGCATAGACAACAGCACTATTGACGAACTCCATGATAACCCCGAGCAACCCAGAGGCGGGGCAGTAGTGGATGCCATATCTACAGCCAAGAAACCCAAACCCCTGCACTCAAATCCAAACCCTCTCCTCCTAATAATGTCGAGATTCGGAACTGAGTACTGAGTTTGACTGTCCCGGTGCCATGAGAGACTTCAGTAGTACAATTAAACGCAGGTAGGTCGGAAGCAGAAATTGGAAAAGACACAGATGTGACGATGGTGTTGCGTCTTGAAAGCCTCTCCTTCGAAGAGAAACCGTAACAAAGTGAACGGCGCAACGGGTACCTCCCGGTGCTAAAATCTTAGTATGAAGTGTTTTCCTGTACCTTATTTCTACTTAATTTTTCTTCGCAAGTCCTGTACGGGAATACACACGTTTGAATTAGAATGAAGTAAGGTGTAAAATTAAGCCCCAGAGTTGTTTTTTTCTTTTTTTTGGTTCTTTCATTCGGATTCTAAACTGAATTGAGTTAAACGGTTAGGCAATGTACTTTACACTGCAAAACCTCACTGCAAATTCGGATACGCATGGGCTCATAGAAATTAAAGCTATGAACAGCACTGATCAGCACAAGCCCCAACTACTACATTGCTTGCCTCATCTACCAGGATACTTACCAGACTCTTGCTTGTGACGCAGCTAGCGAACGAGCTGCTAAAATCCGTCTCGTCCAATAAACGAGGACTGTGCAGAGGGCGAAGACAACTGAAGAGAGAGGAGCGCAACAGCTGTCGAGGAGAAACCATACTCGCCATGCCAGAGCATTCATTCGCCACTTAAACCTTCGCTTCCGCACCTCCAAAACATGGTTAAATAAAAACCCCTAGCGGCGCATTCCACGCCACTCACACAACAGAATCCTCCATCACCTCCCTAAACCCCTGCTACACTTCAACAACAAAACCCGAGAATCACAAAGCAATTCTCCAACTCGGGTACCTCTATAGGCGCTCGAAACAAAAACAAAAGGCCAACAGAACCACACTACCAGCAGTCACGTCAACAGGGTCCTAGGCGGCGACATTAAAGCAGTGCTGGGAGGGTATCTTACAGGGGCGAGGTGCAGGCTGGGTTCGGGAAACACGCACAAATGGAGCAACACGACACAACAGGCGTGCGAGCAAGCAAGCAAACGGAGGCTTGGGATTTTTCACGAGGGTTTTGGATAACGAGGCCGGCCTTCGAGCCACGGAGTTGGACCCCTCCGCCTTCCTGCCATTGGATGGATGGATGGATGGATGGATGGATGATAGTTTCTTCTTCTCGTCGGCTGGGATTGTCCCTCCCACTTGTGCCGCCAGTTGTGGAACATGTGGGAATTGTTAACCCGCCCTTGCCACAGTTGCACGATAGTGGTATCTGTCCTTCTGGAAATCTGACCCCATTTGTGCTGAAAGTCTTATTCCATCAGTGGTTCCAACTTTTGTAGAGAGTCCTCAACCGCCTGCTTTATTCTCAACCCCCTTGCCTTCTCCTTAGGTGACTCCAAGTCCCACACCCCTCTCTTGTCTTACCTTTGCTCCAAGTAGTAACTCCACTCATGTTTCTCCTCCCACCCCTCCACAACCCCCATGCAAAATCAACTCATAGATTTGGCACGAATATTTGAAATTGGTATTCATTAAAGTGAAGCATTTAAGTAGGTCCAATTTTTTTTAATGTATCTATTTAAATTGTCAATTTAAAAAAAGATATATGAGAGGAGTTTGAGGATTGATGTAATATTTCAAAACAATATGATGTAAATTGAAAAATTATTTCAATAAATTATTTGGAATTTACAATATTACTTAGAATTTGGTAATGAACAAAATTTTGCATGGACTTGACTTCTCTAGAGAACAAATTGTTGGTCAATATTCATCTACGGATTAAGCCTATAAGTTCTTATACAACATTGCTATCCAACTCCTTGTCTTATTGTTGTTGAAATCTTCAAATTAATGCCTCCACTTCTATTATTTTTTTAAGCTTTAAAGCTAAACTTCTAACTAGATTCTACATGGTATCCTTATAAGGGATATTAGATATTGTGAAGTTCATTTAAGAGAGGTAATTGACAAAATAAAATATTCTATTAAAGATAGAGTAAGTATTTTAAAATAAAAGATTTAACCAAATGAAAATTGAAACAAATAGTCTTTAATCAACCTAGAAGTGATAAGATTAGATGTAATAATTATTCATATCACTTAGATAAATAGAAATAGATAAAAATATGCTAGATAGTTAATATCTATTCTAAAAAATACCAAAGAAGCTTCCTATATGTTGATTAGATTTTTAGATTCATTTATGTATATCATGTGGTTATTCAAATTTGATCTAGAAGTTTTTCAAATTTAAGAAGTTACTCTAGAAGCATCCTATAATGTGAATACTTAAGTTACAAACCTCGTGATTTTTTAAAAGGCCTTTTTAATAGATAATATATACAAAGGAAAGATTAAGGCTATTATTGATTTTACAAATGACTTTCTTGTATTCTAATCTTAGTTCAAGACTCTCTTATTTTTTTATATTTGATAATAGCCAATTTAATTTATTTTTATTTTATATCTATCTTTTTTATTTTTTTATTTTTATTTTTATTTTCTTAATATCACGAACATAAGATTTATTCCAATAATTATTTAGTTAATATGTATAAATAGAAATAAGTAAAAGTAGATTAATTTGATAATATCTTATAGAGAAGCTTCCTAGAAGCTTCATAGATGCAGTTTCACTTTTATACATATTTATAGGTGATTGGTAGGTTAGAAACTTGGTCAATAAGTTAGCCGCATGTTGCATATATTATTAGCTTATGGAACAAACTAAGTACATGGTACACTTATAAAAAACTTATTTTGTAAGTTTGACATGTGTCTTATAAATTAAACACGTATTGGAGGTCCTATAGAACATTGCTATGTAGCTCTTAGATAGATAGTATATTTAGAGATAAGAGTGAAGCTTTCTTCACTCTTGTCAACACCTTTTTTGTTGCTAGTCTTCTTTCAAGAATCTTTAGTCTTTTTTTCTTTGACAATATTCATTTTAATTTTAATAATATTCTATCTTTGAATGATTTTTTATTCTTTTGAATAACACAAGAGTGTATTGATATTTTCTTCTTTTATGATTCATATCCTTAATAGTTTGACAAGAATAAAGATTCATTATTCTTGTTTTGTGTTTAAAAAATGAATAGATAACTCTACTTTTATAATTGCATTTAAAGATTATAAACTATCCACTTTTAAACTAATATTCTTTATTTTTTAACCTTGATTTTTTTCTTGAAAGAGAATGGATCACCCCTCTTTGTAGAAATTTTTATTTGATATTAGAAATTGCAGAGTATACTCTTTTAATTCAAATTATAAAATCATTAGTTATCTAAGATGGAAGAAAAGATCATGGATACTATATTTAATAAAAGTGAGAATAGATTTGTAACTATTTTTAAGGACATACACTTCGAAAGTTTATAAAACCTTCTAAAATATTTTAGAGGTTATTGGATTAGTGAAAGTCAGTTCAAAAGTTTTCTAGTTAGTAAAAATAGCTCAAGAAGCTTTGTAGTTAGTGGAAGGAGCTCGAGAAGCTTCCAAGTTATAAAAGAAGCTTGAAAAGCTTCCTAGTTGGTAGAAGCTACTGGAGAAGCTTCTTAATTTGATACAAGCCACTTAAGAAGTGTCTTAGATATGAGAATATATATAAGAATTAAGGCTGAAGAATTCTTCAATATTAAAAAACGCATCTCTTGAAGTTCTAGCTCATTTTTTTTGGTATTGTTTGTATACTCATTTGATTAATTTAAATCCTTGTTAATTTTTCTTAATATCTTTTTTTAACTCAATTCTTTTATTCTATATTCTTGCATCTTTGATAATTTGTCAAGATTGATTTCATCTTAAATATCAAAGTTGAATTTTTTTTTATTAGAGAGTGCATTATCCTTCTTCTTGAAGGTTGTCACGGACATAAGATTTATTCCAATAAATTATCTAAGTAATATAGACCAATAGAAGTAGGTAAAATAAGTTGATTTGATAATATCTAATAGAAAAGCTTCCTAAAAGCTTCATAGACACAAAATCAACTTTATACATGTCTATAGGTGATTGGTAGGTTAAAAACTTGGTCAACAAGCTAGTCACATGGCACACATGTTGATAGCTTGTGGAACAAGCTAGCTATGTATCACACATGTTGGTAGCTTGCGGAACAAGTCAAATACATGGCGCACATGTTGGAAACTTGTCGTACAAGTTTGATATATGCCTTGCAAATTAGACACGTGTATGAGGTCCTATAGAATACTGCCACATAGCTCATAGTTAGATAGTATTTATAGAGATAAGAGTGAAGCCCTCTTCACTCTTGTCAACTCTTTTCCTGATTCTAGTCTAGTTTCAAGAGTCTTCATGTTTCCAATCTTTGGCAATAGCCATTCTAGTTTTTCTTTGAATATACATACTTTCTTATTCTTATTTTGTGACTTTACTTTGATACAATTTTTATTAGATTATACATCTTTTTCTAGTTCATGTCCTTGATAGATTGACAAGAGTACACATATAGTATCAGAGCTTTGTCTCTTCTTGATTAAGAGTGGATTATCCTTTTTTCTTGATAAGACATAAGCATTTTAGAAGTTGTGGAGTATCCACTACTAAACTGATATTGTTTCTAGACTTTTTTCTTTTGAGTGTGTTATTCTATATTTCTTGAAGTGAGAGTAGACATCTTCTTTCTTATTATATTATCATGGCAGAGCTTGCAGAAATGAAGAGTACAATGGCACAAATGCAAGAACAAATGAGAGAGCTAATGCTTATAATGCATCAACTGAGTTTACCACCACAAGGAGCAATAAGATTAGCAGCAAGTGAAGATATAGAGATGGTTGGAGTTATGTCAATATCTACACTAAATCATATTACTTCACCTATGATGGAGCACCGTTCAAGCATTAGAGAACTAAAAATTAGTTTGCCTGAGAAGTTTGATGGCACAAGATCTAAATTTCAAGGATTTATCAATTAGGTAAAACTTGTGATTGAACTTCAACCTCAAAGTTATCCTATGCAAGGATCTCAAGTTAGGTTTATTGGAACGTTACTTTTGGGTTCTGCTTTATCGTGGTTTTGATCTTTTTTTGAATGACGTGATCTAATATTGGATAATTTAGAGGCATTTTTAGCGAAATTTCGATCTATGTATGGAATATGATGCAATCCGTGTTGCAACCAACAAGATTTGCATCCTACGATAAGGCAATCGATTAGTGTCATTAAACACTTCACAATTTTGACAACTAGCGACTGATATCAAGTGGATTGATGCTGAACTTATCAGCCAGTTTTTCTACGGATTACAATATGAGGTAAAAAAATTAATGCTCAATTTACCCGATCCTGAAACATTGAGTCAAGCAATTGATTTTGCTGTGAAGTATGACAATCGACTTTTTGAATTTTGATCCGAGAATTGTACAAGAGAGCCTCAATATTATTATTCAATGGTAACATCAACGTCCTCACAAAACGTACATTTGGAAGTAGAAGACATACAAATTGATGCAATATGTTTTCAACTTCTTACTAAACAAGAAAAGATTTGGCGTCGTCAAGGAAGATTATGTTTATATTGTTGAGAACTTAAGCACATTGCTCAACATTGTCTGAAGAAATAACACAACTATAAAATGAATAGTACGGCTATCAAAAAAGACAGCATGTCGGAAAATAAATTTGTCCATCTACAATAGGGATAGAATCTTGTACAATTCCTAGTAAAGGTCCTATTCCCTCCTCATAACCCTCTCCTTGTTTTATAATAGATGTATATTTAGGACCAAAAAACTATAGAGCCTCTGCCTTATTAGATTTAGGAGCCTCAACATGCTTTCTAGATAAACAATTTGTTAAGAATTGTAAAATATCTTTAGTACAAAAAACTAAACCTGTACATGTAGAAGTCATAGATGGTCATCCATTATCTTCTGGAGATGTCACTTATGAAATCCATCCTATAAAAGTAACAATAGATGGTCATAATAGCTACGTAGCCTTTAACATAATAAAATCCCCGTCTAATCCATTTATTTTAGGTTTATCATGGCTAGAAAAATATAACTCTCAAATAAATTGGAATTCTCGTAGACTTGACTTTTCTCAAAATGTTATTAAACATCTTGCCGACTAAATAAAAAGCTATAAGTCTAGTATAATAAAACCCTTACTTATAGATATAAAAGCTTTTATACACATAGCAAAAAAATGATCAACTTTTGCTATTTATGCCACACCCATTTCTAATGGTGGAAAGACTTTAAGTGGCATTCCAAACCAAGATTTGGATTATTAGGACGTTTTTGAAAAAAAAAATGTAGATATTCTTTCAGAGCATTGTCAATATGATTGTTCAATCGACCTCAAGGAAGGAACTCAGCCACCATTTGGATCAATCTACAATTTATCAGAAGATGAATTGACTGAACTCAAGACGTACATTGACGAGAATTTGGCCAAGAATTTCATATGCCATTCTAAATCTCCAACAAGAGCTCCAATTCTATTTGTGAAGAAAAAAGATGGATCATTGCGGATGTGTGTTGACTATCAAGGACTCAATAAGATCACAATCAAGACCAGATATCCATTACCTTCAATATTAGAACTCCTTGACCACTTAAACCAAGCTAAGATCTATACAAAAATAGATCTAAGAGGAGCATACAATCTAATACGCATCAAAGAAGGAGATGAATAGAAAATTGCATTTCAAACCAAGTACGGACATTTTGAATATAATATCATGCCTTTTGGACTTATGAATATACCAGCTGCTTTTGAACATCTCATGAATGATGTTTTTTGTGAGTTTCTATACAATTTTGTTGTTTGCTACCTAGATGATATTTTGATCTATTCTAAGAATATAAAAGAACATGAAGTACATGTTTGTCAAATATTACAAAAACTTAGAGATGCGAGATTGTACGCCAAGATGGAAAAGTGTGTATTTCACACTACTCAAGTTGATTTTTTAGGATATATTATTTCAAATGATAGTCTCATGATGGATCCTAAGAAAGTCCAGACAATCATGAATTGGAAGATTCCAAAGACGATAAGAGATGTCCAATGCTTTTTGAAATTTGCTAATTGTTATCAAATCTTCATCAAAGATTTTTCTTAAGTTGTAGTTCTACTTACACGTTTGACCCGTAAAGACAAACTCTAATGGAATCAAGAAGCAGAAATAGCTTTTGAAACTCTGAAGACATCGTTTATTTCTGCACCAATCTTGTATTGTGTCGACTTTTCTAATGCATTTTTTATGTAAAACACAGACATTAGACTTTGCCTTTGGTGCAGTTTTGTCACAAATGGCAACAAATGACAAACTTCATCTAGTAGTTTTTTATTCAAGAAAATTCTTAGCAACCAAGATTAATTATGAGATCCACGACAAAGAACTTCTTGCAATTGTGGATTCCTTTTAAGAATGGCGTCATTATCTAGAAGGCGCTTCTAGTCCAATCACCATGTACACGGATCACAAGAACCTCGAGTATTTTATGTCAACACGCATATTAAATCGTCGGCAAGTTCGTTGGAGTATGTCTTTGTCAAGATTCGAGTTCATTATTATTTATCGGCCGGAAAAATAATAAGGTTTATTTGATGCCCTTTCTAGACATTCTTATTTTGTACCACAAGAAAGAGATGCAGCTTTTGAGCAACAAAGAAAGACTCTTTTGAAACCAAAGCAGTTTCATCTTCAAGCAATGAAATCAATATTGACTATTGATTCAACTTTTCTCAAGCAAATTCAATCAAGTATGTCCTCAGACCCTCTTGTTCATAATATCAATAATAATTCTTCCAAGTTTCATGATTCTTCTAAATTCGAGTTCAACAACAATCTACTATATTTCAAAGGACGTCTATATGTTCCAGAAGGAGAAGCATGTTTACGTGTTCTTCAAGCACGTCATGATTTTCCAATGGCAAGAAATTTTGGATACAACAAGACTTTGGAACTTATATCAAGATATTTTTGGTGGCCTCAAATGTGGAAGGCAATTAAAGATTTTGTACAATCATGTGATATCTGCTCAAGATCAAAGACTCCTCATCATCGATCTTTTGGGCTTTTTCAGCCATTACCTATTCTAAAACAACCATGGTCTTCTATTTCTATGGATTTCATCACAGATCTTCCAAGCTCAAGATCTTATGACTCTATATTTGTGATAGTAGATCAGTTTACTAAGATGGCACATTTCGTGCCATGCGCAAAATCTATCACAAGTAAAGAAACAGCTAAGCTTTTCATTGATAATATCTATCGCTATCATGGGTTATCTAAAAATATTATATCGGATAGGGGAACTTAATTTGTGTCAAGATTTTGGAAAACCCTTTTTAAGATCTTAAAAGTGGACATAAAGTTATTTTCAGCTTTTCATCTTCAAACTGATGGACAAATAGAGCACGTGAACCAAGTCTTGTAGCAATACTTAAGGTGTATCATCAACTATCAATAAAATGATTGGATAGCTCTTCTGCCATTGGCAGAATTTGCTTATAATAATACGATACATTCTTCTATGCAACAAACATCTTTTTTTGCCAATTATGGTTACCATCCACGACTTGATGCTTTTGACTTTTCAAAAGTTGATAATCTAGCAACAAAAGATATGACAAATCATTTGTCAGAGCTACATGCAATAATATAGGTGCAATTAAAAGAAGCTCAAGAACGACAAAAAATAAATGCAGATGCGTATCGCAAAGAATAACCACAATTCAATGTAGGGGACAAGATATGGTTACTTCGTCACAATATCAAGACTACTCGTCATTGTGATAAGTTGGACTATCATAGGCTTGGACCTTTTTCTATTTCTGAACAAATCAATCTAGTTGCATATTGATTACACCTACTGAAGTCCATGAAGATCCATCATGTATTCCACATGTCACTACTCGAGCCATACAAGACAATGGATATACAAGGAAGAAGACAAATGCCACTGCCTCCTATAGAAGTGGTCAACGATGAAGAATTCAAGGTTGAAGAGATTTTAGATTCAAGGCGACACCAAAATTGATTGGAATATCTTGTACATTGGTGCGGATACAATATTAGTGAACGTACATGGGAGCCATCGAAGAATCTAACAAATGCATTAATAAAAATTAATGCATTTCATTGATGACATCCATCAAAATTAAGATAAATAATTAAAAAAATCTTTGCTAAAAAGTAAAGCAGGTTCTATAGAGGTTTCATCCTACCTTGTATCATTGTTTGTCATTTCCTTAGATTTGTTTGTGCTAAAGAGATGGAGGATCAACAACTAGTGAATTCAGCTCAAGAGCCATCATTTGCTGATTTATCGGACAAGATATTATGACTATCACAACCTTCAAGACGACGGTGTCGTGAAGTAAATACATCCATATATAGAAACCTAACTTAACTATCTTTTCTTCAAAATTTTATTAAATTCTTTCTTTCTTCTTACCAATCTAAGTTTTTATATAGTTTAGGAAAAATTTCTCACTTCCTTTCTTTTTCTTTGGTTAAATTTTTATCTTATCTTTAATCTTAACTTTAACTTTGATCTAGCCTTGAAACTTTCTTTTATTTCTTTTATCTTTTTTCCAATCTTAGATTTTAGTAGATTCAGGGTTATATTTGTAGATATAAGGAGTTTTGACTTTGAGATTGAATTTAGGATTTACCAAGGATAAATAGTAGATTTGGATGTCAATAGTCAGCTACTATTAATAGTGCTGACTTGGAGGATTAGATTTGTGGTTTTTATAACTTTAAACTATTAATTGTTGACTTGGTCTTTAAAGACCTTGGCTGCGACTTCTTTGACGAGCTCGGAGGAGAAGAGGACGGGATTTTTTGGCAAATGCAAAGAGGTATTCAGAGAGAGCTTCTTCTTGGCATGAGTTTAGGTAGTAGAAACGTAGGATTCAGAGCTTAGATGAGAGAGATATGCTTGTTTGAACTTAGAATACTAATATGACACCTACTGTCACTTTTCAAGGTATATTAGAAGTTTTAAGATACTAGTAAGAAATCCAAAAGTTGGGTTAGAAACTAGAATTCAAGCTACACATTTTACGTCCAAGAATTGATAGAAATGAGTCTAGAATGAGTGAGATATGGCTAGTTAAACCCAGCAAACTAAACTGGGGTTTTGAAGAAGTTAGATAAATAGAAGGATTTGCTTTAAGCTAGAACTTGAGTTTCAAGAAGAATTTGAAGCTCATTTTTTGTATACATATTACTTATATTATAAAGAGTCTATGTCTAAAATCTCATATCAATTGAGACTTTGATTAGGGAGTAATGGCAAATTTGATCTCAGGTATCTATGGTTTTGACTTTTAAAAGTATCTGCCAAGAATTTGGTGATATCTAACGATCAGCAATGAATTCATAGCTCAAAATTTATGTGATGAGGATCAAAGGTATGAATTATGTTTTCTCAAATTTTGAGCTTATTTGAACAGCTAGATCTTCAATTATGAATTTTCAAGTTTCGGATTGAGATTTGACTTTTAAAAGTATCTGCCAAGGATTTAGTGTTATCTAACGATCAGCAATGATTTCACAGCTCAAAAATTATGTGACAATAGTCAAAGGTATGAGATACGTTTCACCAAATTTTGAGCTTATTTGAATGGTTGGATCTTAAATTATGATTTTTCAAGTTTTGGATTGAGATTTGACTTCTAAAGGTATCTGCCAAGGATTTGGTGTTATCTAACGATCAGCAATGATTTCATGGCTCAAAAATTATGTAACAATAGTCAAAGGTATGAAATATGTTTCACCAAATTTTGAGCTTATTTGAACGGCTGGATCTTCAATTATGATTTTTCAAGTTTTGGATTGAGATTTGACTTCTAAAAGTATTTGCCAAGGATTTGGTGATATCTAATGATCAACAATGAATTCACAGCTCAAAATTTATGTAACAAAGATCAAAGGTATGAGATATGTTTTCCCAAATTTTGAGCTTATTTGAAAAGTTGAATCTTAAACTATGAATTTTCAAGTTTCTGGTTTGGTTTTACTTATATAAATACTTGTGAATATTTTGATGATATTTGGTGATTGGTAATGAATTCACGGTTGAGAATTTTTGTGAAAATGACCAAAGAAGTGAACTCTATGCTTTCAAAATTTGAACTTATATAAACAACTGGATTTTGATTTATAAATTTCCAAGCTTCTAGTTTGTTGATTTATTATACGCATGGTTTTGTGACTATAAAAGAAAAATTTAAAAAATTTTGTGCATATTGGATCCAACTTGATTGTAAAGAGGGACCTTGCGTCTACCTGAAGCGGACTTTTGCCACGACAACGGAATAGAAATGAAGATCTTCAAGAACGACATGTCCTTCCTTGGATTGATGGCAAAATACAACATGTTTGGTATCACGACCTTGGAAGAGACTTCCGATGTTTGGTGATACTTTTAGAGGTAGGAACTACTCTTGATGGTGTTCCTAATGTTTTTTTTGAAGGAAGTTATGAAGGCCTCAACAATGATCGAATAAGAGGGTGGTCCTCTCCCCTTGTATGGAATATTATCGATGGCTGAAAGAACGTATCAACTACCTTTGAAAGGAACAAAGATCAGAGTATGTGACAAGCATAATTCGACATATCCTGGACTTCCTCAACATATAATCACCGCTTCTCGTGGAACTTGTTCCTAGAAGGGGGGATAATATAACGGACATGAGATTTACTCCAATAAATTACCTAAGTAATATAAACCAATAGAAGTAGATAAAATAAGCTGATTTGATAATATCTAATAGAAAAGCTTCCTAAAAGCTTCATAGATGCAAAATCGCCTTTAAACATGTCTATAGGTGATTGGTAGGTTAAAAATTTGCTCAACAAGCTAGCCTTATGGCATACATGTTGGTAGCTTGTGGAACAAGCTAGCCATGTGTCACACATGTTGGTAGCTTGCGGAACAAGTCAAATACATGGCGCTCATGTTGGAAACTTGTCGTACAAGTTTGACATGTGTCTTGCAAATTAGACATGTGTATGAGATCCTATAGAATACCGCCACATAGCTCATAGTTAGATAGTATTTATAGAGATAAGAGTGAAGCCCTCTTCACTCTTGTCAACTCTTTTCCTGATTCTAGTCTAGTTTCAAGAGTCTTCATGTTTCCAATCTTTGGCAATAGCCATTCTAGTTTTCCTTTGAATATACATACTTTCTTATTTTTATTTTGTGACTTTACTTTGATACAATTTTTATTAGATTATACATCTTTTTCTAGTTCATGTCCTTGACAAAGGTATACTAGCACTTTAGAGGTTGCAGATTATTCTCTTGTAAATTGATATTTTTTTCATCGCAATAATAGAGCTTTATCCTTTTTATAAGAAAGTGGATCACCTCTCCATTTGAAGGTCTTAAAGTGTTTTAGAGGTTGTGGATTATCTTCTTCTAAACTGATATTGTCTTTGTATGGGTTCATTTTTTATTTCTTTTAGAATGGCTAGAGGTCAAGAGATTAATATGAGTGAATTTTTCGAGTCCAAGTTAGATGCCATTATAAGTGTTCTTACTACTTTAGTTATTAGGACTGTAAAGGTTAAAGAAGTTGTTACATAACTTTACAACAATATTACATCTAAAATATCACAATTTAGACTGCATCCACCTCCTTTTATGCTTGAGGGTATAGTACTGCCTATACTATGTCAAAGAAATCCACGTGTTTAGCAACATAAAGAGCCTTAAGTTAGTCTTTTGGAGAAATATGATGGTACATGTTCAAAGTTTTGAAGATTTGTTAACTAAATTTGATTGATAATAGTTCTACAATCTAATATTTTTTTAATAGAAGAATTAGAGATTAATTTGATTGGCACCTTACTAATGGAGTGAGCATTATTATGATTTGTTCTCTTGTTTGAAAAGAAATCATTAATTTCAAATAACTTTGAGATTTGCATAGAAGCATTTGTAGTAGCATTTGGAGAATTTGACAAGGCTTGTTAGCCAATAAGTAAGATCCGAGTATTGTATCAAGGAGCACATTTTGTATCAATCTATGCATCCAATTTTAAGCAAGTAGCATGTGATATTAATTGGAACAAAGAAGCCTTAATGAATCACTTCTATTAGAGATTAAGAGATGATGTGAAGGATTTATTATTATCGCTTTCAGATATATAATTACTCAATGAAACTATTAATCAAACCATGAAATATGATAATCAATTATTCCAACATCATCAAAATCAACAATCATAGGCTTGAACAAGATAATACACAATCCAATATATTCCTGCTATATTAGCAATTATTCTAAAATTATATTTAGAAGTAGAAGATATATACCTTGATGTAATATATTTTAAATCTTTTAATCCATAAAAAAAGAAATATTGGATGGAAGAAGGTCTATGCCTATATTGTCGCAAGGAAGGCCACAAGATTGATAATTATCCAAAAAAATAAAATCAACATATCACCAAAACTAGAAGTTTAATTATTCAGGAAAACGATGATATGCAACCACAATAGGAACTATGTGGCTGGACAATTCAACATCACAAAACTATTCAAGTTCTTCTCTTTGTATTCAACTTACTTATATTTTTATAATTCTTTTGTATTTTAGCCCTCAAAAGCTTAAATAATTATTTTGTAAGATTTGGGAACATCCACTTGTTTTTTAGATGAGGCATTTGCTAAGCATCATAAAATTCCTCTAATATAGAAATCCAAGCCTATTCATATAGAGGTAATAGATGAACCACTTTTATCCTCTAGTAGTATCACATATAAAACAATACCTATAGAAGTATTGCTTAAAGATCATAGTAACTAAATTGTATTCAATGTTATTAAGACTCTTTCAAATCTTGTTATTCTCAAACTGTCTTAGTTTGAAAAACATAATCCATCTATAGATTAGAGGTTGCAAAAAATAACATTTTTGATAGAAATTCTTGCAAGAAAACTTTATAAAAGTCATAAGTTGGTAAGTTTTTATTTGTTGGAGCAACAACTTGTATAAGATTGGTCAAAGAAAATATACCATTTGTTATTTATGTGACTCCAACTAAAAAATATATGATTTCATCAATAAGTATTTCAAAGCAGTATAGCAAATTTTAAGATGTTTTTTAGAAGAAAAATGCTGATATACTATCAGAGCACCAATCATGTGATTATGCCATAGATCTTTAAGAAGGAACACAATCATTTTTTGGCCCAATTCATAATCTTTTTCAAAATGAGCTTTTGGCGTTGAAAGATTATATTGATGAAAATCTTGCAAGAAACTTCATCAAGCATTCAAAGTCTCCAATAAGTGCATCCATATTCTTTGTGAAGAAGAAGGATGGTTCCTTACATATGTGTATTGATTATCAAATTTGAATAAGATAATAGTGAAGAATCATTATCAACTATTGTTAATCTTAGGACTTTTGAAATAATTTGGCTAAGCTAAGATCTATATAAAGATAGATTTTCATAGAGCATATAATTTAATACGGATCAAGAAGAAAGATAAATAGAAGATCACATTTTAGACAAAATATAGATATTTTGAATATAATATCATGCCCTTTGGATTAATAAATACACCTTTTATTTTTTAATATTTAATGAATGATATCTTTCAAGAGCATCTAGATAAGTTTATGGTGATCTATTTTTATGATGTCTTGATTTATTCAAAAAATTTGGAGGAACACAAGAAGCATGTAAAGTTGGTATTACAAAAGTTGCAAGATGCATGCTTATATGTTAAGCTAGAGAAATGTATATTTCATCAATTAAAGATGGAATTTATGAGATACATCATATCTATTGTGGATTTGATGATGGATCCCAAAAAGATGGAATCAGTTATGCAATGGGCCATTTCAAAGATTATAAGAGACCTACAATTATTAAGAACATACACTTTGGAGGTTCACAAAATCTTTTAGAATATTCTAGAAGCTTCTTGAATTAATGAAAGTCAATTTAGAAGCTTTCTAGTTGATGAAAGTTGATTGAAAAGGTTCTTAGTTAATAGTAGGACCTCAAGAAGCTTTCCAATTAATGGAGGGAATTCAAAAAGCTTCTGAATTAGTGGAAGAAACTCAAAAAACTTCCTAGTTGATAGAAGTTATTCAAGAAGCTTCTTAATTTGATGGAAGCTGCTTAGGAAGCATGCTAAATAGGAGTTTTTATAGGGATCAAGGGTGAAGACTTCTTCAGTCTTGACAATGCATCTCTTGAAGTTCTAGCTCATCTTTTTTGATGTTGTTTGTGCGTTCGTCTATTTAATTCAAGTTCTTATTGGTTTCTCCTTGAAACCTTATCCTAGTTCAAGTCTCTTGCTTTGTATTCTTGTGTCCTTGACAATTTGTCAAGATTGACCTCGTCTTCAATATCAAAGTTGGATCTTTCTTATTAGAGAGTAGATTATCTCTCTATTTAAAGGTATACCAGCACTTTAGAGGTTGTGGATTATTTTCTTCTAAACTTGTATTTTTTTAATCACAATATTAGAGCTTTGTCTTTCTTGTGAGAGAGTGGATCACCCCTTTCTTTGAAGGTCTTAAAGTGTTTTAGGATTGCAAATTATCCTCCTCTAAATTGATATTATCTTCTTATAGATTTATTTCTTCTTTCTCTTAGAATAGTTGGAGGTCAAGATATTAATATGATCAAATCTTTTGAATCCAAGTTAGATACTATTATAAGTATTTTTACTACTTTATCTACTAAGATTGTGAAAATTGAAGAGATTGTTGAAATTTTTTTGTAACAACGCAACATCTAGAGTGCCACAATCTAAACTACATCCACTTCTAACTTCTGCGCTTTACGATGTAGTACTACCTATGCTACACTAAAAAAATCCGCCTAGTTAAATTTGATTAATAATGGTCCTACAACTTCATACTTCTTCGATAGAAGAATCACGGATTGGATTAGTTGGCACCTTGCTTACATAGCAAGCATTATCATGGTTTGCTTCCTTGTTTGAAAAAAGATCATCAATTTAGAGTAACTTTGAAGTTTTTATAGAAGCATTTGGAAAAAAAGACAAGGCTCATCAAACAACAGCTAAGATTTGAGAATTACATCAAAAGGTGCACTCTGTATCAATCTATGTATCTAATTTTAGGTAATTAATATGCAACATTAATTGAAATGAAGAAGCTCTAATGAGCCAATTTTATTGGAAATTAAGAGATGATATGAAAAATTTGTTTTTGTTGCTTCCGGATCTACAATCATTCAATGAAACTATTAGCTAAGTTTTAAAATATGATAACTGATTATTTCAACATTAACAAGATCAATGTTCATAGGCTTCAACAAGACAACACACAATCTGACATATTCCTATTATATCGACAAGTATTTTGAATTCATACTCAGAAATAGAAGATATACAAATTGATGCAGTACGTTTTAAATCTCTTAGTCCACAAGAAAAGAAACGTCAAATGGAAGAAGCTCTATGCTTGTATTGTGGCAAGGAAGGCCATAAGGTTGGCAATTGCCTAAAAAAACAAAATCAATATATTATCAAAACCAAGAATACAATTGTTTAGGAAATTCTTCTAATACAAAAATCCAAACTTAATCACATAGAGGAGATGGATAGCTCTTATCCTCTAATAGTATCATCCATAAAATCATGCCTACAGAAGTATTGTTCAAAGATCATAGAAGCTAAATTATATTTAAAGTTATTAAGAATCCTTTAAATTCTATTATTCTCAAGTTGTCTTGGTTGAAAAAGCATAATCCATCTATAGATTGGAAATTACAAAGAATAACATTTTTGACAGAGATCTTTACAAAAAAAAATTGTAAAAAGCTACAAATTGATAAATCTTTATTTGTTGGAGCAAGGACTTTTATAAAATTGGTTAAAGAAGGTACACTGTTTGTTATTTATGTAGCTCCAATTAAAGAAGATATGATTTCATTGATAAGTATTCTAAAGCAATATAGTAAATTTTAAGATGTTTTTAAAAAGAAGAATGCAGATATATTTCTAAAATATTGATCATATGATTGTGCTATAGATCTTTAGAAAGGAATATAATCATCTTTTGGCCCAATCTATAATCTTTTTTAAAATGAATTTTTAACATTGCAAGATTATATTGATGAAAATCTTGCAAAAAACTTCATTAGGCATTCAAAGTTTTTAGCAAGCGCACCTATATTTTTTATGATGAAGAAGGATGATTCCTTACATATGTGCATTGATTATTGGAGATTGAATTAGATAATAGTAAAGAATCATTATCCACTACTATTAATCTGAAGACTTTTGGAACAACTCAATCAAGCTAAGATGTATACTAAGATAGATCTTTGTAGAGCATACAACTTGGTATGGATCAAGGAGGAAGATAAATAAAAGATCGCATTTTGGACAAGATATGGATATTTTGAATATAATATTATATCCTTTAGACTAATAAATGTCCACGTCTAAAAATTTATCTACTTCCTCCTTGACCATGAGAGAATATTTTGGATTAAGACAATGTTGTCTTTGACAAACTGGTATAGCATCTTCCTCTAAAGTAATTTGATACTTACAAACTTCGATATGAATACCTTTTAAATCTGCATACGACTAAACAAAAGCAGATTTATAATTTAGAAAGAATTCTTTCCAATTTCTCAGTTCTATACCCATAATAGCGGTATATATTTTGATAATCTGGGATGTTTTATTGGAGCCCAAGTTAATGGATTGGCATACAGGTTCCTCATTAACCCTCGATTTGATTTGCCTCTTTTGCTTTGAATCCTTCATATAGTCCAGCAAATCGGACTTATCCAATTGTGGTTCCAATGTACCAACTTTATTTACCGCATGATTATTCATCTAGTCCGCGATGACATAGTCAGAATTCGCTGCATCCTCCTGATACAAAAAATATTCCCCTCGTCTTCCATACTGGTATAACACGCCTTGCTTTTGCATGTGAATTGGGTCCTTATCAACTTGCATTGCATTATTAACTTCGTCATATTTTGCCTAAGATTGGCCTTCATCATCAGATGTTGCTTCTGTGTCCATAATTTGAGACTCTCCATGATATTGAACTGGGTACATTTGTAAAACAATCTTGTCACTATCCTTTCCAATAGTTAACGTTCCGCGGCCCGACTCGTTCTTCGCTTTGGCTTGATATAGCCACGGTCAACCCAATAAGATTAATTATGATAAAGTGGAACTCTGTAATTGGAAAACAATATAATCAATTTCATACATATTTTTCGTGATTACGATATTAATATTGCCTAAGATACCCATTGGTTTTATCCTACTATGATTTGCCATTCTCAATACCAATGTCATGGATAATAATTGTTTTAAATCCAACTCCTCCATTGTATCGGCATTCATTAAGTTCACACTATAGCCACCATCCACTTGAACTCCAGGAATGAGAATACCATCAATTGATACATTAATAGTTGGTGCTCCCGGATCGGGATTCAAACTAACTTCATGAATTTTTTTATTACAAACTCTATGTCGTATTAATGAGGAATTCAATATAGAATGACATTTTGGCGCAACTGCTAACAATTGCTTCATTGTAATAGAACGTTTAATTTCATCCAAATCTTTCATAATATCATATGATTTCATATTGGCAATAATTCCCAAGGTCCTCTTCTTTTTCATGGGTTTTAATTTGACCCCTTGAGATAATTTTCTTACGGAGTTCAAAACTAAAACTGCTGAATGGATTTTGTCGTATTTCTTGTCCATAAGAGGATCTTTTAATGGATAAGGTGGCTCCCAAAACTTCGTAGATATTAGTATTGGTTTTGGTTGAACCAATATCTCAGGGCTAAGGACATCTTCAAGTTGTACAGACAAATTGGATCCAATTGTTGGTAATACTTTTGATACTGGTGTTAGATTTGGAGTACCATCCAATGAATTACATTAGTCTGCACCAACTATTGGGGGGCATATTAGTCGATTTATGCTTCTTTCCTTATCTTTTGCTAAATAAACAATGAACTCGTCCAACTTCTTTGTCAAATTTAACAACAAAGTTTTATTTGGATCTTTTGATACTAGTTCATTAGATAACTCTTTTATAAATATTGATTTTTGATATGGAGAGTATGGAGAATATGGAACTGCAATTGTTGGTGGTATAGCCTACAATGGAACAACATTCACTATCCCTTGCGGATTAACACTAAGATTTGCACCGTAATCAATTGTCTTTGGATAACTGTCCACTGTTTCATTCCAAGTTGGTATTTGATATCCTCTTTGAGATGAAATCATTGTGGTTCCTATGCTTAAGAATTAGTCATAATGACATTCTTCCCATATCTTAGCTCGGTCAAATGAGGCAGCCACAGTCGCAAGTTGGGCCTCTTTTACAAACATCTTCAATTCTGGTGGATATAATCCATTAACTAATATAGACATAACAAATGAATCTGGCATTTGGTTATTTGGCCATTTAAAAAGGATATCTGCTACTTGGCCATAATATGATTGCACCGCTTCTCCCGGTACCATTTTGTTGTTCATTAATCTTTCTCTAAGACGTTCTTCAAATCCTATTGGTCAAAAATGAGTCAAAAACGTATTTTTCAATGCCTCCCAATTAGGAAATTGTCCCACGGGTTGGCAATTATATCATTCAAATGTCGTGTCATTCAAAGTCGCTGGCAGCCATCTTAATCAAATATCTTTAGTTCTACCATTGTTGGCTACACATGCGGTCAGGAATTGAGACAAGTGTTGATCTGGGTCGGCTCTTGGCAGACCCCTAAAGATAGGAAATGCAGCTACGCTGTCGTGGTGAGAGTCTTAGCCCTAAGAAACACTGGGTCTTTTGTGCCTCTCGTTTCTTTAGTGCAAGAAGAGATTCATAAAGTTCATAAAACTGAAGATTTTACATAAAAACATACTTTATTAATCTTGCCATATTCTGCCTTTAAAAACCCGCCTTCAAATTTGCCCATAAATCCTAGGATATCATATCAATTGAAGCAAAATTTGAACACAAAGTACTTAAGGAAGTAAGGAAGCAAACCCCATAATCCTTTTGATTATAGCTCATGTGGTTGGAGAGAACCATGTTGTCAAAGAAACCCCTCCATGCTGCCTTTGATTCTGGACCCCCTTTGCTTCACACCTTCATTGCTCCTCATTATCAAAACCCCAAGTATTGAAATTTAGTAGGCTTGTTGCTTGCTTTATGTTGTAAACATCCTCCAATTTTTGCTCCAAAACTCCTCTTGAAAATAGAGTTATAGACTCTACCCTTCTCCTTTAATTTTGTCTTCTACCAACTCTGGATCCGACTACAAATTTCCTCATAATTCTTTAAAAATAACTCCAATAGCAATCAGTTTTTTACACAACTTAATAGACTCATATATCTACAAACTTCAATAAATTTTACTCAAAATGCTACTTTGATCACAAAGATATGCTCCCCCAAACTTCACTGACTTAGAGATAGACCCCTATCACTTTGAAAGAGCATAACATTTTTTTCATAAGATAAATGAGTATCAAACTTACTCTCATCTCTTTTTTGACTTGCTTATATCACATCTATCAATTTTCACACTCAAATTCATCCCCTAACTCCATTCATACCAAAAAAACCCACACACACACTCTGCCCATACAAACCCCAATTCTGCTTTCACTCTATTTCTCTATTCACCTACATCCGGTTACAATTTCACTCATAACTCTTTGCTCAAAGATCATATTGACTTAAGATTTTGATTCAAAGTAGCAAACTCTATAAGGAACACAACCCCAACAAATTTTGCCTCTAAAGTCCAAATGGTTCTCAAGAGCCGAGGCCCGAAATTTAGTAAACCTCACTGCCCTAGTCTTAAACACCTGCAACTTTGACGACTCATATCTCCCTTGATACTTAACCAAAAGATATGAAAATTGTTTCTATATGTTTCTTATCTTGTCTACTACAAACCCACAAAAAATTTCACTTAAAATCCTCTCTAAGCTTCTTCTACACACAAAAACGTCTACTGCCTATCAAAAGGAAACCCTATCTCTCCAAAAAGAACCTCTTTCTTCTTCTTCACGACCCCCTTCTTGTCCTCCCGGCCTGGTCTTCCTTCTTCCTTTGGTCAAAGAGACACCTCAGCCATGTCTTTCCACCTCTTCAATCCTTTCTTTTGGATTAATTTGAAGGAATCTCACTTTTTGAGGTAAATTTCTATTCTACCTTCTTACTACCATTTTTTTCTACCCACTTCTCTTCTAATTTCAGCCCACAACATTTAAGTTTAGATCTAAAATAGAAGAGAATAAAGGTAAAGTAGATCTAAGATAAAATAGAAAAAAAAAAAAAAAAAAAAAAAAAAATCTAATAAGTAGAAAAAATAATTAAGATTAGATTAGAGATAAAAGAGAAAGAACTACATCCTTCACTGCCAAGTCAAAGAAGCTTGTGTGGTTAAGTTCTTAGCTACTTTGGAGTTGACGTGGGTTCGAATCCACTTGACTTCACTGTAGAATTCCTTGGCTTCTTGACTTGGTACTGCTAGTGGGAATTTCAGCAGGAAATTAGTAGTTTGGCCTACCTATCATCCCTGAGCTTGTGATAAATATTATAACCTTCAAGATAATGTGGTTATAACCACAACCCTTTCTCTTTTTCATCCTCTCTTCTTCTAATCTTAATCTTTTTATTTTAACACATTCCTTTATATCTTTCACACTATGTTTTAATTTACAATGTGACATCCACCCCCTCCAAACCTGCACATCCTCCGGAATGTGCCACCATTCATTCTTCATCTTGTCCATCCTCATCTTCAGTTTCTATGATATTTGTATCCTCCATAGATGTAGATGATAGCATTTCAAGGCTTTCAAATGAAAACCTGTCACTCCTCCTTCGAAATGTTTTCACCCGCTTACCTGCTATTGGATTTCTAAGTACTGTTCCATCTAATTCACAAAGTAAGTAAGTGCCATTTTTATAAACAGTGACAACAATATATGGTCCAAACCATCTTCGAGCAAATTTCTTCTGAGTGCTATGCTGATGCTCTAATATACTATCATAAACCACCACCCAATCTCCCTCTTCAATAGGCTTTACCCGCAATCGATGTGTCTTATCAAACCTTTCCTTATTATTAAGCCTTGCTTTTTTAAGTCTTTCCATTGCTTTTTGATGTGCCTCTAGTAATTTACCAATTTGTTGTATTCGAAGTTCTAGGAACCGCTCTCTAGAAATTCCATCTTCCCAGGACAAATACAACCATGTAAGAATTGATTCTTCAATTGGCATAATAGGCTTTTGTCCCAACATAAGTTCAATTGGCATATAACCTGTTACTGTACTATGTGTAGTTCTGTCAGCCCATAAAGCATAAGGTAGTAATCTAGGCCAATCTTTAGAATTTCCTCTACAAGCTTTGACCAAAGCTTGAATGATTGGAGGATGACCTCTCTCACTCTTTCCATTTGCCTCAGGATTATATGCAGTTGTCAACTTCAATTTTACTCCATGCTTTTCAAAAAATGTTTTAGCTTCAGCAGCATTTAATTCTCCTCTATCAGCTCTCATTCTTCCTATGCATCCATATCGACTGAAAATATCTTCAAGAATAAATCTACACACTCTTTCAGTCTGCTTGGTCCTCAATGCTCTTCCTTCAACAAAATTGGATAGCTCTTCTCTTGCCAATACTAAGTATTTCATTCCCCATAATCCATTTGGCATAGTAACTAAGTCAATAACCCATTGAAAGTGAATAGCAAGAGGATAAGTAGGATGCAATTCATCACGATACCGGATCTTTGATTGAAATTGACATTCAATACATGAACTTACAAAATCTTCCACATCTTTGTAAAGTCCTTTCCACCAATATCTTTCTTTGATTTTTGTATATGTTGCCCAAATGCCTCGATGCCCAGCCCAATTTGTATCATGAAATTCCTTGAGAATTTGAAGTTTTGTGGATAAATCTCCAACCACTCTCAATGGAATCTCATCTTTTCTTTTTGGTTTCCTCCACAAAAATCCATCACGCAAAAGATATTCATAAGAATGTCTTCTAACTTCCTTAAAATACTTCTCTGACCATTCTGCTTGCTTTTGTAGAGTACTTAAATACCAACCAACATCTTTCAATCTACCTTCATATAATTCTTCCTTAAAAGGAAGAATTGTATCTTCTCTTTTATTGGTGTTAATAAATATAATGCTATAGCTTTTGCTGTTGTCATCTTCATCATCATCTTTTGCAATCATTTCTTCATCTCCAATATAATTAGCTCTAGACAACATATCTGCTACAGCATTTTTCTTACCTTTAATATGTACTAGAATTGGATTAAGAGATTTGATAAAAGCTATCCATCTCAACATAGCAATATCTGGAATTGAACAGTTTGAAATCATACCAAGTAGAGGTAAACAATCAACTTCCAATACTACATTTGCTCCAATTAAATAATTCCTTTCAGCCTTTAATGTTGTGACAACTCCCCATAGTTCTCTTTTTACTTGCGGATAAGCTCGTTGTCGCTCAGTCAAAATTCTTGCTCCAAATCTAGTTGCAAAACGTCTTCCATTGATATCATCTTGACCAACAGCCCAACCTATAGCAATTGGACTAGTATCCACCATCATCACCACTGGTTGACCATTTTCATAGTCAACTTGCTTTAAAATAGATGGAGATCTTAAAATATTCTTTAAAGATTCCATAGCTTCATTTTGATCCTTTCTTTACTTGAATTTATTTCCCTTCCGTAAGAGTTTGTAGAGAGGCTTTGATATATGGGCAAAATGTGGAATCCAAATTTGATAGAAAATACATGCCCCCAAAAATCTTCTTACTTCAGTTATACTATTACAAGGCTTCATCTTAGCAATAGCATCGATCTTCTCCGGATTTGGTTTTCTACCATAGCTTCCACATAAATGACCTACAACAATGATTTCATCCATTCCAAACTTTGATTTGTCAATAGATAAAGTTAGACCTACCTCTTCAAGTCTCTTCAAAATTTTCTCTATATCTTCAATGTGTTGTTTGACAAATTGCCTACAACCATTTTTATCAATTGTTGTATCCTTCACTTCTTCTTTACAACCTTTGATAGGAATATCATCAACAAAAGGTATGGTCTTTTCAGGTACAAATTCCTTTAAAATTTGATTCATTGCACTTTGCATATGTGCCACTGAATTGGTAGCTCCTTGAGGTAATGTGCACATACGAACCAAACCCAAAGGAGTCTTCATTGTTGTTAAATCTCTACTCTCTGCTGCAAGTTGAAATTGATCATATCTAGAATATAAGTCTCCAATTGAATATATTGCATGCCCCGCAAATGCCTCAGCAACTTCATCTACAATTGGTCCAGATCCTTTGTTCCTGATTGTCACACCATTGGCAGGTTGCATATCTTGAATAAACCTTAATGCTCCAGATTTCTTTGGCACCATAAACCAGCAATTTGAATATGGACCCATGGATGGTTCTATAATCCCCATTTCCATCTTCTCCTTGAGCAATTTAATTAATTTTGGTAGTAAAGCTCTTGGAACCGGAATGGGTTTTAAATCCCACGGTATATGTGGAACTGTAAAGATCACCATAGGTGCTACCTCATTTGGATAAACACATCCTATTTCACTAGGTTTAGATGCAAATGCCTTTTCATGTTTTAAAAGCATGCTTTGAAATAAATACTTCTCAGATTTATTTAAAAACTCACCCCCTCCAATCTCCAACTTGTCAAGTGTTTCTTTAGTGAATTGATGTCCAATTCCTATATAACTTCTTAATCCTGGCTCCTTTTCAGCTCGCTTGAAATAATCTTCAGAATTATCTGGTAGTTGAGTTGCTACTGGCTTTACTTTCTTTGCTACTAATTTATACTTGGCATTCACTTCAGCTTCATTTTTCCACTTACGGATATGAATGTCTTCACCATGGTCTTCCATAAAATGTAATATTTCTTTGTAAAAGCATTGATCATTGACTTCAACTATAATACTTCTATTATCCATAACCTCTTCCATATTTTTCAACCTTTCTAATTGATGTAGTAGATCAATCGGAAGTCCAATCCATTCTATTAATCCCGATATATTTTCTTCTTGTGAAATTATCCCCATTTTTTCAAAATTCTTTTCTATTTTTCTTATTTTGGCTTTATATTTAGAATCCATTACACTTACACCTTTGAAATTCAAGATACTATGATCACTCAAACTCAAAATTCCATATCCATTCTTATATATATTGGGGAATACCTTAGTAAATATATTACCTGCACCCGCGGACCCCCATTCTCCACGTGTGCTTTCTAGAAATCCTGGAATCCTTCTTTAGTATCAAGAGGTTTTTCACGTAATTGATCTCTATGCCTCTTGCTTTCTGGCTTCACTGTAAGGAATTGTACTGAGTTCCTTCCATCACAACTTCGAATCCTTGCATAGTGAGATCCATCATCTAGCACTTTAGTTTCCATTCTTGAAGCTGTAATATATGGTTGACCAAGAATAATTGGATATGTGCCACGATCTTGAACAAAGAAATTCTGCTCTACTTCCACATTTCCAATCCTTGTCTTCACCGCAGGACATGCTCCAAACAACCCTCCCTTTTCATTGTTCGCAGCTCTCAATATCCACCCATGATTGGTATCTATAGGCCATTTTTCTTTCTCATATATTGCCTTAGACATGATATTAATCTTTGAGCCATGATCTACCAAAGCATGGATTGTTTCATTCAAATTTTCAAGCTTAATCTGAGCTTCTGTAGTAGCTCTAGTCCAATAAGGATGAAAAAATCCTAAAACCTTTGCACCCTTTTTTCCATCACCATCATCAAAAGTGGCATAAGCATATACCTTTGCTTCTTTTTCCTCCATGTTGTAGTTGGTATCCTCCTTCTTCTTTTGAAGTTGAAGAGAAAACATGTCTAAAACCTCCTCTTCTAAATCAATAGGCATACCATCATTTACATCTTTTTCTTCAATCCCATGACTCACCTTATCATCCTCCACAATCATAATTCTTTCAAGGCTTGACTTACATTCAATAGAAAACACTTGGCCAATCTCTTCCTCCTCTTCTTTAGTTAAACAAGTGTCAATGGCACTTGTCATCACTGTCTCTACTGTCATTTGGCGTTTTCTTTTGATAATATCAATAATCAACTCATGGAAGTCTTTCTTTGCAATTCCTAAGACCTCCCGTAAGGTAAATTCAATTTTTGCATCCAAAATCCGTCCTTCCAATACTCCTTTCAAATCAATAGAAGTTTCAATATCAGATTGAAGCTTATAAGTAAGGCCTTTGGTTTTACCTTTTTCTATGTCCTTCTTCTTGTCCTTACCCTTTTCCATGTTATCTTCCACCCTTTGCTTTGGAATTGATGCCTCCTTTGATTGTGAAGATGAAAGGGTATTTTGTGGTGGTTGATTTATTGTTGGGCCTTCTTTTGTCCTTTCTCCTGTACCACCACCTTTTCGTGTTTGCTTCTTATTCATTGGTTCTTCATCTTCATCTTCTACATTCCTTCCTCTCTTTACTTCCACATAGACATTTTGAAAGTCTTTGTTCTCCCTTTTCTTGTCTAAAAAAGCTGTGATGCTAATTGCATCAACTAGATCATTCCATCCTGTTTTCTCTCTAATGGCCTGAGCTCCTCTAATCATAGTCTCATGATTCTTAGGATATAGAGCTTCAATATTATTTTTCCAGGCCACAATTTGATAAGAATCTGCATTACCTGAATCTCTTGGCTTAGGCTTCATCATTCGATCTTCCATTAATTTTTTCATTCCACCTTTGGCAAAGTTAGTATCCAAAGGAAAATCTATAGATGCATCTCTAATCCTTCCATCTTTGAAGGTAATGATGCCTTTCTTCATGGCATCAGCATATGATTCACAATCACTACGTTTATGATCAGAATCATCACACCAAATGCACCTCATGACATATCCCCTCTGTCCTCCAGAAGTTTGAGAGATACTTGGCTTTGTACTTCTTTTTAAAGCACTCATCTCCACTTTCAGCTCCTTCAATCCCTTCACCAATTCCTCTAGAGTGTCCTCATCCAGAGCCTTACCCTTTGAAGAGTTTGATGGTATCATTGAAGATGTCCTTGTAATTAGTGGTGTTGAAGCTTCCATCTTTATTCCATATCCCCTAGCCTTTACCCGCTGTTGCTTTGCAATAAGACTTACTGCATCCTCCAATTGTCTCCAATTGGTACTAAAACCTCCTTCAGCTGCTCCATCTTGAAGAAGAAGTAATAGTCTATCCTCCAAAGCTTCATTTGCAGCTTGTAGAAATAACTCTGATTTTCTCACTTCAAGAATCCTCTTCTCTGTTAATGAGAGTTGTCCAAATTTCTTTTCAAATTCTCTTAACAATTCACTTGGTCCCATATTGTTACCTGGTTGTTGGTCCACCCAATCAAGGAAATTCCTTTTGGACATCTTTTCTTCATCTTCATCAAAAAACTCATCTCAAAGCCTCTCTTCAAATTTGGCCCAAGTAATCTCAAAATTATTTTGATGAAGATGTTTCACCTTATCTCTGATCTCTGGTACAACTTCCAAGTCAAATGTCTCTATCATCTTCTCCTCTGAAATTTGATAGATTTCCATCTCACAAGTATAATTCCTTAAAAACTTTGAAATGTTCTTTCCATTGAATCTTTCATTCTTAGAAATAACAGCTTTCAAAGCTTTTGTAGCTCCTTGTCCAGCTGCATTGGCAACTTGTTGTCCCATAAACATTTGCATGGCCCTAAAGAACTCCTCTGCAAAGTTTTGACTACCTCCTTGAGCTTGACTACTACTGGTTCTATTATCCCCCATCTTGCCTTAAAAATCTTGAAGCCTTAGAGCTCTCTCAGTGGAAGCACCAAATGTCGTGGTGAGAGTCTTAGCCCTAAGAAACACTAGGTCTTTTGTGCCTCTCGTTTCTTAAGTGCAAGAAGAGATTCATAAAGTTCATAAAACTGAAGATTTTACATAAAAACATACTTTATTAATCTTGCCATATTCTGCCTTTAAAAACCCGCCTTCAAATTTGCCCATAAATCCTAGGATATCATATCAATTGAAGCAAAATTTGAACACAAAGTACTTAAGGAAGTAAAGAAGCAAACCCCATAATCCTTTTGATTATAGCTCATGTGGTTGGAGAGAACCATGTTGTCAAAGAAACCCCTCCATGCTGCCTTTGATTCTGGACCCCCTTTGCTTCACACCTTCATTGCTCCTCATTATCAAAACCCCAAGTATTGAAATTTGGTAGGCTTGTTGCTTGCTTTATGTTGTAAACATCCTCCAATTTTTGCTCCAAAACTCCTCTTGAAAATAGAGTTATAGACTCTACCCTTCTCCTTTAATTTTGTCTTCTACCAACTCTGGATCCGACTACAAATTTCCTCATAATTCTTTAAAAATAACTCCAATAGCAATCAGTTTTTTACACAACTTAATAGACTCATATATCTACAAACTTCAATAAATTTTACTCAAAATGCTACTTTGATCACAAAGATATGCTCCCCCAAACTTCACTGACTTAGAGATAGACCCCTATCACTTTGAAAGAGCATAACATTTTTTTCATAAGATAAATGAGTATCAAACTTACTCTCATCTCTTTTTTGACTTGCTTATATCACATCTATCAATTTTCACACTCAAATTCATCCCCTAACTCCATTCATACCAAAAAAACCCACACACACACTCTGCCCATACAAACCCCAATTCTGCTTTCACTCTATTTCTCTATTCACCTACATCCGGTTACAATTTCACTCATAACTCTTTGCTCAAAGATCATATTGACTTAAGATTTTGATTCAAAGTAGCAAACTCTATAAGGAACACAACCCCAACAAATTTTGCCTCTAAAGTCCAAATGGTTCTCAAGAGCCGAGGCCCGAAATTTAGTAAACCTCACTGCCCTAGTCTTAAACACTTGCAACTTTGACGACTCATATCTCCCTTGATACTTAATCAAAAGATATGAAAATTGTTTCTATATGTTCCTTATCTTGTCTACTACAAACCCACAAAAAATTTCACTTAAAATCCTCTCTAAGCTTCTTCTACACACAAAAACGTATACTGCCTATTAAAAAGAAACCCTATCTCTCCAAAAAGAACCTCTTTCTTCTTCTTCACGACCCCCTTCTTGTCCTCCCGGCCTGGTCTTCCTTCTTCCTTTGGTCAAAGAGACACCTCAGCCATGTCTTTCCACCTCTTCAATCCTTTCTTTTGGATTAATTTGAAGGAATCTCACCTTTTGAGGTAAATTTCTATTCTACCTTCTTACTACCATTTTTTTCTACCCACTTCTCTTCTAATTTCAGCCCACAACATTTAAGTTTAGATCTAAAATAGAAGAGAATAAAGGTAAAGTAGATCTAAGATAAAATAGAAAAAAAAAAAAAAAAAAAAAAAAAAATCTAATAAGTAGAAAAAATAATTAAGATTAGATTAGAGATAAAAGAGAAAGAACTACATCCTTCACTGCCAAGTCAAAGAAGCTTGTGTGGTTAAGTTCTTAGCTACTTTGGAGTTGACGTGGATTCGAATCCACTTGACTTCACTGTAGAATTCCTTGGCTTCATGACTTGGTACTGCTAGTGGGAATTTCAGCAGGAAATTAGTAGTTTGGCCTACCTATCATCCCTGAGCTTGTGATAAATATTATAACCTTCAAGATAATGTGGTTTTAACCACAATCCTTTCTCTTTTTCATCCTCTCTTCTTCTAATCTTAATCTTTTTATTTTAACACATTCCTTTATATCTTTCACACTATGTTTTAATGTACAACTTGACAACGCTAATTGTGCGATCACCCACCGCACCCATTTGTACCGCAATTGGTACTGCTGGACCCCCCGCCGCCATTGAAGGTGACAATGATCTACTCACTTCCTTATTAAAATAAATGCTGCCTCCTCCAATTGTCTTTTTTGGACTTCTAGGTCTTTGCAATTTGGTATTATTATCTGGAAATAATTTTATCAATTGAAGTTGAGGTAAAAATGATGAATTTTGAAATACACTGAATTGGCCCTTATTGGCAAGCAATACATGCCGTTCTGAAGAACTAGTCTTGCTAGAATTGGCTATATTTATTATTGAAAAAGTACCCAATGGAGTATTCAATTCTTCTGTGCTCCATTCTCTTTCTGTTAATAGACTCAAGAGATATATTGGGCTATTTGCCAAGTTATCCGCGAGTGCTTTTGGCAATTTCTTTAACGATATATATTTCTAAAATATTAAAGATCTTTCATATTTTAGGTATGCTTGGATGTGCCGACAGGCATACAAACATGGTTTAATCCAACTTTGTCGACGCTTCTTTTTTAGCTTCCATTCTTGCTTGTCCCGCAACAAATTTCTTACTTGTGCTCTGTCTTGTCTTCCTTTCGCCTGACGTATTTTTCTTAGAGCAATATTTTCATTTTTATTAACCATAATCTTTCATCATCTATTATTGATATTACTTTCTATCACTAATTTAACTACTCATTTGGCAGTTAATTCTTAACACTCAATACTATTATCAATCCTTGGCAACGGCGCCAAAATGTTGTTTTCCTTCGTTTCACTTACTCTACCAATACTACCTAGAGTAAACTTGCAAAGGAGGATTCGAATACAGGGAGAGACTATCTGCATTGAGTTAAATTGTTATGATCACACAACTAACCACCTTCTGAATATTAGAGTCCAATGCACATGTACACGCTGTCGTGTTGTGGTTCGGCTATTATGTGAAAAAATTGTACATGTATATTTAATGTATAATTTATTATATTATTAAATGAAAGCTATAATAATATATTTTATTGGATGTGATTAGGTTGCTAGTTTAGAAGGGATCTATTGAAAGGATTATTATTAATATTTATACGACCTTATTTTCTTTTTAATAGTAATTTTTGAAGTTGATTTTATATTGATAGTAACTTGTATATATCTTAAGTCACCTTTGTTAGACATTGGTGATCTTTAAGATCTTAGTTTATTTCTTTTATTTGGTGCATAAAGCACCAAGTATGTAAATCTTATAAGAAGAAGGATTAGAAAAGGGTTTTTAGTGTAAAAAGGGTAGTTTGGCCATCCATGTGGATGAATAGAGGTAGATGATAGAAATCTCTATTCTAATTGGCCAAAAATCATGCCCAATGGGCTTCAAGAAGGCTGCCTGAGGATTTATTCGGAGTTAGGGTTTGTTTTTGGAAGGGAGTCAAACATCAGAGGCTAGGATCATGAGGTTTAGGTTTTTGGATCTGGTTTAGGTGCAAATTTTGTGTGATTTGCACTTTTAATGAAGAAGTTATAGGCGCCCAAAGTTAAGGAGTTGATTTTGGACCTATTGTCACTCTTTTGAGTATAACTCGCACATATAGAATGCAATCAAGGATCGGCGACTGGGGTTGGAGAAAAAACTTTTATAGCTATACTTTTTATGTGCAGCTTGATAAAATCCAAGCTAGAGTAAAGGAGATATTGGGAGTTGAAGTCAGTGCTTTTAAACTTAAAGGTAGTAAGTAACCCGCTTACATAGTGGTTACATTTTGATATATATTCTAAGCAATTTTATAGATTTTTGGCTCAAAATTTTTAAAAGTGTATATGTTTATGTCACAAGACTATGTGCAATATATTTGTGGCATTAGGATTTTGGATTTGTGAGATATAAGGAAAATAAAGCTCAGGTGTCTCTGAGCTAGGGTTGTAAGCACCTTCTAGGGATTTTGAAATATCAGACGATTGGAAATGAATTTATAGTTGATTCTTTCTTGTGATGAAACTTAAGAAAATCACCTACACTTTGAATTAAATTTTGTAGAAACTAAATGGTTGGATAAAAAGTTATTGGACTCTAAAGTTTAGTAAGAAATAGATCTTTGCAGGTGAATAAAGTTTTGAAGGATTTTTGTGGAAATTTGAACCCTTTTTGTACAAACTTACTTGAATACAAGAGGGTTTACATATATAACTTCTCTTTTGTAAGATTTTTGTATTATTTGTCTTTTTTATTGAGGACAAATGACCTGTTGGATTTTGCCATCAAATTTCAAATAACTCTCCACAGCCAGGTACTTTGTGTATTCCCAGATAGAAGGCCACGTCATATGACAATGCTTTTAAATTAATGTCGTCCAATCTATTGGTTTTGCTATTCCGCAATTAAAGGTAAAGTTTGTGACATAATCTTCCACCAATTCTCCTATTGTAATCTGCTGTCTTCTTCCGAGCTCATAACAACAACCGGCAATGTTGCACCGTCTTTATAGACTGCATACACCTGCTTCACTCCCTAATCACTGAAAGTAATTCTTCACCAAGAATGTCTTTTGAGACAAATTATTTTTTCAATATTCTCCTTCACCGCTCAACTCTCACAGTCAATATGATATAACATTCTCATTCACAATCAAACTACATTGATATATCTAATCTTTGACTGCCAATTTGCCACAACGAACTCACGCATCAAAAAATTATAATTTCTTATTCATCCACATATATAAATTTTTTTGTTTTATTACTGTACTTCACCATTGACATGGTATAACCTATCGAAATAGAATTCGGATCCTCTACTACATTCTAACAAAAGAAAAGAGAGAGGTAGTACTAAGCTTACCTTGGCTCAAGACTTTCACAGTCTAGCCCCAACTCCTCCGTACCGAATCAATTTATACTTATCCCATCTATGTTAACTGCTACACAATTGATGATAACTACTTTTTCTAACTTCTTCATCCATTCTGCCTTCTAAATTGGCCATTCATCAACTTCCTATTTATTCTTAACCCTACAAATTATATATCGTAAATCCTAAAATTCCTATCCATTCTACAGTTTATTAGATTGTGTAAGAAATTGGTTGCTATTGGAGTTACATTTGAAGAGTTATGAGGAAAATTGTGGTTGGGTCTAGAGTTGTTAGAAGGCAAAAATAAAGAAGAAGGATGGAGCCTATAATTCAAGATTGGAGAGGACTTTTGGAGCAATAATAGAAAGGTGTTTACAACATAAGACAAACTATAAGCCTACCAAATTTTAGCACTTAGATCTTCTTTAATAAGGAGCAATGAAGGTGTGAAGCAAAGGGGGTCCAGAATCAAAGGTTGCAAAGAGGGTTAACTTTGAAAACATGGTTCTCTCTAACCACAATAGCTATAATCAAAATATTTCTAGGATTTGCTTTCTTATTTCCTTAAGTACCTTGTGTTTAAATTTTGCTTCAACTCATATGATATCCTAGGATTAATGATCAAAATTAAGGAGATAGGTCTTTAAAGGCACAATAGGTTAGGATTCATAAAATATGTTTTTATTTTTTTTTATATATAAATTCTTCAATTTTATGAACTTTTATGGATCTCATCTTACACTTGATTAACTAGAGGGATAAAAGACCTTATATTTTTTAGGGCTAAGACTCTCACCACAACATTTGGTCCTTCCATTGAGAGAGCTCCAAGGCTTTAGGATTATTTAAGGCAAGATAGAGGATAGTAGAACCAATAGTAGTCAAGCAGATGGAGGTAGCGAGAACTTTGTAGAGGAGTTTTTGAGGGCCATGTAAATGTTTATAGAGCAACAAGTTGCCAATGCAGCTAGACAAGGAGCTACAAAAGCTTTGAAAGTTGTTATTTTCAAGAATGAAAGATTCAATAGAAAGAACATTTCAAAGTTTTTAAGGAATTATACTTGTGAGATGGAGATCTATCACATTTCAAAAGAGAAGATGATAGAGACATTTGACTTGGCGGTTGTATCAAAGATCAAGACAAGGTGAAACATCTTCATCAAGATAATTTTGAGATTACTTACGCCAAATTTGAAGAGAGGCTTCAAGATGAGTTTTTTGATGAAGATGAAGAAAAGATGTCCAAGAGGAGTTTCCTTCATTAGATGGAACAACAATTAGGTAACAAGATGGGACCAAATGAATTGTTAAGAGAGTTTAAAAAGAAGTTTGGACAACTCTTACTAATAGAGAAGAGAATTCTTGAAGTGAGAAAGTCAGAGTTGTTTCTACAAGCTACAGATGAAGCTTTGGAGGATAGAATATTATTTTTTTTTTAAGATGGAGCAGTTGAAGGAGGTTTTAGTATCAATTCAAGACAATTAGAGGATATAGTGAATCTTATTGCAAAGCAACAGTGGATAAACGTTAGGAAATATGGAATAAAGATGGAAGCTCACCTCCACCAACTACAAGGATTTCTTCAATAATATCATCAAGCTCTTCAAAGGATAAGGCTCTAGATAAAGACACTCTAGAGGAAATGGTGAAGGGATTGAAAGAGCTGAAAGTAGAGATGAGTGCTTTGAAAAGGAGTACAAAGCCAAATATCTTTCAAACTTTTGGAGGACAGAGGGGATATGTCATGAAGTGCATTTGGTGTAATAATACCAATCACAAATGTAGTGATTGCGAATCATTTGTTAATGCCATGAAGAAAGGCATCATTACCATTAAAGAAGGAAGGATTAGAGATGCATCTACAGATTTTCCTTTAGACACTAACTTTGCCAAAGGAGGAATGAAAAAATTAATGGAAGATCTAATAATGAAGCCTAAACCAAGAGATTAAGATAATACAGATTGTTATTAAATTGTGGCTTGACAAAATAATGCTAAAGATCCATATCTTGAGAATCGTGAGATTATAATTAGAGGAGCTCAAGCCATTAGAGAGAAGACATGATGGCATAATTTAGTTGATCCAATTAACATCACAGCCTTTTTACATAAGAAAAGGAAGAATGAAGACTTACAAGATATCTATGTGGAAGTGAAGAGAGGAAAGAATGTAGAAGATGAAGATGAAGAACCAATAAGTAAGAAGCAAATATAAAAAAGTGGTAGTATAGGGAAAAGGACAAAAGAAAGATCAACAATAAATCAGCCACCACAAAATATTTTTTCATCTTCACAACTAAAAGAGGTATCAATCTTAAAAAAAAAGATAGAAGAAAACATGGAAAATGATAAGAAGAAGAAGAAGAAGGACATAGAGAAAGGTAAAACCAAAGGCCCTATTTATAAGCTTTAATCTGATATTAAAACTTCTATTGATTTGAAAGGTATATTGGAAGGGCGGATTTTGGATGCAAAAATTAAATTTATTTTACAAAAGGTCTTAGAAATTGCAAAGAAAGACTTCCATGAGTTGATTATTGATGTAATTAAGAAGAAATGCCAAATAATAGTGGAGATAGTGATGACAAATGCCATATAGACTTGTTTGACTAAAGAGGAGGAAGAAGAGATCAGTCAAGTATTTTCTATTGAATATAAGTCAAGTTTTACAAGAGTTATGATTGTGGAAGATGATAAGGTGAGTCATGAGGTTGAAAAAGAAGATGTGAATGATGATATGTGTGCTAATTTGGAAGAAGAAGTTTTAGACATATTTTCTCTTTAGCTTCAAAAGAAAAAGGAGGAAAGCACCCACAATATGGAAGAAAAAGAGACAAAAGTACATGCTTATGCCACTTTTGATGATGGTGATGGAAATGAGGGTGAGAAGGTTTTAGGATTTACTCATCCTTATTGGGCTAGAGCTACTACAGAAGATCAGATTAAACTTAAAAATTTGAATGAAACAATCCATACTTTAGCCTTCAAATCTTATTCCAGTAGATTATGGCTCAGAGATCAATATCATGTCCAAGATAGTGTATGAGAGAGGAAAATGGTCTATTGATACCAACCATGGATGGATATTAAGAATTGCAAACAATATAAAGGGAGGATTGTTGTGAGTCCCATCAATGGATCGTAATTGGTGGATTGGTTAAAAATATAGTCTTAAGTCATTTAGTTATATAAATATAATGGTTAGAGAGTCTTTTTGACTATTTAAGTATTTATTAGAATTTAGAAGTATTTATTAATATAAAAGTCTTATTAAAAGAAAAGTTACAAAAATAGAGTCTTAGTAAGTCTTGGAGGCAATTATTTTAGTTGATTTAGTATTTTTACTTATTATTAAGTATTAAGAATTAGTTATTGAGACCAATGTCTAAATTGGCCTTCTAACTACATGTGTTACTCATTAAAAACCTATAAATATTACTTAGTAGGTAGAAGAAGCATAAGAAAGAAATCTCATGTCTTTTTAATTATTTTTGTAGAAAATAGGATTTTGAGTTGATTTGTATTGATCTTATTATTATAAAAAATTTCAAAGATAGAATAAAATAGTCTTAAATTGATATTATCATCTCAAAAATATTATAGAGATTTTTAGAATTTATTTAGAATTTATTTAGAATTTATTAAGAATTTTTAGAGCAATTTTGAAGACTTTAGTAAAAATAAGTTTTACCACCTTGGGAGCCATTATGAAAAAATGGAGCAAGATTTGAAGGCCATTCAAGGTTCTTAGGCTAATAGGGTGTTTTTGAACACCATGGTGAAGTCAAAAATGCAAAATTATTAGTTCTACTAGTATAAAATAGGAGGACCAGCAGCTAGTATAGTCCTTGTAGGAAGGAAGGTGCACAAGTTCCATATGGGTTGTGGCACCTTGGATGTAGGTAGGAGGATAAGACTAAGGCCTCGTGGCCCCTTTAGGACACCCATATACACTACTTGTGAGCCTTGGTGAGGTTCGAACCCATGATCTTGTAACAAGTTATCCTTGAGGTAAAAATTTCTACTTAACTTTTTTTATTATTTATCTTTTAACTTTGAATTATCATAACTTACTTATAGTAATTTAGATTTACATGTTTTTTATATCATTGAAAAGATAAAAAAATTACCTACTTGAAAATAAAATTTTTACTTTTTATGTTTATTTTTTACTATATAAAAATCTAGTGAACAAACTGAGACTAGTTTTGTAGTGTGCAATTACTTAATTGCACATATTTTACTTGTTTTGTGTTGTTCTTCTCCTTCATTATTGTTTATTTCTCCTTATACTTCACACCACAATTTATAAGCAACTCTTAATTGAGGCCACCTTATAACTTGGATTGAGGAGTGAATCTTACCTTTACAATTATTTAGAACATATTCTACAGTGAAATCAAAGATTAGAAATGTGGAAGTAGAGAAAAATTTCTTTGTTTTAAATCGTGGCACTTAAATATCTCTTGAAGAGAGATTTGAGGATTTTTAGAAAGCACACATAGACAATGGAGGTCTGTCGGTGCAGATAATATATTCACCGAGACATTTCCCAATATATATAAGAATGGATGTGGAGTTTTGAATTTAAGTTATTATAGTATTTTGAATTTCAAAGATATGGATGTGATAGCTTCTAAAAATAAAGCCAAAATAAAAAAAAATAGAAAGGAATTTTAAGAGAAGGGGGATAATTTTACAAAAAAAAAGTATCTCTAGATTAGTAGAATAGATTGGATTTTCAATTGATCTATTACATTAATTAGAAAGGTTGGATAAAATAGAAGAGGTTATGGATAATAGACGTATTATGGTTGAAGTCCAAAATCAATGCTTTTATCAAGAAATATTGCATTTTATGGAGGATCATGGTAAAGACATTGATATCCACAAGTGAAAAAATGAAGTTGAAGCGAATGCCAAGTATAAATCAATAGCAAAGAAAATGAAGCCAACAGCAATTCAACTACTAGATAATTTTGAAGATTATTTCAAGCAAGCTGGAAAGGAGCTAGGATTAAGAAGTTATACAAGAATTGGACATCAATTCACTAAAAAAATACTTAAAAAGTTACAGATTAGAAGAGGTAAATTTTTGAATAAACCTGGGAAGTATTTATTTCAAAATATGCTTTTAAAATATAGAAAGGCATTTGCATCTAAACCTAATGAAATAGAATGTGTTTATTCAAATGATGTAGCATCTATGGTGATCTTTATAGTTCTATATATACCTTAGAATTTAAAATCCATTCTTGTTCCAAGAGCTCTACTACCAAAATTAATTGAATTGCTCAAGGAGAAGATGGAGATGGAAATTATAGAACCATCCATGGATCTATATTCAAATCGTTGGTTTATAGTGCCAAAGAAATCTAGAGCATTAAGGTTTATTTAAGATATACAACCTACCAATGGTGTAACAATTAAGAACAAAGGATCTGGACTAATTTTAGATGAAATTGCTGATGTATTTGCAGGGCATGCAATTTATTCAATTGGAGACTTGTATTCTGGATATGATCAATTTCAGCTTGCAATAGAGAGTAGAGATTTAACAACAATGAAGACACCTTTGGATTTGGTTTGTATGTGCACATTATCTCAAAGAGCTGCCAATTCAATGGCACATATGCAAAGTGTAATGAATCAAATTTAAAAGGAGTTTGTGCCTAAGAAGACCATATCTTTTGTTGATGATATTCCTATCAAAGATTGTAAAGAAGAAGTGAAGAATATAACAATTGATGAAAATGGTTGTAGACAATTTGTCAAACAACACATTGAAGATATAGAGAAGATTTTAAAAAGACTTGAGGAGGTAGGTCTAATTTTATTTATTGACAAATCAAAGTTTGGAATGGATGAAATCATTGTTGTAGGTCATTTATATGAAAGCTATGGTAGAAAATCAAATCCGGAGAAGGTGGATGCTATTGCTATGATGAAATCTTGTAATAGTATAATTGAAATAAGAAGGTTTTTGAGAGAATGTATTTTCTATCAAATTTGGATCTCACATTTTGTCCATATATCAGATCCTCTTTACAAATTCTTACAAAAGGGAAATAAATTCAAATTTGAAAAATGATCAAAATGAAGACATAGAATCTTTGAAGAATATTCTAAGATTTCTATCCATTTTAAAGCAAGTTGACTATGAAAATGGTCAACCAATGGTGATGATAGTGGAAACTAATCCAATTACTATAGATTGGACTGTTGGTCAAGATGATATCAATGAAAAATATTTTGCAACTAGATTTGGAAGAAGGATTTTGATTGAGCGACAACAAGCTTATCCACAAGTAAAAAGAGAGCCATGGAGAGTTGTCACATCATTGAAGGTAGAAAAGAACTATTTAATTGGAGCAAATGTAATATTGGAAGTTGATTGTTTATATCTACTTGGTATGATTTCAAACTGTTCAATTCTAGATATTGCCATGTTGAGATGGATAGCTTTTATTAAATCTCTTAATCCAATTCTAATGCATATTAAAGGCAAGAAAAATGATGTAATGGATATATTATCTAGAGCTAGTTATATTGGTGATGAAGAAATTATTGCTAAAGAAGATGATGAAGATGACAACATCAAAAGCTATAGAATTGTACTTGTTAACACCAACAAAAGAGAAGATGAAATTCTTCCTTTTAAGAAAGAATTATATGAAGGGACATTGAAAGATGTTGGTTGATATTTAAGTACTCTACAAATACAAATAGATTGGTCAGAGAAGTATTTTAAAGAAATCAGTCAACATTCTTACAAATATCTTTTGCGTGATGGATTTTTGTAGAGGAAACCAAAAAGAAAAGATGGAATTGCATTGAGAGTGGTTGGAGATTTATCTACAAAATTTCAAATTCTTAAGGAATTTTATGATACAAATTGGATCAGACATTGAGGCATTTGAATAACATATACAAAAATCAAAGAAAGATATTGATAGAAAGGACTTTACAAAGATGTGGAAGATTTTATAAATTCATGTATTAAATATCAATTTCAATCAAAGATCCAATATTGTGATGAATTACATCATACTTATTTTTTTACTATTCATTTCTAATGGCCTATTGACTTGGTTACTATGCCAAATGAATTATAGAGAATGAAATACTTGGTATTAAGACAAGAAGAGCTATCTAATGTTGTTGAAGGAAGAGCATTGAGGACCAAGCAAACTAAAACAGTATGCAAATTTATTCTTAAAGATATTTTCAGTCAATATGGATACATAGGAAGAATAAGGGCCAATAGAGGAGAATTGGATGTTGCTCACGCTAAAATATTATTTGAAAAACATGGAGTAAAATTGAAGTTGATAAGAGCATATAATCTTGAAGCAAATAGAAAGAATGAGAGAGGTCATCCTCCAATCATTTAAACTTTGGTCAAAGCTTGTAGAGAAAATTCTAAAGATTGGCCTAGATTACTACCTTATGCTTTATGGGCTGACATAACTATACATAGTACAATAATAAATTATATACCAATCAAACTTATGTTGGGACAAAAGCCTATTATGCCAATTGAAGAATCAATTCTTACATGGTTGTGTTTATTCTAGGAGGATGGAATTTCTAAAAAGCAGCTGCTAGAACTTTGAATACAACAAATTAGTAAACTACGTGAGGCACATCAAGAAGCAATGAAAAGGCTTAAGAAGGCAAGGCTTATCAACAAAGAAAGGTTTGGCAAGACACATTGATTGTGAGTGAAGCCTATTGGAGAGGGAGATTGGATGGTAGTTTATGATAGTACATTGGAGCATCAACATAGCACTTAAAAGAAATTTACTCAAAGATGGTTTATACCATATATTGTTGTGAGTGTTTATAATAATGGCACTTACTTACTTTGTGAATTAGATGGAATTTTACTTTGAAATCCAATAGTAGGTACATGAATGAAAATATTTCAAAAGAGGAATGAAAAGTTTTTATTTGAAAGCCTTGAAATAATATCATCTACATCTATGGAGTATAAATATACTATGGAAACTAAAGATGAAGATAAAGAAGATGAAGAATAAATAGTGGTATATTTCGGAGGATGTGTAGGTTTGGAGGGGATGGATGTCACATTGTAAATTAAAATATAGTATAAAAGATATAAAAGAATGTGTGAAAATAAAAAGATTAAGGTTAGAAGAGGAAAGAATGCAAAAAAAAATGAATTGTGGTTATAACCACATTATTTAGATGTTACTACATTTGTCATAAGTTCAAGGGTGGTAGGTAGGCCAAACTACTAATTTCCTGCTAAGATTTTTATTAGCTGTACCAAGTCACAAAGCCAAGGATTTCTATAGTGAAATCAAGTGAATTAGAACCCACGTCAGCTCCAAAGTAGCCAAGAATTTTAACCACACAAGCTTCTTTGACTTGGCAGTGTATGTTGTAGTTCTTTCTTTTTTATCTCTAATCTAATCTAAATTATTTCTTTCTACTTGTTAGATTTTTTTCTATTTATCTTAGATCTACATTTCTTTTATTTTCTTCTCTTTTAGATCTAAACTTAAATATTGAGGGCTGAAATTAAAAGAGAAGTTGGTATAAAATTGGTAGTAAGAAGGTAGAATAGAAATTCACCTTGGAAAGTGAGATATCTTCAAGTTAGTCCAAGGTAAAAGGTTGAAGAGGTGGAAAGACATGGACTGAGAGATCTTTTTGACCAAGAGGATAAAGAAGACCAGGCAGAGATGAGAAGGGAGGGATGTGAGAGAAAAAGGCAATGCATATGTGGATGTTTTTTTGTATATAGATGGAATTAGGAGATGAATTTGAGAGGGAGATTTGATAGACATAATCTATGTAAGTTAAGGAAGAGATGAGTGTAAGTTTGATACTCATTCATTTTATAAATAAAACATTATGCTCTTTCAAAGTGATAAGGGTCTATTTCCAAATTAGTGAAGTTTGAGGGAGCATATTTTTGTGATTAGAATAGTATTTTGAATAAAATTTATTAGATTTTGTAGATATATGAGTTTATTAGGTTGTGTAAGAAATTAGTTGCTATTGGAGTTATATTTAAAGAGTTATGAGGAAAATTGTGGTTGAATCTAGAGTTGTTAGAAGGCAAAAATAAAAAAGAAGGATGGAGCCTATAACTCAAGATTGGAGAGGACTTTTGGAGCAATAATAGAAAGGTGTTTACAACATAAGACAAACTATAAGCCTATCAAATTTTAGCACTTAGATCTTCTTTAATAAGGAGCAATGAAGGTGTGAAGCAAAGGGGGTCCAGAATCAAAGGCTGCAGAGAGGATTAACTTTGAAAACATGGTTCTCCCTAACCACAATAGCTATGATCAAAATGTTTCTATGATTTGCTTTCTTATTTCCTTAAGTACCTTGTGTTTAAATTTTTCTTTAATTCATATGATATCCTAGGATTTATGATCAAAATTGGAGAGATAGGTCTTTAAAGGCAGAATAGGTTAAGGTTCATAAAGTATGTTTTTGTTTTTTTATATATATAAATTCTTCAATTTTATGAACTTTTATGGATCTCATCTTACACTTGATTAACTAGAGGGACAAAAGATCCTATATTTCTTAGGGCTAAGACTCTCACCACGACAACATTGCTAGCTTGTTCTATAAGCCATCAACATGTGCGACATGTGATTAGCTTGTTAGCCAAGTTTCTAGCATACCAATCACTTATAAACATGTATAAAGGTGAATCCGCATCTATGAAGCTTATAAGAAGCTTTTTTATAAGATATTATCAAGTTAATCTACTTCTTCCTACTTCTATCTATTTATATTAATTAGATAATTATTGGAATAAATCTTGACCGTGATAATAACCTTCAAATAAATTGAACTTCTTGTAATCTTGATTTTTTTTGTAATTTAATCAAAAAATCCATTTATCAAATAGACATACATAATTTTATTACATCCAAACCCTTATTTGTAGGTGCAAAAGCTTTCATACATGCAGCAAAAGAAGAATCATCTTTTGTTATATACACCACATCCATTTTTCCTGCTGAAAAAACTACAAGTGATATTCTTAGCTAGTATTAAGATTTTTAAGACATTTTTAAAAAAAAAAGCAAATATTCTTCCAAATATTAACTTTATGATTATTCAATTGATCTTTGAGAGGAAGTTCAACCATTATTTGGACCAATCCATAGTTTATTATAGAATGAGTTGGCTGCATTGAAGGAATATATTGACGAGAACTTGGCTAAGAACTTCATACATCATTCAAAGTTTTTAGCAAGAGCTCCTATCTTATTTATGAAAAAAAAAGATAGATTATTATGTATGTATATAGATTATTAAGAACTTAATAAGATTATAATCAAAAATAGATATCTTTTATATTTTATTTTAAGACTTTTTGATGAATTTAATCAAACAAAGATCTACACAAAAATGGATCTGCGAGAAACATACAACTTAGTCCGTATTAAAGAAGGTGATGAATAGAAGATTGCATTTTAAACTAGCTATGGGCATTTTGAACTAGGTATGGACATTTCAAATATAATATCATGCCTTTTGGACTTATAAATACACCAATTGCTTTTCAATATCTTATCAATGATATTTTTTATAAGTTTTTTGATGATTTTATTGTCTATCATTTAAATGATATTTTAATCTATTTTAAAAATATAAAAGAATATAAATTATATATTTGTCATGTACTACAAAAATTTAAAGATACAAGATTATATGCCAAGATGAAAAAGTATATATTCTACATTATTCAAGTTGACTTCTTAGGATATATTATTTTGAATGATGATCTTAAGATGGATTCTAAAAAAGTCTAGACAATCATAAATTAGAAGATTCCAAAAATAATAAGAGATGTGCAATTCTTTTTGGAATTTGCCAATTATTATCAAATCTTCATCAAGAATTTTTTTCAAGTTGTAGCTCTACTTATATGCTTAACTTGTGAGGACAAACTCAAGTAGAATAAAGAAGTAGAAACATCATTTGAAGCTTTGAAGATAGCTTTTATTTATATACTAATCTTGTATTGTATCAATTTTTTTAAGGCATTTTTTATGAAAACAGATACATCAAACTTTGCTTCAGGCACAGTACTATTACAAATGGAAATAAATGACAAATTCCATTCAATAATTTTTTATTCTAAGAAATTTTCAATAGTAGAGATCAACTATAAAATCCATGATAAAAAACTTCTTATAATTATAGATTCTTTTCAAAAATGGCATTATTATATAGAAGGTGCTTCTATTCTAATCACCTTATATACAGATTACAAGAATCTTGAATATTTCATATTGACATATATGTTGAATCATCATCAAGCTTGTTGAAATATGTCTTTATCAAGATTCAAGTTTATTATTATCTATCGGCCAAGAAAATAACAAGGTTTGTGCAATGTCCTTTCTAGACGTTTTTATCTTACACCAAAAGACAAAGATTTAGCTTTTGATCAACAAAAAATAATTTTCTTGAAGCCGAAGAAATTTCATCTTTGAGCAATAAAATCAACATTGATTGTTGATTCAACTTTTGTTAAACAAGTCCAATCAAGTATGTCTTTAGACCCTCTTATTTATAAGATTAAGAATAATTTATCTACGTCTCATGATACTTCTAAGTTTGAGTTCAAGAATAATCTATTCAGTTTTGAAGAATGCCTATATATTTCAAAATACAAAGCACAACTATATGTTTTTGAAGCTTGTTACAACTTCCTTGTAGTAGGAAATTTTGGATATAAGAAGATTTTAGAGCTAATATCAAGAGATTTTTGGTAGCTTCAAATATAGAAGGCTATTATAAAGTTTATACAGTCATGTAATATTTATTCAAGATCAAAAACTTCTTGTCATCAACCTTACGGACTTCTTCAACTATTACCTATATCAAAACAACCTTAATCTTTTATTTCTATGGATTTTATCATAGATCTTCTAAATTCAAATTCATATGATTCTATATTTGTAATTATAGATAATTTCACCAAAATGGTATATTTTATATTGTGTATAAAATCTATTACAGGTGAAGAAATATCTAAATTCTTTCTATATAATATCTATTACTATCAAAGATTATCAAGGGATATTATATCAGATAGAGGGATGTAATTTGTATTAAGATTTTGGAGAACCTCATTCAAAATATTGAAGGTAGACATAAAACTATTTTCAGTTTTTTATCCTTAAATTGATAAATAAACGGAATAAATAAATCAAGTTTTAGAGCAATATTTGAGGTATACCATCAATTATCATTAAGATGATTGGATAATTTTTTTACCATTAGTAGAATTTATTTATAATAATTTGGTACATTCTTTTACGTAATAAATTCTATTCTTCTATTCAACAAACTTCATGTTTTGTTAATTATGGTTATCATCCATAATTTGATATATTTGACTTTTCAAAAGTTGATAATCTCATGGTGGAAGATTTAGCAAATCAATTGTCAGAGCTACATATAACAATGAAGGCACAATTAAAGGAAGTTCAAGAATGACAAAAGATCAATACAGATGTCTTTCACAAGAAACAACTTCAATTCTATGTGGATGATAAAGTGTAATTACTTTGTCATAATATCAAGACTATTTGTCTTTGTGATAAGCTAGATTATTGTAGGCTTGAACCATTTTTAATTTATAAATAGATTAATCCAGTTGCTTATTGATTATACCTACAAAAATCTATAAAGATCCATCTTATATTTCATGTGTTATTACTTCAGTCATATAAGACAGTAGATGTATAAAGAAGAAGATAAATACCATTGCCTCATATGAAAGTGAATAATAATGAAAAATTTGATATAAAAAAAGGTTTTAGATTTAAGATAGTGTCAAAATCAATTGGAATATCTTGTACAGTGGCACGGATATGATATTAGTAAACACACATAGAAGCCATCCAAGAATCTAGTGAATGCATCAACAAAAGTCAATGCATTTCATCAATGATATCTACCAATATCAAGATAAAGAATCAAGAAAATCTTTGCTATAAATCAAAATAAGTTCAATAGAAATTTTATATTATTCTATATTATTATTTACTATTCTTCTGAATTTTTTAATATTAGAGAGATGAAAAACCAATAATTAATAAATTCAGCTCAAAAGCTATTATTTATTGACTTATTGAATGAGATATTATGACTATCACAATCTTCAAAATGATAGAATAGAGGTGAAGATCCTCAAGAATGACATGTCTTTTTTTGGATTGATGGCAAGATATAATGTGTTTGATATCACGACCTTGAAAGAGACTTTCGATCTTTGATAATACTTTTAAAGGTAGAAACTACTTTTAAAGATATTCCAAATGTTTTTTTTGAAGGAAGTTATGAAGGCCTCAATAATGATCAAATATTAGAGTGGTCTTCTTGTTCTAGTATAGAACACTATGAATGGCTAAAAAGACCTATTAACTACTTTCAAAGAGAACAAAGATTAAAGTATGTGGCAAATATAATTTGATGTATCTTGAACTTCTTTAATATATAATCACAACTCTTCATGGAATTCATCTTTAAAAAAGAGAGTAATATTATAAATATAAGATTTATTCTAATAATTATTTAGTTAATATGCATAGATAGAAGTAAAAAAAAGTATATTAATTTGATAATATCTTATAGAAAAGCTTCTTGGAAGCTTTATAGATGCAATATCATCTTTAAACATATCTATAGGTAATTGATAGGTTAAAAACTTGGCCAATAAGTTAACTACATATTCCATATGTTGTTAGCTTGTAAAACAAGTATGTGGTATATTTATAAGAAACTTGTCTTATAAGTTTGAAATGTATCTTATAAATTGGACATGTCTTGGAGGTCCTATAGAATATTGTCATTTAGTTCTTAGATAGATAATATATATAGAAACAAGAGTGAAGCCTTCTTCACTCTTGTCAATGCCTTTTTTGTTCTTAGTCTTATTTAAAGAGACTTTAGTCTTTTTGCCTTTGACAATAATTATTCTAATTTTAATAATATTCCATCTTTGAATGATTTTCTATTCTTTTGAATAATACAAGAGTATATTGATATTTTATTTCTTTATGATTCATGTCCTTAATACTTAATGACAAATAAATATATTATCTTATTAAAAACTTATATAGATATGTATCTTTGATACTAGATGCTACATACTAATATCTTAGAAATAGATGCGTTTTAAGAATAAATAGCTATTAGATTTTAAAAAATGTACAAGGTCAAAAATAAATAAAGCTACTTATATAATTTTAAGTCTTTGTACAAAATTAAGAAGTAAAACTATAAAAAATAATTCACAAGATGTTGTAGTAATATGTAGAATTCAATCTATGAATGCACTAGGCATTTGGCTATGGAAGGGTTTTAATTTATATTAAAGTTCTTGTAATAAAAAAAAAATAGATAAGGTGTTTAGAAACACCAATCTTAATATTCTTGACCCTCTTAGAATCCTCAAGTCAATCAATTTTTACTTCTATTAATTTTAAATTCCATCCCATGTAATTATAAAAAATCTAAATAAGATCTTAAATAAGTCCTAAGATATTCTAAGTATATCTCATTAATTCTAAAAAAACTCTAGATATATCTTATCAAATTCTAATCAAATTCCAAACAATTAAAAAATCTAAGAAAATCCTAAGTGATCTTAAATAATTTTTATAAAATCTTAAAATAAACCTATCAAATTCTAACAAAATTTTAAGTAAATTCCAATTAAATCTTAAAAAATCCTAATCAAATCCTAAAAAAATCTTAAATTATTTTAAGCAAAATCTAAATAAATCTTAAATAATCTTAATCAAATCTTAAATAAATCCTATTCAAATTCTAACAAATCCTATTAATTCTACATAAATTCAATAACATATTGAAATTCTTATAATTTTTTAATTAATCATTGATTTTATTTCAAACCATGTACTTTTATTAATTTTTATTTTAAAATAAGCTCAAAAAAATTAAGGAGAATTGTACAAATAGATTAAAAGAAAAGACATATAATCTGCTTGGATATTGAGTGGCCTCCTTCTCCAATCTTAATATTGAATTTACAAAGCCAAGGCCTTCTTTTTGTACTATTAATTTGATTCTAAATTTTGCATTAATGTTGAAATTCATGTCAATTATTAATCCACCAAATTTCACATCAATTCAACTAATGGATTGCTAAAAATCTTAGAAATCCTTACTAATCCTTAAACTATCAATTACCAATATTCTAATCCACTTGAATTTCAATAACTTTAAATTTGATCAACCAATTGAGTTCAAATTTGCAGCATAAATTTAGTACAAGTATATATAAAAATCCACAAAATTTCATCTATAGATTTGTTATAAAATTCATAAAAATTTTAAAATATAATTCCATTTTATTTCTTAAAAAAGAATCATTTTAAATCAAACCATGACTTTGTATAGCTCTCACAAAGTCGGCACAAATCCAAATTGTCCAAAAGTAATGCACACCAAATTTTTTTAAAGTCTATTCTCTAATCCCACTCTTTAATTTACAACAAAATCTTGTATTTATTGTAAGTGAGTAGTTTTGTACCTTGAGGTCTGGTTTTAATCCTAGTTCATACATGGTCTTCCTTGAGTATTAAGCTAAGCTTTCTTTTGATAATTTTTATTAGAAATCATCATTAACTTTTATTTAAAGATGTATATGATAGCTTTTTTTATCTAATCTATCTTTTCTTGTGTTATTTATGGTCCTACAAAATAAATAAAATTTCTTTTAATAAAAAAGTAATATTAATATTAAATTTTCTATCTTTTATTCACAATTTTTAAAGTAGTTTTTTGCTATATTTTCAATAAAGCCCTTCTAGATTATTAGTCTTCATATATTCTTTTATTTAATAGTTGTATTATAACATGACAATGCAAAAATGAAAACCATCATGGTGAAGGTAAAGTAATTGCATGTATTCAAAGAAGAGAGATGAGCAAAAATTCCATAGAAGTTGAAAAACATATTACCTTTAATTGCATCTATATAGCTAAAAAGATCTCAAATAGTATATAATATGATTATTATAAAATATTAATTAAAAGCCATAATTACTTTAAATATAAATTCAAAGATTGTAAAAAAATCAATTAATTAATTTCAAGAGCAAATCCATAAATAATAATGTAATTGAGTTTTAATCATAGAAACAAAATTTGTTGACTTAAAACTCTAAATTGAGACATTTGAACATAAAAATATAAAACAAATGTAGCTTTTAACAAAAGAGACCAATAAATTCAAATAGAAAATTTAAAAGATATATAAATAGTTTAAGATGATTTAAAAAGCTTAGAAAATATAACATGTATTCAATTACAATTGAAAGACCAATTTTGAAATTATTGCAAAAAATAAGTTTAAAAAAAACAAAGTCAAAGATTGCAAAGTGAATTCAATCAAATTAAGAAAATATACTATAAAAATAAAATCAATAGAAGTTGGTCAAAGAAAGTTTTTTACTAAGAAAAAATACTTAGGTGAACAACCACATTAAAATTATAGGTATAAAAAAAATAATAATTAAATAAAGCTAGTTAAAATGAAAAACATAAATAAATTTGTATCTTTGTTGTTAAGTTAGTACATAGAATATATAACTTATTGACATAATATTAAAATCAAATCAAAAGAATGCATTGCATTTAAGAGGTGTAAGAAAAATTATTTGAGTTTGTTCAACTTTGTATTAAGACAAAAGCATTTAAAACCAATTTTTTTGTATAAGATCAAAAATCAAATCAAATCAAATCTTATTTGAATAGATGACAATTAGATTTCAGTAAATACATTACAATTTTGCAAAAGATTTGGTTGTTGTTGGATTGATTATTATTATTGATTAAATTTATATCCAAAGATCAATATATAAAAATTAACACCAAAATATAAGAAAATGATAAGAAGATTAATACAATAAGATTAAAAAGATAAAAAAAGATTTTTATATAACAAATTATAGATTTAAAACTTAAATTTATATAAAAATAATTCTAATAAGAGGATTTATCTAATTTAATAATTTTAAAATATCAAACTTTGTCCAATTGAGCCAATTAGTGGAATTAACTTGACTTGTCAATTTATCTTGATTCAATTGAATTTAAGTTGATGTTTAATCTAGAAAATGGTATTATCAAGTAAATAGGTCCTAAGACAAAAGTATATTGGTAACAAGAGAATGTTAGAAAGAAAAGATAATGAAGATAAAAGTAATAAAAGATAAACAAAAAAAAGTTGCTAAGACAATGTAATACAATATGGTTTTTTGGTGAAGAGATTGTTGTCAATGTTTTTTTTGTTTTCATATCATTTGAAGACAAAATTCACAAGTAGTCTTTTTTGGAATATGTATTTAGACATTCCATTGTCTATTAAGGTTATTTAAAACTATAAGGAATAAAAAAAACATATTATTGCTATATTTTAATTTAAAATTAGTCATAATTTATGAATATAAGATTAAATATAAAAGATTTTTATTTCTCTATAACATAATCTATTATTTAAATATAATTTTTATCTAAAAGATAACTTGCTTAAAAGATTAAAAATTCAAACATCATCAAAGCTCAGAAGTAGTATATAGAGGTGTCTTAGAGAGGCATCAAGGCCTTAGTCTTATATTCCTACTTACATCCAAGGTGCCACAATCTATATGGGACTTGTGCACCTTCTTTCCTAGAAAGACTAGACTAGCTATTGGTCCTTCTATTTTCTACTCGTAGAACTAATTTTTTTTCATTTTTTACTTTACCATGGTATTTAGAAATATCCAATTAGCTTAGGAACCTTACATGGCCTTCAAATCTTATTCCATTTCTTCATAATGGCTCCCAAGGTGGTAAAACTCAATTTTACCAAAATCTTGAAATCTTTTCTAAAAACTTCTAAAAAATTCTAAATAAATTCTAAATAAATTCTAAAAAATCCTATAATATTTTTACACTATAAATATCTATTTAAGACTATATTTTCCTATCTTATTAATTTTTTATAATATTAAAATTAATTTAAATCCACTAAAAATCCTATTTTTTATATAATTAATTAAAAAGACATGAGGTTCTTTATCATGCTTCTTCTAACTACTAATTAATCATTGATGAGATCTTTATAAGTAATGCATATAGATAAGAGGCCAATATAGACATTAATCTCAATAACTAACCATTAATACTTGATAGTAAATAAAAATACTAAACCAATTAAAATAATTATCTCCAATTCTTACTAAGATTCTATTTCTTCTCCATTAATACTATTTTCCTTCATTTAGCATCTTCTAAATACATCTTCACCTAAAAATTGTAATTTTGGCACTCTAAATGCATTATTTTGTTCTAAAACAACTAGTGAATTAATTTAATGAATTAGAATGTGTAGATTAATGATCTAATTTTCTAAATCTTTATCAAATTGCTACAAATAACTAAAAAGAAGATAAAAAAGAGACAATTTAATTTAGTTGAATAATACTAATTCGTAGTAATTGAAGGTAGAAGTAGATTCAATTCTAAGGCAATTGAATTGTCCTATTTTTTAAGACTATTTGACAACCATGTACCAAAGTTTCAAAATAGTAGCAAGAACTTCTTTTAGTAGTACAAAAATAATGTTGGCAATCTTAATATATTCACTATACTACAATAATATGCAACTACAAATTAAACTACTTCTAATACCAAAAATATCAAAGTCACCTATATTATAATCAAGTAAAAATATTTATATTTTATGATATTCTAATTTAATTCTAATAAATATCTATTCTTGTAATCATAATATAAATATAATTTTAAGTATTTTTTCATATAATATAATTTCTAATAATTATAGTAATTATTAATATATTTCTAATATTTATATTCAAATTTCTTTAATTTCAACTTATTAACATTATAAACTTTAAAATTTTATTTTTTATGTTAGTTAATTTATGAATTTAATCTATTGATTTAAATCTATTATAAGACTTTCTTTTTATTTTTATTATATCAATACATGCAATAACTTTGTACATTTTTTTTTGTTCTCTATTCTTTTGATGCATTAGTCAATAAAAGAAGATATGGAATTAATGATATTTATAATTCTACTTCAATATTTATTTATTTTAACTTATCTAATAATATTTTTAGTACATATTTTTATTTTATTTTTAAAATTATTTTATTAATTTTATTTCTATTATACTAATAAATATTTGTTTCAACTTCTACTTTTTTATTCTTTTTTTAAAAATCTTAACTTTCAAAATATTTTGTCTAAATCATTCTTATAAGTTCTTATACTCTTTTAATAGAGACTATAAGAATAATTTCATGTCTTAGAACTATAAAAATAAATAAATAATTCTATGTTTAAGAAACTAAAAATAAAAAATTTAAAATATATATATTATTGTTAAAATATAAAAGCTCATTATCTATATAAAATTAAATTTTAAAAAAATTACATGATTAAAAAATAACCTCAATCTTATCACTCTTTTTATTTATATATATATATAAAGTACTTGTAAAATCAAAATATTTGAATCCAAGTTTTTTATATTTTTCTACAGAAGTTTCTCAAGAAACTTTAAAATATATATTTTTGACCAAATTATTAAAATGATTTTCTTAAAAGATTTTATTTTAAATATAAAATTTATTTTTAATTATTAGAAGTTATTAGAATATTTCATATTCAAAAGAATATGAAAGATTCTAAAAAGACTTTAAAAGTAATTTCTTTAGAATCTTTAAAAGTCTTTTTAGAATCATTATAACTATATGCATCTCTTAGAATATTTTAAAACCTTTTAGAATCAAATAGACATTTCTATTACTTATTATAAGGTCTTCAAAATCTTCATAGTTGATCATATATATTAGAAGTGTTTCTTTCAAAGATACTACTTCATTGAAATTTCAAAAGTATTTGATTAAGAATTCATACATCTTTTAACCTATAATATTCTTTAAAAAATTGAACTATTAATGAAGGATAAATTTGTATTATGTTGGAATAGGAAAATACAATGAATCAATCTTGCCACAGCCTTGACTAGTTGTGGACTTCACTCTCTTAATTACTAAATAATATTAAAATATAAAATTTTTTAAAATATAAAAGATAAATAAAATCTTAAAATACTATTTCTAACTCTATCAACTAAAAAATAAGACTATTATAGAAGTCAATACATTGCATCCACCATCTTTATTTTTTTTAATCTAATTTATAATTTTTGAAATATGATTTCATCAAAGGTAATATCTTATTTAATCTTAGAGGCATATTTTCTAAATTCTCACATCCTTTAAATGATAAGGACTTTAACTTTCTCATGTGATCAAACTTAAGAAGAATATTTATTAAATTTATACATCTTTTAATACAAAGTCCTTTAAGATTTAGGAAATTGATAAAACCACTATAAATTGCTTCTACTTGCAAACAACCATTTAAGACTAAGATTGTTAAAGATGTCAATGTACCAAAGGCATGTCTTCTAAATTCTCATGTTTTTAAAGTAATAACTTCTTCAACTTAGTCATTCCATCAAATCTAATATGAATCTTCTTCAAATTTATACATTCATCAAAATATAATTCTTTAAGATTTTTGAGATTTGAAAAGCCATTTTCAATTGCTTCCAATTGTAAATAATGACTTAAGTCTAAGTCTTTCAAATACATTAATGCATCAAAGGCATCACTCTTAATTCTTATCTTTTTATAATTTTTTAGCTATAGTTTTTTTAAAGATGAAATATTAGGCAATTCCAAAGGTAGATTTTTAAAATTCTTATATCTTCATAATAATAACATCTTCAACTTTTTCATACCATCAAACCTAGCATGATTCTTTTTCTAACTTATATATTCAATAAAGTGTAATTTTTAAAGATTTATAAAATTTGTAAAGCCACTTTGGATTGCTTCCAAGTGCAAACAACTACTTAGAACTTAGAATGTCAAAGATGATAATGCATCAAAGGCATTACTCTCAATTTTTATCTTCTTATATTTATATAAATTAAATTTTTTTTAAAATAAAATATTAGGCAATCCTAAAGCCATGTCTTCTAAATTCTTGTATCCTTCAAATGATAATGTTTTTAATTTTATTATGCTACCAAACCTTATATAAATCTTCTTTAAGTTGATACATTTGTAAAGATGAAGTTCTTGAAGAGATATTAGATTATTAAAGCCTTCTTTTATTGTATGCAAATTCATTCATTTTCTTAAGTTTATTCTTATTAAAGAAGATTTAAAATGAATTCTTTCACCAATGCTTGCTATATTTTTGCAACTTTGTAAATTCAAGTACCTCAATATCTTTATATTAAAAAATATACTTATAATATTTCTTAAGTTTGTATATACTTCCAAATCAAGATTTTTCAAAATCATTTCTTCACCTTTATGAAAATCTAAGTATTCAAGTTTTAAACAATCTTTTAAATTCAATATCCTTAACTACTTTATACTTGATGCATCAATACAAAATAATGTTAGAGTTGATAAATCAATCAATTCTAATATAACAACCAATTTAATATACTTTTGGTATATAAGGTTTAAAATAACTTTTGTATTATCTTTTAATAAGACTATGCTACTTGATTCAAAAAAATAAATCTTTAATTACTTTAATTTATCAAATTATTCTATTACTTTTGTATTTGTATATGCCATAAAATTCAATAGTTAAAGATAAAGTAACTTGACTTTTATACCACCATATGATTTTAAATGACTTTTATTACTTTTAAAACAAATGCCTCTTACATTCAATTATTTTATAATATAAATCATATTTTATATTAGAAATTGTATAATATGGTTATAATTAAATTTTTATTTGATAAATATAAAGTGCATAAAATCTTATCTATCTATATATAAATTTGTATAAGAATACATATATGCATCATATATTGAATAACTTAATAAGTTTCCAATCATACCTTTAATTTATAATTTTTAAATGATTTACAACTTTCATTCCATATTCAAATTCTATTTAAATTTTCTTTATAAATCCTTTGACTTATATCTTGTAACAAATCATACATATTTAAAATCCTAATTTTGTCTATTTTGATAAAGGACCTCTCTTTGAGTATTGTAACTACTTCTTTGTATTTTTTAAATTCATATGTATAAAGTTGGATAATTGAGTCTTTATACATAACTGTGTCTTAATCTATATATCTTTGCAAAATAAATGTAATACATCTAAAAATATTACTTTTTTTATTTTTTATTTTTTATTTTTTTTAATATCACTAAGGTCATCAAAACTAGGCTTTAACTTTGTCCAAATGTCTTTAAAATCAAAATATATATTGGTTCTTTTCAACCTTTGCAAAGCTTGCTTCTAAATAAAAAGTCTTGTTTGTCCATTTAAAGAAGAATCTATAATTTTTAAACTCAATGGAAGTCTAATATAAGCTTTGACCACTTCTATACAATATTCATATAAATGTGGCATATAAAACCATCCATCTTTAAAAATATGCTTATAGATTATATTCCTACTTATGCTTTGATTGAGTGGAATTAATTCTATTTTTTCTAATTCACTTATAAAATTCTTCAATACATTTCACTTTCAATTGGTGGCTATTAACTTGCTGTTATTTATACTAAACATTGTAACATCCACCAATTATTTCATATCTTCATATTTCAAAATATCATCAAAGATTAAAAGAACATTTTTTTTGAAGGATTTTAGTTAATAATTATTTTTTTTGTCAAGATTCTTGGCTTTAAATGTGTTGTCCAAATATTTCAAAGTTTTATTCAATTCTATCAAATGGCCATTTTTTAAGTTCCATAAGATGTGTGGTAAAAATATATTTCTCTTCTAATATATTTTTTTTATCTACAATGTCATTAGAATTGGATAATAACATTATTTTGTTGTATAAATTTTTAACAACATATTCTTTAAAAGCCTTTATCAATATAGACTTGCCAATGCTAAGTATTCCAACTACACCTACTATTTGATTTATAAGTAACAGCTTCTCTAATTTTGTTAATCTTAAACTAGAATTATGTTCTTTATAAAACTTTAGAATCTTGTTCAATATCTTAGAAATAATATAATACTTCAAAAAAATAAGATTTTATTATATAAAATTAATATTTCTAAAAGTAATTTGTCATACCAATTCTATGTATCAAAAACCAACACCACACAATTAACAAGAAAATTGTCTATTCCTAAAATATTACTACATTAAATAGTACTCACGTTTAAATGTTGATTAGTTGATCCATCATTGGAATTGTTCATTTTTTTAATAATATTTAATCAAAAAATTCCATAGTTGTAATATTTTCATAAAATTTGTGAAATAACTCTTCTATAGCCATGCATTAGAATTTGATACCACCATTATATTCTTTGTAAGTTGGCCTTTAAAGATCTTTTTTTTTAATTTTTAATTTTTAATTTTAATTTTTATCTCTATCAAACTCTTTAGAACTTTAAAAAATGAAGGTCTTCTTGAAGGCTTTTTTATATCCAAATATTCTTTAATCAATAATTCAACTTTCTTGCTACAATTGATATTGTGTAAGCTTTGCAATTTCTTCTTTATATTAATATAAGTATCTTCTTTATTGCAATTGCTCTTAATATAAGTCAAAACAATACAATAAACCATTCTAAAATAAAAAAAAACATATGCTTTGAATGAATCAAATTTTTTTTATATATTTCTTTGCTTTTAAAGCAATATATCCATGTATTCTACATATTCTTTCATTTGTTGGAATTTTCTTACTATTTACTTTAATTTAAATATTTTAAATTCTATTATTTTTATATATATATATATATATATATATATATTTTCATTTTTTCCATCTCAAAATCCACAATTACAAGGTTGTCAAGCTCTAGGTTTCAACGGACCACCTTCATATTATGAAGATTACACATTGCACATTCAAATTTGAATCATCTCATCAACTTTGCTTAAAAATGTCATCTTCGTAGTTTGGTTATTAAATAATAAACTTTTTAAACTTCTTTCACCTTTTTTTATACCAATTAAAATATTTATTTTATTACTTGTCTTCAACATGCAAGCATAGTAGAATACATTAATGATATTTAAATGATTTAGTTGAAATAAGATACAAGATTTTTTTTCAATAACAATAATATCATTAGCTCCTTCAAAAGATATAACTTTGATAACTTTTTGAAAATCCAACCATGTAATTACATACAAATCTACACACAAGCCCTTCATTAAAAGTATAGAAGTTTGTTTATATTCTAGATAATTAAAGACTTTAGAAAAAATCATAATATATTTTGCACTAGATTTAAATTTATGGATATAAGATTGCCATTGTAGTATGTAATTAATCAATTTGAAATCATTGGAATCATTAGATGTATTTTTTGCTACATCATTCAACTTTTCAATAATAATCTTTTATCCTTTGTAATAATAATCAAATCACATGGATCAAATTACTCACTTTTTAAGCTCCATTTCTTTATACCATCATTTTTTTGAAGCAACTTCGTAAATTGTATCATAAAACCACTTAAGTTCTAAGAACAATTCTTTGAGTGTTTTCTTCTTGGATCTTTGCATCAAAATCACTTTTTGTCAATTTATAGAAAAATTCTTCATTCCTTCCATTGTTTTTTCAAAATTTTTATAAAAAATCATCCAATAGTGGTTTCAAGTCTTCTTTGTATGATCCAACAGTAGCTTTAACTTCTTTAAAGCTTTTCTTTACATTATCCAATAAAATTTTATATTAATTTGTATTAAAAAGTTTTTCTTAAACATCCATGTCTTCAAAAACTAATCCTACTATTTTTACTCTTAGATTCAATTCAATATCTTTAAGGAGTTTCAAATATATTTTCCTACATAGATACCACATAATTAGCGAATATTCATGTAATTGTAATAGAAATTACAATGCTTATTATATACCATGACTTTAGAGTCGAATATTTGAAAATTATGTATTAAGTTTTTTTATATTTTTTTATTAGTTTTACATCATAATCATATATGATTGAATACATATCACTAGTAAAATAAATCATATTATTTATTTTATACATATAATAATTACTAGGAATATAAAATTTACTTCAATTCAATCATATTTTAAAAATCAAAAAACATCAGATTCATAAATCAAGTAGCACACAACTTTTTAATTAAGTTCATATTTAATACTCCACTATGAATATTCACATAATATATTTTATTTTAGATCAAACATACAATTTTTATTGATTATCTATATTAAATTAATTATTATATCTATATATTTATTAATTTTAAATTTTCTATAAAATTATTATTCTTCAATATTCAACAATTCCATTGTTGCGTGTATTCATAATTTAATATATCTATCACATCTTCTCTTAACTTATTATTCTATTTAGTATTATTATTTTTTTTATCCATCTTAAAATAAGTCTATCTTTTAAAATAATCCTCTCACTTAATCCCATACAAAATATTAATCTAATCTTATATCTAATCTAATTTTGAATCTAATCTTTATTTTCAATAAAACAAAGTTTATCAAAATTTTAATCCTATTTCTAACTTAATTTTAAATTTATTATACAAGGCAAATTATTCCATCTTATTTTATTTATTAGGATGATAAATATTTATAAAAGATAAAATAATTTAATGTTAACTTATAAGCCTCTATTTTACTTTCTTAAAAATTATTATCTAATTATGACTTAATTTTATACTAAATATAATATATGATTTTTACATGAAAATTTAAATATGAATCATAATTACTTCATCTTTTCTACAATTGATTCATATTTAAGTACCACCTTTTAATGCTTAATAATCTTGTTATTATATATAATTAATAAATTAATATATTATTAATATTAATTAATAAAACAAACAACCACAATCATAAATTATGTCATCTTATAAATTTATATATAAGAATAAAAAAATTAGTATTTTCTCTTTTTATTTGTTAAATCCAACTATTCATTTAAAAATTTACCCTCTTAATTTAGATACTAAATCTCAAGATTGCAAATCTCCTTTTATTCCAATAGCAGCTCTAATTTCCAAAATATTCTAAAACTTATTCAAACTAGACTTTACATAGCTTTGGCAACACAAAAATCTCATGGCAATTCCTTAATTTAGCTCTAAGAATTGCACCTTCAAAGTTATGTGATTCAAACTTATCAATCTTGATACATAAGCTATGGCTTGAAAACCTCCTTTTAATCCAACAACTACACTAATCTCTTCAATATTTTAACAGCATAAAAACCTCATGGCAATTCCATGGTTTTGCTTTAAAGATTATATCTTTAAATTTTTGTGAATCTAAATAAGTAAGTTGTGGTTTAAAAACCTTCATTTAATCCAATAGCCACATCAATCTCCTCAATATTTTAATTTCAATAATATTTTTTTTATCAGATTTGAATTTACATGGTTTTGAAAATATAAATAAAAAAACTTTACAGTAATTTTACAATTCAACTCTATCAACTATTCTTTTGAAGTTAATTGATCCAAATTGCCTAGGCTATTAGGAACATATACTTTGAAGGTTCAAAGAACCTTCTAAAATATTTTAGAGATTTTTTAGTTAATGGAAGTTGCTTTAAAAGCTTTTTAGTTGGTGGAAGTAGCTTAAGAAGCTTCATAGTTAGTAGAAGGAACTCAAGAAGCTTTTAAGTTAGTAGAAGAAGCTCAAGAAGCTTCTAAGTTGGTAGAAGCTGCTCAAAAAGCCTCCTAAATAGTTTGATGGAAGCCGCTCAAGAAGCTTCTTAGATAGGAATATATATTGGAGTCAAGGCTAAAGAGTTCTTCAATTTTAACAACCCATCACTTAGAGTTCTAGCTTACTTTTCTTGACATTATTTGTATGATCATCTAAATAATTTAAATCCTTGTCAGTTTCTTTTTTAAACTTTTTTCTATTTTAAATCTCTTCTTTTGTATTCTTCTGTCTTTAACAATTTGTCGAGACTATCTTCATCTTAAATATTAGAATTGGATCCTTCTTGTTAAATAGTGGATTATCCCTCTTCTTGAAGGTATATTAGCACTTTAAATATTATAGATTATCCTCTTCTAAACTAATATTTTTTTATTATAATATTAGAATTTTATTCTTCTTGTGAGAATGAATCATCTTTCTTCTTGAAGGTCTTAAGGCATTTTAGAAGTTATAGATTATCTTCTTTTAAATTATTATTATCTTTTTATAGATTCATTTTTTTTCTTAAAATAGCTAGAGATTAAGGTATCAATATGGTTGAATCTTTTGAGTCCAAGTTAGATGCCATTATAAGATATTCTACAACCTAATACTTATTTAATAGAAGAATCATAGGTTGGATTGGTTGGCACCTTGCTTATGGAGCAAGCATTATTATAATTTGCTCCCTTGTTTGAAAAGAAATTATCAATTTTAAGTAACTTTGAAGCTTTTATAGAAGCATTTGTAGAATTGTTTAGAGAACATGACAAGATTCATTAGACAATAGTCAAGATTTGAGCGTTGTGACAATAGATGTACTGTGCATTAGTCTATGTATCCAATTTTAAATAACTAGTATATGGCATCAATTGGAATGAAGAAGCCTTGATGATTCAATTCCATTAAGAATTAAGAGACAATATAAAGGATTTATTATTATTGCTTTTAGATTTATAATCATTCAATGAAATCATCAACCAAGCTATAAAATGTGATAATTAACTATTCCAACGTTATTAGGATTAACATTTATGGGCTTCAAAACTACAATATGTAATCTGACACATTCTTGCTATATTGGCAAGAAATTTGAATTTATATTTAAAAATAAAAGATATACAACTTGATACAATATGTATTAAACTTCTTAGTTCACAAAAAAAAAAGTATTAGATAAAAGAAGGTCTATGTTTATATTATAATGAGGAAGGCCATAAGGCTAATAATTATCTAAAGAAACAAAATCAATATATTACTAAAACTAGAAGTGTAATTATTTAGGAAAACAAAGATATTTAGCTATAATAAGGACCATACAAGTGGATAATTCAATATTATAAAATTATTCAGGTTCTTCTCTTTCTGCTCAACTTATTCATTATTTTATAATTCTTTTGTATTTTGGCCCTTAAAAGCTTCAAACAATCATCTTATTGGATTTAAGAAACATCCGCTTATTTTTTAAATAAGACATTTGCTAAGCTTCATAAAATTTCTCTAGTACAAAAATCCAAATCCGTTCATATAGAAGTAATAGATAGATGACCCTTATCCTTTGATAGTATCACTCATAAAACAACATCTATAGAAGTAGCATTTAAAAAATATAGCAATTAAATTATATTCAATGTTATTAAGACTCCTTCAAATCTTGTTATTCTTAGACTTTCTTGGTCAAAAAGCATAATTCAATTATAAATTGGAGGTCACAAAAAATATCATTTTTAATAGAAATCCTTGCAAAAAAACTTTATAAAAAGTCATAAGTTGATAAGCTTTTATTTATTATAATAAAGGTCTTTGTAAGATTGGCCAAAGAAAGAATAATATTTATTATTTATGCAATTCCAATTAAAGAAGATATGATTTCATAGGTAATTATTCCAAATCAATATAACAGATTTTAAAATATTTTTCAAAAGAAGAATGTTGATATATTATTAAAGCACCAACTATACAATTGTGCTATAGATCTTTAAGAAAGAATACAACCACCTTTTAGTCCAATTTATAAGCTTTTTCAAAATAATCTTTTGGCATTGAAGGATTATATTAATGAAAACCTTACAAAGAACTTCATCAAGCATTCAAAGTTTCCAATATGTGCACTTATATTCTTTGTAAAGAAAAAGAATAGTTCCTTGTATATGAGCATTGATTATTAGGGATTGAATAAGATAACAATAAAAAATTATTATCCACTATTGTTAATCTTAGAACTTTTAAAACAACTTAGCCAAGCCAAGATCTATACTAAGATAGATCTTTGTGGAGCATACAATTTAGTAAAGATTAAGAAGGGAGATGAATGGAAGACCACATTTTGAACAAAGTATAGACATTTTGAATATAATGTCATATCCTTTGGATTAATAAATGTACCCGCTATCCTTTACTATTTAATAAATGATATTTTTTAAATTCATCTAGACAAGTTCATGGTGATCTATCTTAATGACATCTTATTCTACTTAAAAAATCTAGAAGAATATGAGGAGTATGTAAAATTGGTATTACAAAAACTATAAGATGCAAGTTTATATGCCAAGCTAGAGAAGTGTGTATTTCATCAATCAAAGATGGAATTTTTGAGATACATCGTATCTACTAAGGATTTTATAGAGGTTTTGATAGAGATTCCAAGAAGATAGAGGTTGTTTTATAGTATACTATTTTAAAAATTATAAAAGATGTACAATATTTTTTTAGATTTAATAACTTCAATTGGATCTTTATAAAAAATTATTCTCAAGCTATTTTCCCTCTTACTTGATTGATATGCAAAGATAAATTAAAATAGGAGTTTCAAGCAAAAAAGGCATTCTAAGATCTCAAGATAGCATTCACTATAGTTTCAATCTTGATACTATCAAGAATAAAAGAATATAAAATAAGAGACTTAAATTAGAAAAGGTTTTAAGAATAAACAAATAAAAATTTGAATTATCTAAATGAATACACAAATAATATCAAAAAAAATGAATTAGAACTCCAAGAGATTTGTTGTTGAAACCAAAAAACTCTTCAGCCTTGACTTCTATATATATCCTTGTCTAAGAAGCTTTTTGAGTGGCTTTCATCAAATTAAGAAGCTTTTTGAGTGGCTTTCATCAAATTAAGAAGCTTCTCAAGCTCTTTCTACCATCTTGAAAGCTTTTTGAGCTCCTTCCACTAACTATGAAGCTTCTTAAGCTACTTTCACCAATTAGAAAATTTCTCAATTAACTTTCACTAACTAAAAATTTTTTAAAATATTTTAGAAGGTTTTGTAAACTTTCAAAGTATATATCCTTAACATCACCTCCTTTTCTAGTAACAAGTTCCAAAAAGAGCTTATACCTTTGAAAATCATTTTATATACATAGAAAATCAAAAATATGCTACAATAATGAAGCTATATATTTTGTTCTTTGTTCTTGGATAATAGGTTCTATTGATCCTCAAAGAAATTATCTACAGGCTTAAGTTAGTACTTTTATTATTGAAATATTCTATTTAAGGATTTAATCTTCATTGTAATCTTTAAAACACCCTTCAAACAAGATCTCAAGCTTAGAAGGATTTACCTTTCCAAACTCAAGCAATATTATTATAGCTTGAGCATTGGAATCAAGACCTATATGATTGGATGTTGCTCCTAATGGCTCTAATTATTATCATACTTGATACTAAAATATATTGTCTTCACTTTATTCTATTGAAGGCTGTAAAAATTACATTAGTTTGTTCAAAGCTTGCATAGTAAGTGAATCTTGTGAATCTTATTTTGTTAGATCTCTCAATACTTGAAGGTTGGATATAATGATTGATTTTTTTCTATCATTCTATTCTATCTTGAAACAAATGACTGCATATTAATAAAGACTTTAGTTTAACTCTCTCCTTCTTATGAGTATTTTTTAAATCTAATCTTTATCAAGAAGTTATCATCAAACATGTTTAAATTTGTGGAGATAAAATTGATAAAATTCATGTACCTTTTAAGACACATTGGCAAGATTTTTGGCCAATTTTTATATGCATTCATTGATATCATATCTATACCAATGAACAAGATATTCCAATTTGTTCTATCTTTCTTGTGAATCAAGCATCTTTTTGACCTTGTATTCTTCATGATTTTTAATTTTAATACTAGATGATGATTATTATATTCTTTGTAGAATATATGACTTTCCATATGGCTCCAAAAGAGAGATATGAAAAATTAGATGTACCTTCATAAAAGATGATAGTTCCAAGGAATATGCCATTAGATTAATTTGCTTGTGGATAGAAAATGGTCCTAACCTCCAATAGTCTAACTTATTACATGGCTGCTTGATCTTAATGTTTTATCACAAAAGCCATATTTTATTTTTAATATAAAAAATAGACAATTAATTTCTAAATCTAATTACAAATATCTTATAAGCATCTTAAGTTGCTTACAATTGAAGCTTTAAGGTTGTTTGATATTGTAATAGATGTTTTATAAACCCTTCAACTACTAAATTGTTGTTATTTGGCATAGTCTACAGATTAAGTTTCAAGTAATAACCATAATTGGAATAAAATGGTATTTATTGAATTGAAGCATTAATAATATTATTATATATAAATTTTACAAACAATAGATATAAGATTTAATTGTCTTGTCAATAGTAGGTACTGCATTGTAAATATTGCTTCAAAATTTGTTTGATTTGTTTTATTTAGTTGTTAGTTTGAGGATGAAAAGCCAAAAAAAATTTAATATCCACCTTCAATATTTCAAAAAGATATCTTCAAAACTTAGATACAAATTGGAATCGTCAATTAAATATGATATCATCTCATAAGCCATGATATCAATATATATTGTCAAGAAAGAGCCTTGCTATTTCTTGATTAAAAGCAATCTTTTTATAAGAACTAAATGACCAATCTTTGTGAGTCAATCAACCACCATAAGGATATTGTCTAATGAATTGGATAGTAGCAGATTCATAATAAAATCCATAAAGATAGAAGACTATGATCACCTTTGAAGAGATAAGGGTTGTAAGAATCCATAAATATAATGTCTAGGATTCTTGAACCTTAAACAGATGTCACAAGAGAATATATAGTCCTACATAGCCTTCTACATTTGAAGCCACCAAAAATCTTGGAAAATAAATTCAAAGATTTTATTAAATCCAAAGTGATCCATAATTGGAAAGTCATGGCAAGATTGAAAAATGTGCAATCATATTGATCCTTTTGGAATATACAAACATTCTTCAAAATATAAAAAATCTTCTTCAAATTTGAATTTATTAGCATTTTTATTGAGGCAATGCTTGATATTAAGGGCCAAAGCATCATCAATCGTTGTAACACGCACCTCATTGAAGAAACTAGAATCAATAAGTGTGGATGTAATAGTGGTGCAAAGGCAAAATTGCTCCAATTTTGATAAAGTTATATATTGTTGATATAAGATATAATCTCTTTAATAAAGTATTAGATAATTCTTATTGCTTCCTAAGTTGATAAATGATAAAAAAGTTAAATCAAGATAATAACATATTCTATTGAGCTTGGCAGCAATTAAGAACCTAAGTTGATATAAAATATTTTAAATTCTTATAATTTATGTATACAATCATAAAATGCATTGTTCTTTCAAAAAAATGATGCCATTCTTGAAAAGAATCTATAATAGCAAGAAGTTCTTTATCATGGATTTCATAATTAATTTTGACAACAAAAAACTTTTGAAAATAAAATGCAATAGGATGGAGTTTATCATCTATACCTATTTATGAACATATGATCTTTAGTGCAAAATTTGAAGTATCAATTTTCATGTAGAATGCTTTTATAAAATCTAGATGCACTAAGATTGAGGTTGTGATAAATGCCATCTTGAGGTCTTAGAATGCTTTTTCCATTTAAGGCCTCCATTTTAAATTGTCTTTATAAGTCAATCAAGTAAGAAGGACGGCAACTTAAGAATAATTTTTAATAAAAATTTGATAGAAGTTAGCAAATCCAAAAAAACATTATATATTTCTCACAATCTTTAGAATGGCATATTGCATAACTCCCTCCACCTTCTTGGGATCTATTATTAAATTTGTAATAGATATAATGCATTTCAAAAATTCCATCTTTGATTGATAAAATACATATTTCTCTAACTTGGCATACAAACCTGTATCTCACAGCTTTTGTAATACCAACTTTATATACCCTTCATGTTCCTCTAGATTTTTTGAGTAGATCAAGATGTCATTAAGATAGATCACTACAAACTTGTGTAAATATTTTTAAAAGATATCATTTATTAAATGCTAAAAGATAGTAGGTACATTTTTTAATCCAAAGGGCATGATATTATATTCAAAATGTCCATATTTTATCCAAAATGAGGTCTTTTATTTATTTCTCTCCTTGATTTGTAATAAGTTATATGCTCTATAAAAATCTATTTTAGTATAGATCTTGGCTTGGCCAAATTGTTCCAAAAGTCTTAAAATTAATAGCAGTAGATAACAATTCTTCACCATTATCTTACTCAATCCTTAATAATTAATGCACATACGCAAAAGACCATCTTTTTTCTTCACAAAGAATATAGCTGCACTTGTTGGAGACTTTAAATACTTGATGAAGTTCTTTGTAAGGTTATCATTAATATAATTTTTCAAGATCAAAAGATTGTTTTGAAAAAGATTATAAATTGGGCCAAAAAATGGTTGCATTCCTTTTTGAAGATTTATGGTACAATCACATGGTCAGTGCTCCAATAGTATATTAGCATTCTTTTTCTAGAAAACATCTTAAAATTTGCTATACTACTTTGAAATATTTGTCAATGAAGTCATATCTTTTTTAATTGGAGTTACATAAATAACAAATGGTGTATCTTCTTTGGACAATTTTATAAAAGCCATAACTCCAACAAATAAAGATTTATCAACTTGTGAGTTTTTATAAAGTTTTCTTGCAAGAATTTCTATCAAAAATATTATTTTTTGCAATCTCTAATCTATAAATGAATTATATTTTTCCAACAAAGATAATTCAAGAATAATAAGATTCGAAGGAGTCCTAATAACATTAAACACAATTTGGCTACTATAATCTTCAAGTAACACTTCTATAGGTATTTTTTCATATGCAATACTATTAAAGGATAAAGGTGGTTCATCTATTATCTCTATATAAATAGATTTGGATTTTTGTACTAAAATAATTTTATGATGCTTAACAAATAACTCATCTAAAAAACAAGCAAATGCCCTTCAATTCAACAAGGCAATTGTTTGAAGCTTTTGAGGGCCAAAATACAAAAAAATATAAAGTAATGAGTAAGTTGAATAGAAAGAAAAGAACCTAAATAGTTTTTTAGTATTGAATTGTTTAGATACACAATCCCTATTGTGACTAAATATCTTTATTTTTCTAAATATTTATACTTTTGATTTTGGTGATGCGTCAATTTTGTTTCTTCAAAAAATTATCAACCTTATGGCCTTCTTTGCTATAATACATGCATACACTTTCTTCCATCTGATGTTTTCTTTTTTATAGACTAAAAGGTTTAAAAAATATCAAGCTACATATCTTTTACTTCTAAATGCAAATTCAAAATACTTGCCGATGTAGTAAGAGTGTGTCGGATTGCATATTGTCTTATTCAAGCCCATGATCATTGATCTTAATGACGTTGGAATATTTGATTATCATATTTCACGGTTTGATTAATGACTTTATAGAATGATTGTGGATCCAGAAGTGCTAATATCAAATCCTTCACATTGTCTTTTAATGTTTAATAGAATTGATTCATTAAGGCTTCTTTGTCCTAATTAATGTTGCATGCTAGTTGCTTAAAATTGGATATATATATTGATTCAAAGTGTGCTCCTTGACATAATGCTTGGATCTTAATTGTTGTCTAACAAGCCTTGTCATGTTCTCTAAATGCTTCTACAAATGCTTCCATGAAAACTTTAAACTTATTCAAAATTGATGATCATTTTTCAAATAAGAGAATAAACCATGATAATACTTGCTCCATAAGTAAGGTACCAATTAATTCAATCTCTAATTCTCCTATTGAATAAATATTATATTATAGAACCATTGTCATGTTGTAACACGTTTATATAGTGAAAAGCATGAATAAGAATAATTTCTACTTAATACTTGATTATCTTGGTTCAATAGGAACTTAAGATATTTAAGAAAAGATTTATGAAAGTCTTTTAGATTATTTTCTTGTTTTAATAGCTAATAGTTAAAAGTTAGTTATTAAATTTTTCTTCTAGGTTGTACAAACTCTATTACTGCTTTTAAAAAGCCATAAGTTAATAAAAATAGGATAGAAAAGATAAATAATTAAAATATTTGATACTAAGATTAAATTCATGATAGGATTAAGCTTAAAAATCCTTAGAATTAGTTGGATAGATACCTAAGGATTGATCGTATATGAGACAGGGGCAAAAGCAGACCTCCAACAACAAAAGTGGCCACCAACAGCAAGGGGTTAGGTCATTTGGAGATCGGCAATTAGGGTTGGAGGATTAGCTTCAAGCTCATTTTGAAGACATTAGGCTTGTTTTTGTAGGGTTTGGAAGGACTTAGCAATTGCTATCTAAAGTCATGATTTATACTATAGGTTAAGTTTTTATATAATAAAGATAGCACTAGCACTTTTAACTATTGTATGTAATTGAAGTAACATCTATGATTTCAAATTTGATAATGTATAGGTGGTTAAGTGTGCTAAGACTAAGTAAAAATTCATAACAATTTGACAATGCAATTGAGATTTACGTGATCATTAATATGAAGACATACAAAAAATTGGCTATTAAGATTTTTTGAGGTTTCTATGATATCTAATGATCTATTAGTTGAATTATAGTGAAATTTGGCATAGTCTTAGAAGACTTGAAAGGCAAGCTATATATCAAAATTTAGCTGAAATTAATAGTTGGAAAAGGAGAATTTGCTACTAGGATATCTATATCAACCTTCAAGCCAATGGCCAAGTGACATTAGTGCAAGTTTTGGTTAATTTTCCACAATTTGTAAGTTGGATTGGATTAAAACTTTTTGAGCATATAGAAGACTTATATTTTTATTTCTATGCAAAATTTTATACCAAGTTGATAGTTAGATAAAAAATTATAGCTTATTAAAATTCACTAAATAAGACTAGAACTTGTAAAGAGAAATCTTAGTTGCTTGATTGTGACAAGTAACAAAGCAATTGAGATTTATATGTAGATAAAGTTATGAAGAAGAGAGTTCTTAAGCACTTTGTATTGACTTAAGTACTCTCATATTGATATTCAATCACATTCTTCTTATATGGATAAAACTTATTAAGGATTCTTGGATATTTATAAATCGCAACTTCACCGTCCACAGCCAGGTGCCCGATGCATTTTCAAATAGGACAACATGTCATACAACACAATTACTAATAGAATTTGATTAATAAAATTTCAAAACTTTAAACATGTACCATCATATTTTTTCAAAAGACTAACTTGAGACTCTTTACATTGTTGAATGGGTAGATTTCCTTGGCGTAGTATAGATAGTACTACATCTTTAAGCATAAGAGAAGATGGATGCAGTCTAGGTTGTGCTATTCTAGATATTGTCTTGTTATAAAGTTTTACAACAACCTCTTTAACCTTTGCAGTTCTAATAAATAAGGTAATAAAAATACTTGTAATGGCATCTAACTTGAACTCAAAATATTTAATTATACTAATATCTTGATCTCTAGCCATTCTAAGAGAAAGAAATAAATAAATCTATACAAAGATAATATCAATTTAGAGGAAGATAATCCACAACCTCTAAAATGCTTTAAAATCTTCAAAGAGAGAGGTGATCCACTCTCTTATAAGAAGGATAAAATTCTATTATTGTGATGAAGAAAATATCAATTTAAAAGAGGATAATCTATAATCTTTGAAGTGCTAATATATCTTCTATTATAGACATACTTCAAGTCACTATATTCTAAAGCTTTCTTTAGTCTTTTAGAACCTTTCGTAGTCTTTTAGAATCTTCTGTAGTCTTTTAGAATCTTTTATAGTTTTTTAAAAATCTTCCAAAATCTTCTAAAATCTTTTTTAGTCTTCTAAAAATCTTCCATAGTCTTCTAGAATCTTCTAAGCACTTCTTGTAGCATTGTAGAATCTTCTTGAATCTTCTTTAGTCTTCTTAAACTTACCTTAGTCTTCTAGAATCTTCTTTAATCTTTTAGAATCTTCTAAGATATTCTTAAAAGATTGAATAGGACATATGTCTTGTAATATAAATAAGGGACAAGACTAAGGTGCACCTCAATCTTGCCAATACAAGTCTTGAAGCAATTCAAAGTGTTGTCTTATTTCTTGATATCAATCTAGTCTCTTGTTCTTATCAATCATCTAGTTCTTTGTTTTTGTTCATATATTTATTTTTTCTTGAAATTATTCTATTTCTATAATCTTTTCTTTATTTTTTTGTTAACCTGCTATCTTACATCCTTAGCAATTTGGCAAGATTATCTAAGTAATCATATCAAAATTTTGATTTTTTGATAGAGAATGGATTACCCCTCTTCTTGAAGATATTATTGCATTCTAGAGGAATGTGGATTACCTCCTTTTTGATTGATTACCTCCTTGTTGCAATTTGATTGTTCTTTGGAAAGAATGAATTATCCCTTTTTTATGATATATCACTATATTTTAGAGGTTGTTGATTATCCTCCTCTAAATTAATATTTTTTAGAATTTTTTTTTTTATTATAAAAAATATTATATTAATGACTTGTTGATTTTTTCTTTATAAGTATGGGAGTAGATCAAGTCATAGGATGTGTATCCTCACAAATAGAGAATAGAGTGGTGATTCTTGTAGATCTTCAAGCTCTTTTGGTTATTGTACAAGAAGAAATAATATTCTTTCATAATCCAAATTTTTTTTTATAAATGGAGCAAATATTTGAAGAAACTAAATGAAAGATTCATAGTTTGCAATAAGAAATTATACAATTGAAGGAAGCAAGCGGAAGACAAGCTATGCACATAAGTTTTCTAGAAGCTCCAAGGGTTGTCATGAAAGAGCCAAAGGCTAGCATGCTTGATAAATTTGATGGAATGAGATTCAACTTGTGAGGGTTTGTGCAACAAGTATGACTTTACTTACAACTATATTCTTCTTATTATCTAGATGGATTCATTTAAGTGGCTTTTGTAGATACCTTTTTATCAAGAAGTATTCAATTATGATTTGTTCTATTATTGGAAAAGAATTCTCTAATCTTCTATAATTTTGAGGCTTTTATGAAAAGATTTACTACTGCATTTGGAGATAGTGATTGAGATAGGGTGATAGAAAGAAAGATTCAAAACCTATAATAAGAACAATATTCAGTTATAATTTATGCCGTAGAATTTGAACAACTTACTTGTGATCTTGATTGGAATGATAAGGCTTTTATGACTAAATTCCATTATGGCCTAAAAGACAATGTGAAGAATTTATTGATTATAATGCCAAAAGTGAAAAATTTAAAAGAACTTATATCTAAAGCTATTACTTGTGACAATTACCTATTTGAATTATAACAGAAGAGGTGATCAATTTTTAACAATATTTATCAAGATATGTCTCCTACATCCTCAAGAATATTGGAGAAGCCATTAACATATCTTGAACCCATGCAGATTGATGCAATTCAATTCAAACCATTAATACTAGCAAAAAAGACTAGACATTGATAAGAGAATCTATGTCTATATTGTAAAAGACCTAATTATAAGGCAGCAAATTGTTTGAACAAGTCTAGAGAATTCAAGACATGAGATATAATATCTAAATTGGAGAGGTCAAAAAACAAAGACGTCTAGTCACAGTAGAGACCTTGCGGTTGGACACCCCTAAATCTAAAGTATCAAAAAAAGGACTCTTCCTACCTCCAGACCCAACATTATGTTTTATACTTCTTGTGCATATAAGAACTCTAAAATAAGAGATTTCTGCTAAAATCCTTTTAGATACTGGAGCCTCAACATGCTTTATGGATAAGGATTTTGTAACCAAGCACAACTTAGTACTTGTAAAGAAAATCCATCCCACACCAATTGAAGTCATTGATGGATAAAACCTTATATTATGAGATATTATAAAAAAAATCCAACTATTGGAAGTGATACTAAAAGATCAAGTATCATGCATTATCTTCAATTTTATTTAATGTCTAACAAATCCTATTGGACTCTCTTGATTTAAATTACATAATTTTGATATTCATCGAAATTTACGAAAGATTTTCTCAAGATTCAAATATCAAAAGAAGAAATAAGGTGCTACTTCATTTTTTGGAGCTAAAGTATTTATATAGGCAACAAAAAAAAAGGTTGCATTTGCATTGTATATTATCTTAATGAAAGATCCAATATAACAACTCAATTAAGATATTCTTAGTTAATACCATGACTTTAAAGATGTATTTGAAAAAAAAAATAGACATGTTACTAGAATACCATCCTTATGATTGTGCAATCGAATTACAAGATGGAGCTCAACCTCTATTTGGTCCAATTTATAATCTCTCACAAACGGAGCTTACAACCTTGCAAGAATATATTGATGAAAACCTAGGAAATTTTTTTATTAGACATTCAAAATCACCTATGAGAGCCCCTATCTTATTTATGAAGAAGAAAGATGGTTCTTTACATATGTGTATTGACTATCAAGGTTTGAACAATTTAATTATAAAAAATTACTATTAATTACCATTAATCTCAAAATTATTGGAACAATTAGAATAGGCAAAGATTTTTATAAAGATTGATTTGAGAGGCGCCTACAACCTAGTCAAGACTGAAGAAAGAGATCAATAGAAGACAACATTTCATATAAGGTATAGACGTTTTGAGTATAATGTTATATCTTTTGGACTTACAAATATATTTATAATCTTTCAACATATGATGAATGACATCTTACAAGAATACTTAGATGACTTTGTAATCATCTACTTGAATGACATCTTGATCTTCTCTAAGAACAAACAAGAATATGAATATCATGTATATATGGTATTGGAGAAACTACGAGAAAGTGGATTGTATGCCAAATTGGAGAAGTGCTCTTTCCATCAACCATCAATCAAATTTTTGAGATATATTACTTCAAAAAATAGAATTTTTATGGATCCAAAGAAGATACAACTGTTATAGAATAGAAACAAATGTCATCAATGAGAGATGTATAATATTTTTTGGATTTTGTAAATTTTTACAAAATCTTCATCAAAGATTATTCTAAAATTGCGACTCTATTAACATGACTTATAGGCAAAGAAAAATTTATTTGGGATGACAAGGCCAAAGAAGCATTCAAGAAGCTAAGAGAATCTTTCATTTCAGCTCCTATATTTGTCCATGCGGATCCAACAAAACCATTCATTCTGGAAATGAATGCCTCAGATTTTGTATTTAGATTTTTATTCTTTCAAATTGGTGATGATGGTCAATTACATCCAATAGCATTCCATTCTCAAAAAATTTCAGCTGTAGAAATCAATTATGAGATCTATGACAAAGAATTATTCACAATTATTCATGCTTTTGAAAAGTGGCGCTATTTGCTGGAAGAGGCTCAATACAAGATCATGGTATATATTGACCATAAAAACTTAGAATATTTTATGAATGCTCAAATTTTAAATTGTAGACAAGTACTACAGACCATGTCATTATCTCGGTTTGATTTTGTGATTATATATTGTGTGAAAAAATTTCAAGGGAAACGGGATGCCTTTTTTCAACAATCATATCTTGAACTAAGAATAAGAGATATTATATTGGATGAACAAAAATGAGTCATGTTAAAGCCGTCCAATTTGCAGTTGAAGACATTGACAATATCTACTTATACAGATATATCTGTCAAAATAGAAATCCACAAAACAATGAAGACAAATCCATTTGTAGAGAGTATTTAGCAATATCTAAAAAATACATATGTAGAAGAAAATAATAATTTCAAGTTCAAAGATGGAATGTTATATTTCAAAGATCTTTTGTATGTTCTTCTAAGCCCTATAAGACTTCAAATTCTTTAAGCACAATATGACTTTCTACCAACTGGATATTTTGGCTTCAATAAGATTTTGGAATTAATATCAAGAGACTATTGGTGGCCTCAAATGTAGAAATTGGTGAAAGAATTCATCCAATCATACAAAATTTGTGTCCAAGCAAAGGTCTTAAGATACCAACCATATAGACTTCTCCAACCACTTCCAATTCCTAAGGGCCCATAATAATTGTTATCCATTGACTTCATTATACACCTCCTGATTTCAAATGGAAAAGATTCAATTTTTGTGGTGGTAGACCATCTTACCAAGATGGCACATTTTATCCCATGCAACAAGGCTATTTCTAGGGGGGAAAGAGCTAAGCTTTTTATTGATAATATTTATCAAATATATAGCCTTTCAAGTGACATCATTTCAGACCAAGGACCATAATTTGTATCAAATTTTTGAGGAGTACTATTTCAACTTTTGAAGGTCAAGATCAATCTTTCATCAGCTTATCATCCTTAGACAGATGGTCAAATAGAATGAGTGAATTAGATCTTAAAATAATATCTTTATTGCAATATAAATTATCAACAAGATGATTGAATGGACCTCCTACTATTGGCCAAGTTTGCATATAATAACTCCGAACATTCTTTGATGAAGCAAACTCCATTCTTTTCAAATTATGGATATTATTTTAAAACAAATCCATTTTGAATTGAAGATGTAGAAAGTCCTATTGCAAAAAATCAAGCTACCTACTTAAAAGCCATCCGTGAAGAATTAAAATTCCAACTGCAAATAACTTAAGATCAATATACATACTATGTAGATATTCATTGCAAGAACCAACCAAAGTTCAATATAGAAGATTATGTTTGACTACTCTGGTAAAATATACAAATAAATTGACTATCATAGAAATTAGACTATCAAAGACTTGAACCATTTATAATTCTACACCAAGTAAATCTAGTAAATTTTTGTCTTGAACTATCAAATAGCATGCATATTCATCTAATTTTTTGTGTCTTATTTCTAAAAACCTATTATAAATCAAGTATTATTGGAAGAATTCTTCCACCACCAATCCCGATTGAAGTCAATCAAGAGCTAGAATATAAAGTAGATGAATTATTGGATTTGTGCATAAGATATGGAGAATTGAAATATTTTATTTATTGAAAGGGCTATAGAGTTAGCAAAAAGAAATATATGAACCTTCAAATAATCTTAATAATACACTTGAGAAAGTTTACAAATTCTATTAATAATATCTTAGAAAACCTAGATTTAATCACTATTGAAGATTTTGTGGACACTAACATCTCTTGGCTTCTATATGATGCTTTTCTACCAATAAAAAAAGACCAATATAAGAAAAGAAGAGTGTCATGGACATAAGATTTATTCTAATAATTATCTAATTAATATAAATTGATAGAAGTATGTAAAATAAATTAATTTAATAATATTTTATAGAGAAGCTTTCTAAAAGCTTCATAAATGCGGAATCACCTTTATATATATATATATATATATATATATATAGGTGATTGATAGATTAGAAATGTGGCCAACAAGCTAGCCATATATCGTACATGTTGGTAGTTTATGAAACAAACTAGTCATGTGTTGCACATGTTAGTAGCTTGTGGAACAAGCTAAATATGTGGCGCACATATAAAAAACTTGTCTTTCAAGTTTTGACATGTGTCTTGCAAATTAGACACACATTGGAGGTCTTATAGAATGCCTATCGTATTGTAATTACTTATAATATGTAAAAATTAGTTAAAACATATTATATGTTTATGGGTCTAGATGTGTGTTAGAATGGTTAGTAAATTAAATTAAAAATGGTTGATAGAAGAAACTTTATTTTATTTTATTTTTACTTGTTTTTATTATAGTATTTAAAATTATAAGATCTAAATGATTAGTATGAAGCCTTGAGAGAAGGTGGGAGCCTAAGGATGAAAATTTAAGCTAGCAGGAGGCTAATTGAAAAGGATGAAAGGAAGGCATGGTCGGATGAAGGCAAGGAATAAAAAACCTCATCCCTATTGGTCGAATACCATGTCCAATGGACTTTGAGGAGGGCATTTAGAAATTAGAAGTTAGGATTGTAAATTTTAGGATTTTGGATACAATTTGTGTACAAAAATTAGAAGATTTGGAATTAGAATAAAGAAGTTATAGCTATTTGAAGTTAAGGTGTCAATTTGAGATATATTATTATTCTTTTAAGTATAGGAGGAGTTTTACGATAGCTTTTGGAGATTGAAACAAGCGGCTAAAATGGCAATTTTAAAACCTATATCTTTATTGAAGAAATTATTTCATTTAGAGTTCATATGAAGGAGCTATAGGGCGTTGAAGGCGGCGCTTCTAAATCAAAGGCAGTAAGTGAGCGGTTTTATTTGTAGTAATGGTTGGAGCCATAATTTGAGTTTTCGGAAAATTTTTTGGCTTAAATTTCTTGGAAAATGTGACATTTTGTGTTAAAAAGCTATACATACAAATTTCATGGCATTTGAGCATATAGTTTGTGAGATATGAAGAAATTTGTATGTAGGTGTATAAAGACAAGGGTTTGAAGCGACTATTAGGGTTTTTAGGATATCTCAAGATCCGCAATGAATTTGCAGTTGAAATTTGTTGTGGAGGTTGATAAAAATACATCAATATCTTATGTAAAATTTTACTATGTTTGGATGATCAGATCAGAAGATATGAGGTGTTGAAATTCAGAAAAATTTCCACATAAGGATATAAAAGATTTTAGAGGATTTTATCATATTTTGGATGTTATTGATTATTTGAGGCTTATGTATTTGATATAATTGCTCCAAAAGAGAAAATATATATATAAACTTAGAACTTTTCTCATTTTGAAGCTTGATTGAGAAATTAGTAATAGCTAGAAGCTCAACGCTTTTTTGAGGCAAACTCTCTCTACCTCGACACCGCCACGAAGTTTTTAGACAAATAGTATATATAGAGACAAGTGTGAAGCTTTCTTCATTCTTGTCAATTTTTTTTTTGTTTCTAGTCTAGTTCAAGAGTCTCATGTATTTTCTAGTCTTTGGCAATAGCTATTCCAATTTCTTCTTGAATATACATATTTTTTTATTTCTATTTTATTATTTACATTTAACATAGTTTTTATTAACTTATGTATTTATTTTAGTTTGTGTCTTTGATATATTGACAAGAATAAAGATTATAATATTAAAGCTTTATCTTTTTTTGGTTAAAAATAGATTATCTTTTTGAAATGAGAGAAATAATGCTCACAATGCTCACAAATGAGAGAAATAATGCTCACAATGCATCAATTCAATGCACCACCATAAAAAACAACAAGATTAGTAGGAAGTGAATATATAGAGATGATTCAAGTTGCTTTAAGCCATACCACTTCACCTACGATTGAATACCATTCAAGCATCAAAGAACCAAAAATTAGTCTGTCGGAGAAGTTTAATGGCACCAGATCTAAGTTTTGAGGATTCATCAATTAAGTACAACTAGCAATTGAACTTCAATCCCAAAGCTATCCAACTCAAAGGTCATAAGTTAGATTTATTATAATACTACTTTCAGGCTCTACTTTACCATGATTTTCATCCTTTTTTAAACAACGTGATTCAATATTGGATAAATTGGAGGCATTTTTAGTGGAATTTTGATCTATGAATAGAAAACATGATGTAATTCATGTCACAACCAACAAGATCTGCATCTTACAACAAGATAATTGATTAGTGACATCATATGCTTCTTAATTCCGACAATTTGTAATTGACACCAAGTAAGATGATGCTGATTTTATTAGCCAATTTTTCTATGAATTATAATATGAGATAAAGAAATTGACGTTCAACTTATTTGATCCCTAGACATTGAATCAAGCAATTGATTTTGCTGTGAAGTGTGACAATTGGCTTTTTGAATTTCTATATGAGAATTGCATAAGAGAACCTCAACGTTACTATAATACAATAGCAATATCAACGTCTTTTCAGTATATATATTTAGAAATAAAAGACATACAAATTGACTTGGTATGTTTTCAACCTCTTATTGAATAAAAAAAGACTTTTTGTTGTCAAGAAGAATTATTTTTAAATTATAAAGAATCTAAGTACACTGCTCAATATTGTCCAAAGAAATGAGGCAACCACAAAATGAGGAATATGCATGCCAAAGAAGATAATATGTTGGAAAATGAGTTTGTCCAACTTCAATAGGAACCATTCTCATATGGCATGGTTTTCTATTAGGGAATACATTTGGTACTTGGTTGTAGAGAGTTTACATGAAATTTATTGGCTAAACTTCAATAAGTGATTTTTTCTTAATAAAAAAGATAAATAATATAATAATATTACAAAAAAAAAAGGATATAGATAAACTCTCTTATATTTAAGTAGATTTGTATAAAAAAGATTCAAATTTCTACAAAAATCCTTCAAAACTTTATTCATCAACAAAGACTTATTTCTTGTCAAACTTTAGAGTTCTATAATTCTTAATCAAGCCATTTAATTTCTATAAAATTTTCTCCAAAGTGTAGATAATACTTTTAACTTCTACCACAAAAAAGAATTGATAATAAATTTATTTTTGATCATCCAATATCTTGAAAATCCTAGCAAGTATATAAAATCCTAGCTCAGAAACACCCGAGTACTACTTTCCTCATATCTATTAAGGACATAAATTAAAAAAAGATATATAATCTAATAAAAACTATATTAAAATAAATTCACAAAATAAAAATAAGAAAGTATGTATATTCAAAGGAAAACTAGAATGGCTATTGTCAAAGACTGGAAACATGAAGACTCTTGAAACTAGACTAAGATCAAGAAAGGAGTTGACAAGAGTGAAGAGGGCTTTACTCTTGCCTCTATAAATACTATCTAACTATAAACTATGTGGCGGTATTCTATAGGACCTCATATACATGTCTAATTTACAAGACACGTGTCAAACTTGTACGACAAGTTTTCCACATATGCGCCACGTATTTGGCTTGTTCCGCAAGCTACCAACATGTGTGACACATGGCTAGCTTGTTGCACAAGCTACCAACATGTATGCCATGTGGCTAGCTTGTTGATCAAGTTTTTAACCTACCAATCATCTATAGACATGTTTAAAGCTGATTTTGTATCTATAAAGCTTCTAGGAAGCTTTTCTATCAGATATTATCAAATCAGCTTATTTTATCTACTTCTATTGGTTTATATTACTTAGGTAATTTACTGGAATAAATCTTATGTCCATGATATTATCCCCCCTTTTAGGAACAAGTTCCACGAGGAGCGGTGATTATATGTTGAGGAAGTCCAGAATACGTCGAATTGTGCTTGTCACATACTCTGATCTTTGTTCCTTTCAAAGGTAATTGATAGGTTCTTTCAGCCATCGATAATATTCCATACAACGAGAGAGGACCACCCTCTTATTCGATCATTGTTGAGGCCTTCATAACTTCCTTCAAAGAAAACATTAAGAACACCATCAAGAGTAGTTCCTACCTCTAAAAGTATCACCAAACATTGAGAATTTCTTCCAAGGTCGTGATATCAAACACGTTATAATTTGCCATTAATCCAAGGAAGGACATGTCGTTCTTGACGGTCTTCATCTCTATTCTATCGTCTTAAAGGTTGTGATAGTCATAATGTCTCGTCTAATAAATCAGCAAATGATGTCTCTTGAGCTGAATTTATTAGTTGTTGATCCTCCATCTCTTTAGCACAAACAAATCTAAGGAAATGACAAACAATGATACAAGGTAGGATGAAACCTCTATAGAACCTGCTTTACTTTTTAGCAAAGATTTTTTTAATTATTTATCTTAATTTTGATGGATGTCATCAATGAAATGCATTAATTTTTATTGATGTATTTGTTAGATTCTTCGATGGCTCCCATGTACGTTCACTAATATTATATCCGCGCCAATGTACAAGATATTCCAATCAATTTCGGTATCGCCTTGAATCTAAAATCTCTTCAACCTTGAATTCTTCATCGTTGACTACTTCTATAGGAGGCAGTGGCATTTGTCTTCTTCCTTGTATATCCACTATCTTGTATGGCTCAAGTAGTGACATGTGGAATACATGATGGATCTTCATCGACTCCAGTAGGTATAATCAATATGCAACTAGATTGATTTATTTAAAAATAGAAAAAGGTCCAAGCTTATGATAGTCCAACTTATCACAACGACGAGTAGTCTTGATATTGCGACGAAGTAACCATACCTTGTCCCCTACATTGAATTGTAGTTATTCTTTGCAATACGCATCTACATTTATTTTTTGTCGTTCTTGAGCTTCTTTTAATTGCACCTATATTATTGCATGTAGCTCTGATAAACAATTTGTCATATCTTTTGCTGCTAGATTATCAACTTTTGAAAAGTCAAAAGCATCAAGTCGTGGATGGTAACCATAATTGGCAAAAAAAGATGTTTGTTGCATAGAAGAATGTATCATATTATTATAAGCAAATTCTGCCAATGGCAGAAGAGCTATCCAATCATTTTATTGATAGTTGATGATACACCTTAAGTATTGCTACAAGACTTAGTTCACGTGCTCTGTTTCTCCATCAGTTTGAGGATGAAAAGCTGAAAATAACTTTATGTCCATTTTTAAGATCTTAAAAAGGGTTTTCCAAAATCTTGACACAAATTAAGTTCCCCTATTCAATATAATATTTTTAGGTAACCCATGATAGCGATAGATATTATCAATGAAAAACTTAGCTATTTCTTCACTTGTGATAGATTTTGCGCATGGCACAAAATGTGCCATCTTAGTGAACTGATCTACTATCACAAATATAGAGTCATAAGATCTTGAGCTTGGAAGATCTGTGATGAAATCCATAGAAACAAAAGACCATGGTTGTTTTAGAATAGGTAATGGCTGAAAAAGCCCAAAAGATCGATGATGAAGAGTCTTTGATCTTGAGCAGATATCACATGATTGTACAAAATCTTTGACTGCCTTCCACATTTGAGGCCACCAAAAATGTCTTGATATAAGTTCCAAAGTCTTGTTGTATCCAAAATGTCTTGCCATTGGAAAATCATGATGTGCTTGAAAAACACGTAAACATGCTTCTCCTTCTGGAACATATAGACGTCCTTTGAAATATAATAGATTGTTTTTGAACTTGAATTTAGAAGAATCATGAGACTTGGAAGAATTATTCTTGATATCATGAACAAGAGGGTCTGAGGACATACTTGATTGAATTTGCTTGAGAAAAGTTGAATCAATAGTCAATATTGATTTCATTGCTTGAAGTTGAAACTGCTTTGGTTTCAAAAGGGTCTTTCTTTGTTGCTCAAAAGCTGCATCTCTTTCTTTTGGTGCAAAATAAAAACGTCTAGAAAGGGCATGAGACAAACCTTATTGTTTTCATGGCCGATAAATAATAATGAACTCGAATCTTGACAAAGACATACTCCAACGAACTTGACGATGATTCAATACGCATGGCGACATAAAATACTTGAGGTTCTTGTGATCCGTGTACATAGTGATTGGACTAGAAGCGCCTTCTAGATAATGACGCCATTCTTAAAAGGAATCCACGATTGCAGGAAGTTCTTTGTCATAGATCTCATAATTAATCTTGATTGCTAAGAATTTTTTTGAATGAAAAGCTGCTGGATGAAGTTTGTCATCTGTTCCAATTTGTGATTGTTTGGACTTTTTTAAGATCCATCATGAGACCATCATTTGAAATGATATATCCTAAAAAATCAACTTGAGTAGTGTGAAATACACACTTTTCCATCTTGGCGTACAATCTCGCATCTCTAAATTTTTGTAATATTTGACAAACATGTACTTCATATTCTTTTATATTCTTAGAATAGATCAAAATATCGTCTAGGTAGCAAATAACAAAATTGTTTAGGAACTCACAAAAAATATCATTCATGAGATGTTGAAATGCAGCTAGTACATTCGTAAGTCCAAAAGGCATGACATTATATTCAAAATGTCCGTATCTGGTTTGAAATGCAATTTTCTATTCATCTACTTCTTTGATGCATACTAGATTGTATGCTCCCATTAGATATATTTTTGTATAGATCTTAGCTTGATTTAACTGGTCAAAGAATCCTGATATCAAAAGTAATGGATATCTATTATTGATTGTGATCTTGTTGAATCCTTGATAGTCAACACACATCCGCAATGATCTATCTTTTTTCTTCACAAATAGAATTGGAGCTCCTGCTGGAGATTTAGAATGGCGTATAAAATTCTTGGCTAAATTCTTGTCAATGGAGGTGTTGATTTCAGCCAACTCATCTTCTGATATACTATAGATTGATCCAAATGGTGGCTGAGTTTCTTCCTTGAAGTCAATTGAACAATCATATGGACGATGCTCTGAAAGAATATCTGCATTTTTTTTCTCAAAAACATCTTGATAATCCAAATATTGGCTTAAAATGCCACTCAAAGTCTTTCCACCATCAGAAATGGGTGTGGCATAAATAACAAAAGTTGATCATTCTTTTGTTGCGTGTATAAAAGCTTTTATATCTATAAGTACGGATTTTATTATACTAGACTTATAACTTTTTACTTAATCGACAAGATATTTAATAACGCTCTGAGAGAAGTCAAGTCTACGAGAATTCCAATTTATTTGAGAGTTGTATTTTTCTAGCCATGATAAATCTAAAATAAATGGATTAGATGGGAATTTAATTATGTTGAAAGCTACATAGCTATTATGACCATCTATTAATACTTTTATAGGACGGGTTTGATGAGTGACATCTCTAGAAGACAATGGATGACCATCTATGACTTCTACAAGTACAGGTTTAGTTTTTTGTACTAAACATATTTTACAATTCTGAACAAATTATTTATCTAGAAAGCATGATGAGGCTCTTGAATCTAATAAGTCAGAGGCTCTGTAGTTTTTTGGTTCTAAATATAAATCTATTATAAAATAAGGAGAGGGTTTTGAGAAGAGAATAGGACCTTCACTAGGAATTAAACAAGGTTCTAGCTGCACGATGTCGTATGACGTGGCCTTCTATCTGGAAATACATTGGGTGCTTGGCTGTGGAGAGTTTATTTGAAATTTGATGGCAAAATCCAATTGGTGGATTGTCCTCAATAAAAAAGATAAATAATATAAAAATATCACATAAGAGAAGTTATATATGTAAACTCTCTCGTATTCAAGTAAGTTTGTACAAAAAAGATTCAAATTTCTACAAAAATCCTTCAAAACTTTATTCATCTGCAAGGACTTGTTTCTTGTTAAACTTTAGAGTCCAATAACTCTTGATCCAACTATTTAGTTTCTACAAACTTTAATTCAAAGTGTAGATAATTTTCTTAAGTTTCATCACAAGGAAAAATCAACTATAAATTCATTTCCAATCGTCTGATATCTCAAAATCCCTAGCAGATGCTTAAAACCCTAGCTCAGAGACACCCAAGCACTATTTTCCTTATATCTCACAAACCCAAAATCCTAATGCCACAAAAATTTTGCACATAGTCTTGTGACATAAACATATACACTTTTAAAAATTTTGAGCCAAATATCTATGAAATTGCCTAAGATATAGCTCAAAATGTAACTACTATGTAAGCGGGTTACTTACTACTTTTAAGTTTGTAAGCACTGACTTCAACTCCCAATATCTCCTTCACCATAGCTTGTATTTTATCAAGCCACACATGAAAAGTGTAGCTGTAAAAGTGTTCTCTCCAATGCTAGTTGCCGATCCTCAATTGCTCTTTATAAGCACGAGTTATACTCAAAAGAGTGACAGTAGATCCAAAATCAACACCTTAACTTTGGGCGCTTATAACTTCTTCATTAAAAGTGCAAATCACATAAAATTTGCACCTAAACCAGATCCAAAAACCTAAACCTCATGATCCTAGCCTCTGATGTTCGACTCCTTTCAAAAAACAAACCCTAACTCCTAATAAATCCTCGGGCAGCCTTCTTGAAGCCCATTGGGTATGATTTTTGGCCAATTAGAATAGAGATTTCTATCATCTACCTCTATTCATCCACATGGATGGCCAAACTACCCTTTTTACACTAAAAACCCTTTTCTAATCCTTCTTCTTATAAGATTTACATACTTGGTGCTTTAAACACCAAATAAAAGAAGTAAACTAAGATCTTAAGGATCACCAATGTCTAACAAAGATGATTTAAGATATATACAAGTTACTATCAATATAAATTTAACTTCAAAAGTCACTACTAAAAAAAAAAAAGGTTGTATAAACCTTAATAATAATCTTTTTAATAGATTCCTTCTAAACTAGCAATCTAATCACATCCTATAATCAATTAAAATCCACTGATATGACTTTCATTTGGCTAAGTAGTAAATTATACATTAAATATATATGTATAATTTTTTCACATAATAGCTGAACTACAACACGATAATGGTCCCTATTGTAGCTAGACAAATTTGTTTTCTAACATGTTGTCTTCTTTGATAGCTGTACTTCTCATTTTGTAGTTGTGTCGTTTCTTCGGACAATGTTGAGTAGTATGCTTAGGTTTTCCACAATATAAACATAGTCCTCCTTGATACCGTGGAATCTTTTCTTGTTCAATAAGAGGTTTAAAACGTACCACATCAATTTGCATGTCTTCTACTTCTGAATGTATATTTTGTGAGAACGTTGATATTGCTATTGATTAATAACGTTGAGGCTCTTTTATACGACTCTTGGATCAAAACTTAAAGAGTCGATTGTCACACTTCACAGCAAAATCAATTGCTTGACTCAATGTTTGAGGATCGGATAAATTGAGCATTAATTTTTTTACCTCATATTGTAATCCGTAGAGAAACTCGCTGATGAGTGCAGCATCAATTCACTTGATATCAGTTACTAGTTGTTAAAATTGTGAAGTATTTAATGACACTGATCGATTGCCTTATCGTAGGATGCAAATCTTGTTGGTTGTAACACGGATTGCATCATGTTCTCCATACATAGATCAAAATTTCGCTGTCGTGATGTAATGCCACTACTAGGTGAAAGAGTTTGGAAATAGTATATTATAGAAGATCTTAGTTCAAAATATTGTAGCAAGATATCTTAGAAAAAATAGATAATAGTAAAAAGGGAGTAAAACTAATGGATTTTAATGTTGCCTTTTTTACAAATGAGCTTCTATTTACTTTGTAGGGCCATAAGTAAGGCAAAACAAAGTAGATTTGGAAATAAAATGATATAGGCATATGTAGGAGAGCGTTAAGAAGAGGTTTCAGAAAAACTTACCACAAAAATCTTGAAATAGATACCCAGAAAGAACCGGTTATGAGCTGGGGTTGAAATCAAACCCCGAGGCACAACACTGCATGCCTATGGCGGATCTGGGGGGCTTTTGTAGATCAAAGATTGCAATTAGGGAGTGGACTTGAAGGATTTTGTATAGAAGTTAGTTTTGAGTGATTTAGAAAAAATATCTTTGTAATAGCTTTGCAAAGTCAGGGTTGTTTTTGGCAACTTGGGATTTTCTAAAATAAAATAAGGTTGATATTTTAGGCAATTTAAGAAGTTTTGTAGCAAATCTATGGCTAGAAATTTGTAGATTTTTGGGTATTGTTGTTGTTAATGTGTGCTATAAATTTGAGCTGAATCTAACGGTTTAGTTGTACGTAATTGAGATTTAAGTGGGTCAAGGTCTCAAAAATAAAGTTTTGAGGGTCAATTAGGATTTTTGAGATCTTGAGCAATCTACCAGTTGGATTGGAATAATTTTATTTGTGTAGATAATAGACTTATTTTACTATACACATGAGTGATTTGAGACTGATTGAACGGTGAAAAAAAGAGAAATCAGCACTGGAAGATCAGCATCAAGGTTGAAGAAGGAGGCCAACCAACACCCAAGAAGTTTTTGGGATTTTTCTTCCATTTGGTAAGTTCGATTTCCTTTAAATTTGTTGTGCTTGTTGTTGACTAAGAGATTGAAAGGTATACAAAGTTTTAAGTAAAATCAACGATCTAATCAGCAGATATTGAGGTTCTAATTTTCCCTAGGATTGATTTGAATTGATTAGAATTTGGTTTAAGATTTGATTAGGATTTGGTTTAGGATTTAGGGTTTAGGTTTTGACTTAGGGTTTGACTAGGATTTGACCAAGATTTGACTTAGGATCTTGACTAGGTTTTGACTTAGGATTTGACTTAGGATTTGACTAGGATTTGATTTAGATTTTGACCAGGGATTGACTTAGTATTTGACTTAGGGTTGGACTAGGGTTTGATCAGGGTTTGATTCAAGATTTGAATAGGATTTGACTTAGGATTTGACTTAGGTTTTGACTAGGATTTGACTAGGATTTGGTCAGGGTTTGATTTAGGATTTAACTTAGGTTTTGACCAGGGTTTGACTTAGGATTTGATTTAGGTTTTGACTAGGGTTTGATCTAGGATTTGAATAAGATATGACTTAGGATTTTAAGATTCTATTTTTAATATTTTCTAAATTTAGTATTTTATATATTATTTTCTATTATGATTAATATATGATTCATTTTTTTTTTTTTTTGTAATTGCTTAAAGATTGGATCAAAGTTTGATTAGTATTGTTAAGATTTAATAGAAGTTGTTTAGGATTCTATTAAAGTTGTTAGGATCTTGTTGTTGTGTATTTTCTTTTTGTCTTCCACAGCCAGGTGCTCGGAGCATTCTCGAGAAAAATTACACGTATTACGACACCACTAAAAATGCCTCCAAATTATCCAATATTAGATCACGTCGTTCAAAAAAAGATGAAAACCACAATAAAGCAGAATCCAAAAGTAACGTTCTAATAAACCTAACTTGAGATCCTTACGTAGGATAACTTTGAGGTTGAAGTTCAATCACCAGTTGTACCTGATTGATAAATCCTTGAAATTTAGATCTTGTGCCATCAAACTTCTCAGACAAACTAATTTTTAGTTCTCTAATGCTTCAACAGTGCTCCATCATAGGTGAAGTAGTATGATTTGGTGTAGATATTGACACAGCTCCAACCATCTCTATATCTTCACTTCCTGCTAATCTTGTTGCTTCTTGTGGTGGTAACTGAGTTGATGCATTGGAAGCATTAGCTCTCTCATTTGTTCTTGCATTTGTGCCATTGTACTCTTCATTTCCGCAAGTTCTGCCATGATAATATAATAAGAAGGAAGGTGTCTACTCTCACTTCAAGAAATATAGAATAACACACTCAAAAGAAAAAAGTCTAGAAACAATATCAGTTTAGTAGTGGATACTCCACAACTTCTAAAATGCTTATGTCTTATCAAGAAAAAAGGATAATCTACTCTTAATCAAGAAGAGACAAAGCTCTGATACTATACGAGTACTCTTGTCAATCTGTCAAGGACATGAACTAGAAAAAGATGTATAATCTAATAAAAATTGTATCAAAGTAAAGTCACAAAATAAGAATAAGAAAGTATGTATATTCAAAGGAAAACTAGAATGGCTATTGCCAAAGACTGGAAACATGAAGACTCTTGAAACTAGACTAGGATCAGGAAAGGAGTTGACAAGAGTGAAGAGGGCTTCACTCTTGCCTCTATAAATACTATCTAACTAAGAGCTACATGGCGGTATTCTATAGGACCTCATACACATGTCTAATTTGCAAGACACATGTCAAACTTGCACGAAAAGTTTCCAACATGTGCGCCATGTATTTGACTTGTTCCGCAAGCTACCAACATGTGTGACACATGGCTAGCTTGTTCCACAAGCTACCAACATGTGTGCCATGTGGCTAGCTTGTTGACCAAGTTTCTAACCTACCAATCACCTATAGACACGTATAAAGGTGATTTTGTGTCTATGAAGCTTTTAGGAAGCTTTTCTATCAGATATTATCAAATCAACTTATTTTACCTACTTCTATTGGTCTATATTACTTAGATAATTTATTGGAATAAATCTTATGTCCGTGACAATATCTCACAAAATCAAAACCTTAATGCCACAAAATTTTTGCTCATAGTTTTGTGACATAAATATATACACTTTTGAATATTTTGAACTAAAAATCTATCAAATTCTTTAAGATCTAGCTCAAAATATAACTAATAGTTAAGCAGTGTTACATTGTCGGGGTAGAGAGAATCTGCCTCAAGAAAGCGCTGGGCTTCTAGCTGCCACTAATTACTCAAGCAAGATTCAAGTATAATAAAACCCCCAAGTTTATATAAAAGAGATCTTCATAGGGCTATAACACCCAATACATAAGCCTAATTTCCTCAAACCACTCAAAACATAACAAAATACTCTAAACCCTCATTCCCGCGTAGGAAGGGAATTTTTCCTAAACTTCAATAATCCATAACTTTTAATCCAACCGTCCAAATCTACTTCAAATTTACATAAAGTACTGATGTATTCTTTACAACTATTACCACAAATTTCATCCGTGGACTCATTATCGATCTTTAGATATCGCCAAAACCCTAGCAGTAGCTTTATACCCTTGTTTACAAACACCCATGTACTAAATTCTTTATATCTCACAATCCAAAAGTTCAAATGCTATGAAACTTTGATATATAGCTTTTTAGCATAATAATACACCTTCTTGGAAATTTTGAGACAAAAATTCATCCAAAAACATAAGATATGGCAAACCCCATCACTATCAATAAAACGGTCTACTTACTATTTTAGAATTCAATCTGCTGTCTTTGACTCCCAATAACTCCTTCTTTTGAACTGTACACGTAGTAATTCTTCCACATTAGGTATAGAGCTTGAAATCTCCTCTCTAGCCGCACCTGCCGATCTCCAAAAGCTTTTATACAACTCCTTCAATCCTCAAAAGAGTGACAGTATGTCTCATATTGATACCTTATCTTCAAATGGCTATAACTTCTTTACCCTAACTCCAAATTCTCTAATTTTTGTACAAAAATTGTACCCAAAATCCTAAAATTTACAATCCTTGTCTTTGTTTTTCTAATGGCCTCCTTGAAGTCGCCAAAACCTTTGTTAAGGTCGCGGGCAGCCTCCTCAAAGCCCATTGGGCATGGTATTCGACCAATAGGGATGAAGTTTCCCATTCCTTGCCTTCATCCGACCATGCCTTCATTTCATCCCTCCCAATTAGCCTTCTACTAGCTTATATTTTCATCCTTAGGCTCCCACCTTCTCTCAAGGCTTCATACTAATCATTTAGATCTTATAATTTTTTAAATATCATAATCAAAACAAGTAAAAATAAAATAAAGTTTCTTCTATCAATCCCTTTAATTTATTTTACTAAGCATTCTAACGCATATCTAAATTTATAAACATATTATGATTTTTGAGTGGATTTTACATACTGTAAGCAATTTCAGTACGACAACGTACTACCTTCAATTTACAAGCACTAACTTCAACTCTTAATATTTCCTTCATCCCAACTTAGATTTTAGTAAGCAATATATATAAAGTGTAGCTAAGAAAGTGCTTTTTCCAATAGTAGTTGCCAATCCTCTATTGCTCTCTGCATGCACTAGTTATGCTCAAAAAAATGGCAGTAGGTACAATTTCAACATCCTAACTTTGAGCACCTATATCTCTTTCACAAAAAGTCCAAATCATACAAGATTTGCACCAAAATCATATCTAAATATTCAAACTTATTGACCCTAGCCACTTATATTTGACTCCCTTCAAAAAACAAACTCTAATTCCTAATTAATCATCCGAAAGCTTCCTTAAAGTCCATTGGGCATGATTTTTGGCCAATATGAATAGAAACTTCTATCATCCATCTCCATTCATCCACATAGATGGCCTAACTATCTCCTTTCACACTAAAAACCCCATTCTAATTCTTTTTTTAATAAGATTTACATAGAATGTGTTCTAAATACCAAATAGAAGAAGTAAATAAGATCTTAAGGATCACCAATATCTAACAAAGGTGACTAAAGATATACAAGAGTTATTATCATTATAAAATCTACTTCAAAAGTGACTATTAAAAAAAATAAGGTTATATAAACCTCAATAATAGCCTGTTTAATAGATCTCTTCTAAACTAACAACCTAATCACATCTTATAACCAATAAAAACCATTGATATGATTTTCATTTAATTGTATAGTAAATTGTATATTATATATATATATATATATATATATATATATAATTTTTTCACATGGTAGCCAAACTACAATATGACACCATACAGTTGGAATCTTGTGCAACTCATAATAAAGGTCCTATCCTTTTCTCAGAACCCTCTTCTTATTTTATAATAGTTATCTATTTGTGACCTAAAAATCACAAAGCCTCTGCTTCACTAGATTCAAAAACCTCAACATTTTTTTTAGATAAGAAATTTGTTAAAAGCCGTACAATATCTTCAATACAAAAAACTAAACCCGTACATGTAGAAGTTATAAATGGTCACCCATTATCTTCTAGAGATGTTACTTATGAAATCTTTCCTATAAATATAACAATAAATGGTCATAATAGTTGTATAATCTTTAATATAATTAAATCTCCCTCTAATCTAATTCTTTTAGATTTGTCATGGCTAAAAAAATATAATCCTTGAATAGATTGGATTTTTCATAGACTTAACTTTTCTCAAAGTATTAATAAGAGTTTTGTAAATCAAGTAACAAACCATAAGCCTAGTGTAGTAAAATCCATACTTATAGGCGCAATAATTTTTATAAATGAAGCAAAAGAAAGATCATCATTTGTTATTCATGCTACACCTATTTCTGATAGTAGAAGGACTTCAAGTGACATTCCAAGCCAATATCAAGATTATCAAGATGTTTTTGTGAAGAAGAATACAAACATTCTTCTGGAATATTATCCATATGATTGCTCAATTGATTTCAAAGAGAAAACTCAGTCTCTGTTAACTTTTAAATTCATACCCTTTGCAATTTTATTTATTAATCGCATGGTCACCAATGAAAGCTTAACCATGCCTTGTATTCTAATCACATTCAATTGAATGGTTTAATTAAGTGTATCTCTGAAATGACTCAATCGACTCTCATAGTTTCTTCCCTCCATTATCTACAATCGATACTCTTCTAGCAAGTTGACTCTATTGGACTGAGTTGCTTTTATTTCTAAAATTATATTGTACAAAGAATGTCTAATTTGTGCTAATCAAAACTGCTGCATAGATCATATATGTTCCTTCCTAAGATACAATTCTACTATTGACTAAAACTATCTCTTCATGCGGTTCGTATTCTACACTCGATCTTCCATTGTTTGGATCTCCTCTAAAAGAGAGCAACTTAGAATCAAATATCTTTTATATTTTCTAAATAGTCTTTTAATAGATTATTCTATAAGTGTAATATTTGCTTATTCCTCAGATTTCCTTTTCTAATAGCCAGGTCAACTTAAAAATGAGTTCAATTTATCTAAAAAAAGAGTGAATTCTCTTATTAATATTATCTCCCATCCTATTCAAGTTCTGTCCTCAGAACTCATAACAACAAGGTTCTTAACATTCCTAATTTTTAAGTATTTTTAATATTTAGTGCTACCTCTCCTAAACACCTACAACCTATCCTTCAGCCAATTCAAGTGTTGGATCGTCGCTACCAAGATCCGCCGCCTCCTATTGCCACTCTACAAGTTTGACATCCTTTGATTTGGTATCACTTTAATACTTGATGTCCGAATGAGGATGAATGAGTCGTCATTCAAGTCCATCTATTAGGTGTTTCTATTCATTGATCCGACTATCTTCCTTTTGTTTTTCAATTTGTTCTTGAATCAAGTGGTTATGAGCAGTGGTATTGGCTTGGTCTAAGTCAAGAAATCGATAAGACTTTAGTTTGTTGATATTGACAATGACAGGTGTCGGCTAAAAATATTTGGTGGTCACTAAAAGTGTTATATTGTTTGGAAGGAGGTATTGAATTTGATATGGTCTGAACCATCAAGGCTTGAATTTATCTCCATATTCTTTTTTTCCTTTCAAAAATCACAAAATTTAATCAGCTTAATAGAATATTTTTGTTTTTATGTGATTTTGCATCTACACTGCACGTTCCCATAGATGTTGTTCCAGTCAAGTGCGGCTGGTTGCTCGATCACTAGTCAATCATTCGAGTTTATAGAGTCGAGTGATTAATACATATTTTTGGATATAATCAACTATACTCAAACTTTGTCAAGTTGGAATAATATATTCAATGGACATCAAGGAAGATACTCCATAGACCAATTGAAATGGGATCTAATCAATATCAACTTTGAAAGCTGTTTGATAGGAAAATAATATGGTCGGAAGGTGTTCATTGCAATCGGTTTGATAGTCATTGACTAGTTGGATGAGTAGTTGATCAATTACTTTGTTAGTTGATTTGGCTAGATCATTTCCTTGAGGATGATAGATTGTCATATAGTGTGAATTTCTATCTGGAAATACATTGGATATCTGGCTATAGAAAATTCACTTGAAAATTATTGGCAATACTCCAACAAGTGATTTATCCTTGATAAAAAGGACAAATAATACAAAAATATTATAAAAAAGAATTTGTATAGATAAAACCCTCTTGTATTCAAGTAGGTTTGTACAAAAAAGATTCAAATTTCCACAAAAACCCTTCAAAAATTTATTCACCTGCAAGGACTTATTTCTTGCTAAACTTTAGAGTTCAATAACTATTGATCCAAGCATTTAGTTTCTATAAAATTTCCTTTAAAGTGTAGATAATATTCTTGAATTTTATCAAAAAAAAGAATCAACCATAAATTCACTTACAATCATCTGAAATCTCAAAAATCCTAGCAGGTGCTTAAAACCCTAGCTTAGAGACACCCAAGCACTATTTTCCTTATATCTCACAAACCCAAAATCTTAATACAATGAAAAAAAAATTTATAGTCTTGTGACATAAATATATACAATATTAAAGATTTTGAGCCAAAAATCTATCAAATTGCCTAAGATATAGCTCAAAATATAACCACTAGTTAAGTAGGGTCACTTATTGCCATTAGCTTACAAGCATTGACTTCAACTCCCAATAACTCATTCATCCTAGCTTAGAATTCATCAAGCCATACATGTAAAGTATAGCCAAGAAATTTTTTTTTCCAGCACTAGTTGCCGATCCTTGATTGTTATTTGTATGCATGAGTTATATTCAAAACAGTGACAGTAGGTCTAAAATTGACACCTTAACTTTGAGCGCCTATAACTTCTTCATAAAAAGTCCAAATCATAAAAAATTTGCACCAAAACCATATCCAAAAACCTAAACTTATTGATTCTAGCCTTTGATGTTTGACTCCTCTCCAAAAAGAAACCCTTATCCCTAATAAACCCTCGGGCAGCCTCCTTGAAATCCATTGGGCATGATTTTTGGCCAATAGGAATAGAGACTTCTATCATCTATCTCTATTCATCCACATAGATGGCCTAACTACCCCCTTTCACACTAAAAACCTCTTTCTAATCCTTTTTCTTATAAGATTTATATAATATGTGTTCTAAACATATATTATATAAATCTTAGAACACATATTATATAAATCAAATAAAAGAAGTAAATAAGATCTGAAAGACCACAATATTAACTAACAAAGGTGATTTAAGATATACAAGAGTTATTATCAATATAAAATCAACTTCAAAATTACTATCAAAAAGAAAAAATAAGATTATATAAACCTCAATAATAATCATTTTAATAGATCTCTTCTAAACTAACAACCTAATCACATCTTATAACCAATAAAATCTACTATTATAGCTTTTATTTAATTATATAATAAATTATACATTAAATATATATGTACAATTTTTTCACATAGTAGCCAAATCACAACATGACAATGTGGTCAACATTCGATGTTGTAATAACAAATATTTAATTAGCTGCTCAATGACTTCATTCAAAAAGTGAATTCCTTGATCATTAACAAAGATGAGTGGACATCCAAACCAAACTAAAATGTGTTTGTATAGGAAATGAGCCATGACTACAATGGTATTTGTTTGAAGAGCTATTGCTTCGACCTATTTTATAGTGTAGTCAATGGCGACCAAGATATATCAGTTGTTGGTGTATCAAGTTGCAAGTTTGATTGGACCAATAAAGTCAAGTCTCTATTTTATAAACGGATTGACTAGTAAAGATGATATCAAAGGGGCCAGTCTTATTTGAATTATCCCCCCTATTCATTAATATTTATCACAAGCTCGATAATATTTGTGGACTTCTTTATGTAGGATCGGCTACCAATATCCGACATCCAAAAAATTTTGAATGATAATTTTAGAGGAAAAATATCCTCCGCCTATACCCAAATGCATTTCATATAAAACTTGTTAAATCTCATAGGGTTGGAGGACCCGACGCTGTACCATATCGATTCAATGCCTATAAAAGACCCCGGCGTTAACAAAGAAGGAAATGGCCCTTTCAATAAGGTTTTGAAGTTCCTCTTTGATCATAGTTCAAGAAACTTGACCTATTTGTAGATAGATTTGAATATCGACTAACCATTCAACTTCGACATGAAACAACATGGCATCCACAGTCAAGTCCAGAATATTTATTGTTGGTTTGCAATAAGCCGTTCGACTTAAGTTGTGGATTGACAAAAATCCGTGTGATTTGTCAGATTTATATATGATTGTAAATACTTTTGATTTTTACATTAATTTTATAATTGGTTCCATGATTTTTGCATAATTTTGAATAAAATAGTAGTTGAATTGGACAAGGTAATTAAAAACTTGTATGCCATACAAATTCTTTGGTCAAGGCATTGATGGATGGCTTCGATTTTCTTGGGATCCGGAATTTTTTCTTCTTTTGAGACTATATATCCAAGGATGACTCTTGAGTAGGCTAAGAATAAGCATTTGTCCAGATTAAGGCTGATGTTGAATTTTTGATATTTTTTGAAACATAATTTGAGCTTACCCAAGTGAGTATTGAAGTTGCTATAAATGCAAAAATTGTTGAGGAAGACTCACATAAACTTTTGAAGATACTCTTAAAATGCCTTCATTATGACACGTTGGTATGTAGCCAAGGCGTTTGTGAGCCTGAATGGCATTACAATCCATACATATATCCTCCATTCTATGATGAAAGTTGTTTTATATTGATCAAGTAGGTAGACACTGATCAAATTATATCCACTTTGACCATCCATAAATAAATTTAAAGGGTGACCAGCTATTTAATAGATAATGTAATTTATAAAGAATAAGAAAAAAAGATCTTTACGAGTGGCTTGATAAAGTCGACGGTAATTGACACAAATTTGAAGTTGACTATTTTTTTTTAACAACTATAATAGATAATAACCATGATGCCTTCTTGACTATCTTAATGAATCTTACATCCAATAGTCGATCCAAACCTTCTTTCATTGCCTTGAGATAATTCAAATTCATTCGATATCAAGTCTGATGCACATGTTGAATATTGGAGTCAAGCTGAATTTTGTATTCAATTAGGTTGGCTAGAATCCGCTTCAATTCTTTGTATGGCTAAGTGAATACATCACTGTAGTCCTTTAATACTTGTTTAACCGCCACGGCTAATTTGGGTACTAATTTGATATTAATTTGTAATTGCTTAAGTTTGGCATCAATACCCACGTTAAGATTTCAAATCGATTCAAATTCGATTTTTATCCAGATTGCTATCTTTTGGCCTGGGATCTTCACTTGAGCAAGGATTTCATCTATTTGAATATCCTTTACCATATGCTCATGGAACTGTTCTAAGTAGAATCTATTCGGTTGTTTGTATCATAAGGCACCCTCAATATTAGATAAGTCAATGGTACCAATAGGAATTAGTTCTTCTTTTGTCATGAATAGGTTTAACTCATGTTAATCAGTTAATCCTTTGGCTAAATTATAATAGACAAAGACTTCATGTAGCTTTGGTTGAGGTCTTATCTTAAGATTCACTAGAATGGTTTGAACCATCCTATTCCCATGAATGATAACTTGATGGGTTTTCCAGTCGTGTATGTCTATTGCTACAACCAACCAAGGTCAAGCCAAAAATAAATTATATGTACTATTAATTTCTTTGTTTTGAATGACAATTAATATAATAATATAGAGAATGCCATGTACCTTGATTCAAACGTTTAGAATCAATCCAATGGAGTTGATTAGAATTTGATCCGCCATGCATAGTCAATAGAAGGTTGGTTTAGGTTTGGCCAATCCGAGCTTGATTCGTTCATCTTCAGTAATGATATTTATGTCCAAACCATCATCCAATATTATATCATGTAATTTACCAGTACCGATCAATATCAATGTTGTACTGTAATTGCTTATAATATATAAAATCCACTCAAAATGTATAATATGTTTATAGATTTAGATATGTGTTAGAAAGGTTTATAAAATAAATTAAAGGAGGTTGGTATAAGAAAATTTATTTTAGATTTTTACTTAGTTTAATTATGGCTTTTAAATTATACTGAACCTAAATATTTAGTATAAAGCCTTGAGAGGCAATTGAGATCCAAAGAAGAAGAATTAAACTACTAACAAGCCTATTTGGAAGGATGAAGACAAAGTGAGGATGAATGAAGATAAGGGGTCAAGTTCTTCATTCCTATTGGTCATTGGTCATGCTCAATAGGCTTTGAGGAGGCTGCCTACAACAAGAATAAGGATTTTGGTGACTTGAAGGAGGCCATTCAAAAATCAAAGATTAAAATTAAAAAGCTTGTTTTTTGAGCTACAATTTTGGTATAAAAATTGAGAGATTTGGAGTTTTTATAAGGGAGAAGTAGGTGCTTGAAGTTAAGGTGTACAAATAGTACCTACTGTCACTCTTTTCAGGATTTAAGGAGTTGTATGAGAGCTTTTGGAGATCGGGAGGTGTGACCAGAGAGGTGATTTTAAATTCTATACTTAATATAGAAGAATTTCTATTTTTAAGATTTTAAAAAAGAAGATATTAGGAATCAAAGATAGTAGATTGAATTCCAAGGCAATAAATTGGCTGTTTTGTTGGTAGTGATGGGTTTTGCCATATCTTAAATTCCTAGATGAATTTTTGTCTAAAACTTTTTGAGAAGATGAATCTTTGTGTTAAAAAGCTATAAATCAAAATTTCATAGTATTTGAACATTTGATTAGTGAGATATGAAGAATTTAGTACACGAGTGTTCGTAAACAAGGATTTGAAGCTACTATTAGGATTTTTACGATATCTAAAGATTGATAAAGAATAAATATTTGAAATTTGTTGTGATAGTTATTAAGAGCACATCAGTACTTCATGTAAATTTTTTATGGATTTAAATAGTTAGATTAAAAATTATATATTATTGAAGTTTGAAAAAAATTCTCCCTTCTATGGATGAATGAGGGTTTAGAGTATTATATTATAGTTTGAATGTTTTTGTGAAATAAGACTTATGTATTGGATGTAATAGCTCTAAAAAAAAGACTTTTATAAAAATTTGAGGGTTTTATTATTTTGGAACTTGGTTGAGTATTTAGATGCAGCCATAAGCCTAATACTTTCTTGAGGCAGATTCTCTCTACGACGACATCAATAAAATGGAGAAGTGTCAAGGATACAAACTAAAATAAATGTATAAGTTAGTAAAAAACTATGTCAAAAGAAAATAACAAGATAGAAATAAAGAAATAAGTATCTTCAAGAAGAAATTGGAATGACTATTGCCAAAGACTAGAAAATACATGAGACTCTTAAATTAGACTAGAAGCAAGAAAGGGATTGACAAAAATGAAGAAGGCTTCGCTCTTGTCCCTATTTATACTATCTATCTAATAGCTACATGGTGGTATTCTATAGGATCTCCTACACGTGTCTAATTTGCAAGACACATATCAAACTTGCATGACAAGTTTCCCACATATGTGCCACGTGTTTGGCTTGTTCCGCAAGCTACCAACATGTGCGATATGTGGCTAGCTTATTCTACAAGCTACCAATATGTATGACACGTGACTAACTTGTTGACCAAGTTTCTAATCTATCAATCACCTATAGATATGTATAAAGGTGATTTCACGTCTATAAAGCTTCTAGAAAGCTTTTCTATCAAATATTATCAAATTAACTTCTATTGATCTATATTAATTAGATAATTATTGGAGCAAATCTTATGTCTGTGATATTATTCCTCTTTCTAATGACAAATTCCACAAGTAGTGATGATTACATGTTGAGGAAGTCCAAGATACATCGAATTGTACTTATCACATACTCTGATCTTTGTTCCCTTTGAAGGTAGTTGATAGGTCCTTTCAGCCATTGATAGTGTCCTATATCAAGACAAGAGGATCACCCTATTATTTGATCATTGTTGAGGCCTTCATAACTTCTTTCAAAAAAAACATTTGGAATACCATCAGGAATAGTTCCTACCTCTAAAAGTATCACCAAATATCGGGAGTCTCTTCCAAAGTCATAATATCAAACACGTTGTCGTATTGTGGTTTAGCTACTATGTAAAAAAATTGTACATGTATATTTAATGTACAATTTACTACATAGCTAAATGAGAGCCATATCAGTGGACTTTTATTGGTTACAAGATGTGGTTAGGTTATTTGTTTAGAAAGAATCTATCTATAAAGGTCATTAATGAGGTTTATACAACCTTCTTTTTTTTTATAGTAATTTTGAGATTGATTTTATATTGATAATAACTTTTATATATCTTAAGTCACCTTTGTTAGACATTGGTGATCCTTAAGATCCTATTTATTTCTTTTATTTGGTATTTAAAGCACAAAGTATGTAAATCTTATAAAAAGAAGGATTAGAAAAGGATTTTTAGTATAAAAAGGGTAATTTGGCCATCCATGTGGATGAATAGAGACGGATAATAGAAGTCTCTATTCCTATTGGCCAAAAATCATGCCCAATGGGCTTCAACGAGGCTGCCCGAGGGTTTATTAGGGATTACGGTTTGTTTTTTGAAAGGAGTTGAATATCAAAGGCTAGGATCATAAGGCTTAGGTTTTTGGATCTGATTTAGGTGCAAATTTTGTGTGATTTTCACTTTTTATGAAGAAGTTATAGGCGCTCAAAATAAAGGTGTTGATTTTGGATCTATTGTCACTCTTTTGGATATAACTCGCGCATGCAGAAAGCAATTGAGGATCAACGACTTAGGTCGGAGATAACACTTTCTTTGCTACACTTTATATACATGGCTTAATGAATTCCAAGCTGAGATGAAGGAGTCATTGGGAGTTGAAATCAAAGCTTATAAACTTAAGGGTTGTAAGTGATGCGCTTACATAATGGTTGTGTTTTGAGTCATATCTTGAGCAAATTGATAGATTTTTGGCTCAAAATTTTTAGAAGCATGTATAGTTATGTCAAAAGACTATGTGCAAAAAATTTGTGACATTAAGATTTTGGATTTGTGAGATATAAGGAAAATAGTGCTTGGATATCTCTGAGTTAGGGTATTAAGCACCTACTAGGGTTTTTGAGATACTGGACGATCAAAAGGGAATTTGTGGTTGAGTTTTTTTGTGGTAAAGCTTAAGGGTAAAATCTATTATTTCTATAAGTTTGAAGAGGATTGAACAATTGGATCAGAATATATGAATTTCTAAAATTCAGAAAGAAAAACATCCTTTGCAGGAAAAAAATACTTTGAAGGGATTTTGTTACAAATTTAGACTTTTGTTTATATTAAAAGGGTTTTTGGAAGCCAAGACTTTTATGGAGGTATAAATGATGGATATATAGAGCTATGAAAAAATTTTGATGTATAAAATTTGATCTTGACAAGATTCCTAAGGATTTTCTACATGTCATAGAAAAATCCTATGTACAAATCTACTTATAAATAAGAGGTTTTATCTATACAATATATATTTTTATATTTTTGTGTGTATTTATCCTTCTTATTAATGACAAATAACTTATTAGAGCTTGGCCAATAAGTTATAGATAGATCCATTGTATTCCCAGATAGAAGACCTCGTCACACGACAACGTTGTATTTTGCCATCAATCCAAAGAAGGATATATTGTTCTTGAAGGTCTTTATCTCTATTTCATCGTCTTGAAGGTTGTGATAGTCATAATATCTCATTCAATAAATCAACAAATAATGGCTCTTAAGCTGAATTCATTTGTTGTTGATCTTCCATCTCTTTAGTACAAATAAATCTAAGAAAATAACAAAAAATGATTCAAAGTAGGATGAAACCTCTATAGAACTTGCTTTGCTTTATAGCAAAGATTTTCTTGATTTTTTTATCTTGATTTTGATAGATGTCGTTGATGAAATGCATTGACTTTTATTCATGCATTTGTTAGATTCTTGGATGGCTCCCATGTCCATTCACTAATATTGTATCCGCATCAATGCACAAGATATTCCAGTTGATTTCCGCATTGCCTTGAATCTAAAATCTCTTTGACTTTAAATTCTTCATTATTGTTCACTTTTATAGGAGGCGGTAGTATTTGTTTTTTTCCTTGTATGTCCACTATCTTGTATGGCTTAAGTAGTGACACTTGGAATACAAGATGGATCTTCATAAATTTTGGTAAGCATAATGAATAAACAACTGGATTGATTTATTCACAAATCAAAAAAGGTCCAAGCCTACAATAATGTAGCTTGTCGCAAGGATGAATAGTCATAATATTACAATGAAGTAACCATATTTTATCACCCATGTGGAATTGAGGTTGTTTCTTACAATAGACATCTACATTATTTTGTTGTGCCTTCATTATTGCATGTAGCTTTGACAAACAATTTGCCAAATCTTTTGCCACAAGATTATCAGCTTTTGAAAAGTCAAAAGTATCAAGTTGTGGATGATAATCATAATTTACAAAGAATGAAGTTTGCCAAGTAGAAGAATGTACCAAATTATTATAAGCAAACTCTGCCAATGGCAAAAGAGTTGTCTAATCATTTTGATGGTAATTGATGGTACATCTTTAATAGTACTCCAAAACTTGATTTATTCGTTTTGTTTGTCTATCAATTTGAGGATAGAAACTTGAAGATAATTTTATATCCACCTTCAATATTTTAAAAAAAATCTTCCAAAACCTTGATATAAAATATATTCCTCTGTCTGATATAATATCCCTTGATAATCCATGATAATAATAGATATTATCAAAGAAGAGTTTAGATATTTTTCCATGTGTAATAGATTTTGTACATAGTACAAAATGAGCCATCTTGGTAAAATGATCTACAATCAAAAATATAGAGCCATATGAACTTAACTTTAGAAGATCTATAATAAAATCTATAGAAACAGAAGACCAAGGTTATTTTGGTAAAGGTAATGGTTGGAGAAGTCCGTAAGGTCGTTGAAGAGGAGTTTTTGATCTTGAATAAATATCACATGATTGTACAAACTCTTTAATAGCCTTCCACATTTAAAGCCACTAAAAATCTCTTGATATTAGCTCTCAATAAGTCTATTCAATTGTCAACCAAGTACTCAATGTCACTAGCTTGATTATTCCTACTGTTTGAATACTTGAATAAGTAGAAGTAGATTTAGGAGCTATATCCATCAACTGCAACCTCCTGTCATAGACATAAGATTTAATCCAATAACTATCTAATTAATATAGATGAATAGAAGTAGGTAAAATAAGTTTAATTGATAATATCTCATAGAAAAGCTTCCTAAAAGCTTCATAGATGCAAAATCACCTTCACACATGTCTATAGGTGATTGGTAGGTTAGAAACTTGATTAACAAGCTAGCCACATTTTGTACATATTGGTAGCTTGTAGAATAAACTAGCCATATATCGCACATATTGGTAGCTTGCGGAACAAGCCAAGTACGTGGCACATATGTGGGAAACTTGTCATGCAAGTTTGATATGTGTCTTACAAATTAGACACTTGTAGGAGATCCTATAGAATACCACCACGTAGCTATTAAATAGATAGTATAAATAGGGACAAGAGTGAAGCCTTCTTCATTCTTGTCAATCCCTTTCTTGCTTATAGTCTAATTCAAGAGTCTCATGTATTTTCTAGTCTTTTGCAATAGTCATTCCAATTTCTTCTTGAATATACAAACTTCTTTATTTTTATCTTCTTATTTTCCTTTGACATAGTTTTTACTAACTTATGCATCTATTTTAATTTGTATCCTTGACAGATTGACAAGAGTGAAGTTACAATATCAGAGCTTTGTCTCTTTTTGATTAAGAGTGGATTATCCCTTTCTCTTCATAAGACATAAGTGTATTAGGAGTTGTGGATTATCCACTTTTAAATTGATATTTTTCTTTGAATTTTTTCATTTGTTCTTGAATGTTATATTTTATAGTGGGATAGATATTTTTTTCTTTTTTTATTGTAGTATCATAACAGAGCTTGCTGAAATAAAGAGTGTAGTGGTACAAATGTAAGAGCAAATGAGAGAATTAATGCTCGCAATGCATCAATTCAATACACCACCATAAGGAGCAACAAGATTAGTAAGAAGCAAAGATATAGAGATGATTCGAGCTGCTTCAAGTCATATTACTTCACTTATAATTGAATATCATTCAAGCATCAAAGAACCAAAAATTAGTTTACCAAAGAAGTTTGATGACACCAAATCTAAATTTCAAGGATTCATCAATAAAATACAATTGGTGATTGAACTTCAATCCCAAAGTTATCCAACCCAAGGATTGCAAGTCAGGTTTATTAGAACACTATTGTCAGGTTTTTTTTTATCATGATTTTTGTCCTTTCTTGAACGTTGTCATCTAGTATTGGATAATTTGGAGGTATTTTTAGTGGAGTTTCAATCTATGTATGGAAAACATGATGTAATTTGTATTGCAACCAACAAGATTTGTATCTTACGATAAGACAATTGATAAGTGATATCATATGCTTCATAATTTTGACAATTAGCAATTAACACCAAGTAGAATGATGTTGCGCTTATTAGCCAATTTTTCTATGGATTACAACATGAGATATATTTTTAATGCTCAACTTATCTGATCCCTAGACATTGAATCAAACAATTGATTTTGCTATAAAGTGTGACAATTGGCTTTTTGAATTTCTATCTGAGAGTCACATAAGAGAACCTCAACATTACTATAATACAATGGCAACATCAACATATTTTTAGTACATACATTTAAAAGTAGAAGACATATAAATTGAAGTGGTATATTTTTAACCTCTTACTGAACAGGAAAAGACTTGTCGTCGTCAAAAAGGATTATGTTTATATTGTGGAGAACCTAAGTACATTACTCAGCATTATTCAAAGAAACAACGCAACCACAAGATAAGAAGTACGGCTGTCAAAGAAGACAATATGTTGAAAAATAAATTTATTCAGCTATAATAGGGCCCGTGCAGATAGAATCTTATACAATTCCTAATAAAGGTCCTATCTTCTTTTTAGAATCTTCTCCTTGTTTCATAATAGATATCTATTTGGAACCTAAAAATTACAAAGCCTCTACCTTATTAGATTCAAGAGCCTCAGCTTGTTTTTTAGATAAATAATATATTAAAAATTGTAGAATACCTTCAGTACAAAAAATTAAATCTGTACATGTAGAAGTCATAGATGGTTGCTTGTCATCTTTTGGAAATGTTACTCATAAAATCCTTCCTATAAATGTAATAATAGATAGTCATAATAGTTGTGTAGTCTGTAATATAATTAAATCTCCCTCTAATCCAATCATTTTAAATTTATTATTGCTAAAAAAATACAAACCTCAAACAGATTGGATTTCCTATAGACTTGATTTTTTATAAAGCATTAATAAGAATTCCATAAATCAAGTAATAAATCATAAGTCTAATATAATAAAACCTGTGCTTATAGGCACAAAAGCTTTTATGAATGAAGTAAAAGAAGGATCATCTTTTGATATTTATGCTACACCCATTTCTGATGGTAGAAGGACTTCAAGTGGCATTCTAAGCCAATATCAAGATTATCAAGAAGTTTTTGAAAAGAAGAATGCAGACATTCTTCCTGAGCATTGTCTATATGATTGTTTAATTAATCTCAAAGAAGGAACTCAACCTTCATTTGGATTGATTTTTAACTTTATGTTAGAATAAATTGGCTAAATTCAAGAAATACATTAATGAGAACTTAGCCAAGAATTTTGTATGCCATTCAAAATCCCTAGCAGTAGCTCCTATCTTATTTGTAAAGAAGAAAGATGGATCACTATAGATGTGTGTAGATTATCGAGGACTCAATAAAATTACCATCAAGAATAGATACCTTCTATTTTTAATATCTAGATTTTTTGATCAATTGAATCAAGCTAAGATTTATACAAAAATAGATCTAAGAAGAGCATACAACTTAGTGCACATCAAAAAAGGTGATGAATAGAAGATTGCATTTTGAATAAGATATAGACATTTTGAATATAATGTCATGCTTTTTAGACTTACAAATATACCAACTACTTTTCAATATCTTATGAATGACGTATTTCATGAGTTTCTTTAAGATTTTATTGTCTATTATTTAGATGACATTTTGATCTACTCTAAGAATACAGAAGAATATGAACTTCATGTTCATTGTGTATTACAAAAACCTAGAGATATAGGATTATATGCCAAGATAAAAAAGTGTGTATTTTACACTACTCAAGTTGACTTCTTAGGACACATCATTTCAAATGATGGTCTCAAAATAGATCTTAAAAAAGTTCAAACAATCATAGATTGGAAGATTCCAAAAATAATAAGAGATGTGCAATATTTTTTGAGATTTGCCAATTACTATCGAATCTTCATTAAGAACTTTTTTCAAGTTGCAGCTCCACTTATACGCTTAACTTATAAGGACAAACTTGAGTGGAGCAAAGAAATAGAAGCATCATTTGAGCCTTTAAAGACAACTTTTATTTTTGCACCAATCTTGTATCGTGTTAATTTTTTTAAGATATTTTTTTTATGGAAATAGATGCATCAGACTTTGCTTTAGGGGCGATATTATCTCAAATGGGAGCAAATGGCAAACTCCACCTAGTAGCTTTTTATTCCAAGAAATTTTTAGTAATAGAAATCAACTATGAAATCCATGATAAAGAATTTCTTGAAATTGTGGATTCTTTTCAAGAATAGCATTGCTATCTAAAGGAGCTTCTAGTCTAGTCACTATATATATGGATCACAAGAATCTCAAATATTTTATGCTAGTATATATATTAAATTGTCGTCAAGCTCATTGGAGCATGTCTTTATTAAGATTTGAATTTATTATCACCTATTAATGAAAAAAACAACAAGGTCTATCTGATGTCTTTTCTAGACTTTCTTATCTTATACCAAAAGAAGGAGATTTGACTTTTGATCAACAAAGAATGATCCTCTTGAAGCCGGAGTAATTTCATCTTCAAGTAATGAAATCAACATTGATTGTTGATTCAACCTTTCTCAGGCAAATCTAGTTATGTATGTCTTCAGATCCTCTTGTCCATGATATTAAGAATAATTCATCTAAATCTTATGATATTTCTAAGTTTGAGTTCAAGAATGATCTACTTTATTTTAAAGGCCCCTTATATATTTGAAAAGGCACAGCATAACTATGTGCTCTAGAAGCTCGTCACAACCTCCCTACTACATGATATTTTGGATATAATAAGACCTTGGAGCTAATATCAAGAGATTTTTGGTGGCCTCAGATGTAGAAGGTTGTTAAAGAGTTTATACAATCGTGTGATGTTTGTTCAAGATCAAAAACTCTTTGTCTTCGACCTAATAGACTTCTTCGACCATTACTTGTATTAGAACAAAGTTGGTCTTTTGTTTTTATAGATTTTATCATGGATCTTCCAAAATCAAGTTCATATGACTCTATATTCATGATTGTAGATTGTTTTATCAAGATGACACATTTTATATCGTGTACAAAATCTATTATAGCTAAAAAAATAGCTAAACTCTTCCTTGATATTATCTATCACTATCATGGATTATCAAGGGATATTATATCAGATAAAGAAACTTAATTTGTATCAAGATTTTGGAGGTCCCTTTTCAAAATATTGAAGGTGGATATAAATCTATCTTTAACTTTCCATTCTCAAATTGATGGACAAATGGAACAAGTAAATCAAGTTTTAGAGCAATATTTGAGATGTACCATCAATTATCATTAAGATGACTAGACAACTCTTTTGCCATTGGCAGAGTTTGTTTAAAATAATTCAATATATTTTTCTACTCAACAAACTCCTTTCTTTACAAATTACGATTATCATCCATAACTTGATACTTTTGGCTTTTCAAAAGCTGATAATCCTGCGGTAGAAGATTTGACAAATCGATTGTCACAACTACATGCAACAATAAAGGCACAATTAAAAAGAGCTCAAAAAGATCAAAAAATCAATGCAAATGTCTATCACAAAGAACAACCTCAATTCCATATGAGCGATAAGATATGATTACTTCGTCATAATATTAAGATTATTTGCCCTTGTGACAAGCTAGATTATTAAAGACTTGAATATTTTTTATTTATGGACAAATCAATCTAGTTGCTTATTAATTATGCCTACCAAAATCTATGAAGATCCATCCTATATTCTACATGTTATTATTCGAGCTATATAAGACAACGAATATATAAAAAAGAAGACAAATGCCATCGCCTCTTATAGAAGTAGATAACAATGTAGAATTGAGATAGAAGAGATTTTAGATTCAAGGCAGCGCTAAAATTGATTAGAATATCTTATACACTAGCATGGATACAATATTAGTGAACGCACATAGGAGCCATCCAAGAATCTAGCAAAAGCATCAGCAAAAGTTAATGCATTTCATCGACGACATCTATTAAAATCAAGATAAATAATTAAGAAAATATTTGCTATAAAGTAAAGCAGGTTCTATAGAGATTTTATTCTATCTTATATCATTGTTTGTTATTTCTTTGAATTTGTTTATGCTAAAGAGATGGAGGATCAACAACTAGCGAATACAGCTCAAGAATCATTGTTTGCTGAGTTACCGCACGAGACATTACGACTATCACAACCTTCAAGACAATGTAATAGATATGAAGATCCTCAAGAACGACATGTTCTTCCTTGAATTGATCGAAAAATACAATGTATTTGGTATCATGACCTTAGATGAGACTCTCGATGTTTGGTGATACTTTTAGAGGTACGAACTACTCCTAATGGTATTCCAAATATTTTCTTTGAAGGAAGTTACGAAGGCCTCAACAATGATCAAATAACAAGGTGATCCTCTTGTCTTGGTATGGAATACTTTCAATGGCTAAAAGGACCTATCAACTACCTTTGAAGGTAACAAAGATCAGAGTATGTGACAAGTATAATTTGATGTATTTTGGACTTCTTCAACATGTAATCACCGCTCCTCATGGAACTCGTTCCTAAAAGGGAGGATAATATCACTGACATAAGATTTATTCTAATAATTATCTAGTTAATATAGATTGATAGAAGTAAGTAAAATAAGTTAATTTAATAATATTTTATAGAGAATCTTTTTAGAAGCTTCATAGACATGAAATCACCTTTATACATATTTATAGGTGATTGGTAGGTTAAAAACTTGGCCTATAAGCTAGCCACATGTCATACATATTGGTAGCTTGTAGAACAAACTAGCCATGTGTTGCACATGTTAGTAGCTTGTAGAATAAGCTAAGTACGTAGCGCACATGTAGGAAACTTGTCTTACAAATTTGACATGTATCTTGCAAATTAGACACGTGTTGGAGGTCCTATAGAATACCACCATGTAATTCTTAGATAAATACTATATATAGAAATAAGAGTGAAGCCTTCTTTACTCTTGTCAACTCCTTTCTTATTTATAGTCTAGTTCAAGAGTCTCATGTATTTTCTAGTCTTTGGCAATAATCATTCCAGTTTCTTCTTGAATATATATATTTTTTTATTTCTATCTTGTTATTTTCTTTTGATATATTTTTTACTAACTTATGCATCTGATTTAGTTTGTGTCCTTGACAGAGAGCCATACCAAGATCTTCACTTGTATATAATCATTTTTTCTAAAATAGAATAGATCTTGCTAGAAGCTTGTTAGTTATCATATCAAATTTTTATGTTTTAAGAAAATTATAAGAAAAAGAGTTAAAAGACTCTTCTACCACACAAGCAGTTGGAGAACCATTACAATTTTCACAATTTACTAGGTTTGAAGAAGAAGAACAAGGCAAAGAAGAAATATTCCAATCTCAAGTAAGGCCACATTTGGAATCTTTGGAGATACAATTTCATCACAAAAATCTTGATTCAAATGCCTGAGCTTTGGTAATATTCCTTGAATTTAAAAAAGTGACTCCAAATAAACCAAAAATTATATTCAGAAAATGTTTTGAAAGTCGCAATAAAGAGTAGATTCTTGGATAGGACGTTGTCATATTATAATACGTTTATATAGTAAAAAGTATGAATAAGAATAATTTCTACTTAATATTTGAATATCTTAATTCAATAGAAACTTAAGATATTTAAAAAAATATTTATGAAAGCCTATTAGATTATTTTCTTGTTTTAATAGCTAATAAATAAAAGTTAATTATTAAATTTTCCTTCTAGATTGTACAAACTTTGTTATTACTTTTAAAAAGCTATAAGTTAATAAAAATATGATAGAGAAGATAAATAATTAATATAATTGATACTAGGATTAAATTGATGATAGGATTAAGCTTAAAAATCCTTAAAATTAGTTGAATTGATACTCGGGGATCGACCGAGTATGAGACAAGGTCAAAATCAAACCTCCAACCACAAAAACGGCCACCAAAGGCAAGGGGTCAAGTTATTTGAGAATCGGCGACTAGAGTTGAGGAGTTAGCTTCAAGCTCATTTTTAAAATATTAGATTGGTTTCTATAAGATCAGAAAGAACAAGACAACATGTAATACAACAATGTTGGTATAATAAAAGTTATATCTGGAAGTCATTGACGCTTCCTCAAGGATCCTATTGAATTGGTAACCAATAAATAAAGGACGGAATATATTGCTTCTCTACTTTAATAAATTCTAGATTTCTTATGTATGTGATTTGATGATCAAATCACTTCAGCTCTTTGTGGAACTTGTCACTAGAAAGAGAGGTAATGTCACGGACATACTTTAAGTCACTACATTCTAAAACTTTCATTGATCTTTTAGTACCTTTTATAATCTTTTAGAATCTTCTATAATTTTTAAAAATCTTCTAAAATCTTCTAGAACCTTCTTTAGTCTTCTAATAATATTCTATAATCTTTTCAAGAATCTTCTTTAATCTTCTAAGTACCTCTTGTAGCCTTTTAGAATCTTTTAAAATCTTCGTATAGGAATGCAGAGATAAGTGACTAGATCATCACAGCTTTATTAATCTTTTCAATTTTATTAGTCTTTATAAATTTGCCTTAGTCTTCTAAAATCTTCCTCATTCTTTTAAAATCTTCTAAGATATTCTTAGAAAGTTCAATAGGACATAAGCCTTGTAATATAAATAAGAACCAAGACCAAGATATATCTCAGTCTTGCCAATACAAGTCTTGGAACAATCCAAAGTATTGCCTTGTTTCTTGATATCAATCTAATCTTTTGTTCTTGTCAATAATCTAGTTCTTTGTTCTTCTTCATTCAATTCTTTGTTCTTGAAATTATTCTAGTTCTGTAATCTTTTTCTTCTTTCTTTATTAATCTGCTAACTTACATCCCTGACATCTTTAAGAAGAAGAATGATTCACTCTCTAATAAAAAAGATTCAACTCTAATATTTAAAATGATGTCAATCTTGACAAATTATCAAAGATATAAGAATGCAAAATAAAAGACTAGAATTAAAAAAAGGTTTCAAGAAGAAACCAATAAGAACTTGAATTAACCAAATGAGTATACAAAGAATATCAAAAAAGATGAGCTAGAACTTCAAGAGATGCATTTTTCAGGACTAAAGAACTCTTCAACCTTAATTCTTATATATATTCTTGTCTAAGATGCTTCTTAAGCGGCTTGTATCAAATTAAGAAGCTTCTTGAAAAACTTCTACTAGCTTAGAAGCTTTTCAAGTTCCTTCCACTAATTATGAAGCTTCTCAAGCTACTTCCACCAACTAGAAAACTTCTCAACCGACTTTCACTAACTAGAAAACCTCTAGAATATTCTAGAAGGTTTTGTGAACTTTCAAAGTGCATGTCCCTAACAATTGCATACAGATTTTACAAAGGCATTTTATATGAAGACCAATTCTTCATATTTTATACTAAAGGCCATACTTTCACAAATATGTATAAATAATAAATTCCATCTTATTATATTTTATTCTCAATAATTTTTTATTACTGAAATTAATTATGAAATCTACAATAAGAAATTTTTTACTATTGTGGATTCTTTTTGAGAATGGTGTCATTTTTTTCAAAGAACAATGCATTTTGTAATTGTATATATAAATCACAAAAACATGAAATATTTTATTTCAGCTTAGATTCTTAATTGATATTAAGCTCGATAGAATATGTTACTATTTCAATTTAACTTTGTTATCACTTATCAACTTAGGAAGCAACAAGAGTTATTCAATGCTTTATCAAAGATATCATGTCTTGTATTAAAAGTAAGAAAGGTAGCATTTAATCAACAATATGTAACTTTATTGAAATTGGAGAAATTTTGCCTTTGCGCTATTATTGCATTGGCACCTATTGATTTTAGTTTCTTTAATAAGATGCATGCTGCAACTACTAATAATGCTTTGGCCTTGATATCAAGAATCGCTTCAATAAAAATACTGACAAGTTCAAGCTTGAGGAAGACCTTCTATATTTTGAAAGATGTTTATATATCTCAAAATGACCAACACAACTATACATTCTTCAATCTTCCCATAACTTTGATGAGGTGTATGCTGCAATCACAACTGTAGGTCACTTTTGATTTAACAAGACCTTGGAACTTATTTTTTAAGATTTTTAGTGGCTTCAAATGTAGAAGGTTGTAAAAGAATTTGTGCTCTCTTGTGATATTTATTTAAAATCCAAGAATCCTTGACATTGTCCTTATGAATTCTTATAGCCCTTGCTTGTTTCAAGATAGTCATGGTCTTCTATCTTGATAGATTTTATCATAGATCTATTACTATTCAATATATTGAACGGCATCCTTATGGTGGTTGATCAATTCACAAAGATGGTCTATTTTATTCCTTGTAAAAAAACTGCCTCTAGTGAAGAAATAACAAGGCTCTTTTTTGATAATACATATTGATATCATGGATTGTTGGATGATGTTGTATCCGATCAAGGATCCCAATTCATATCTAAGTTTTGAAAATTCCTCTTTGAAATATTGAAGGCGGACATTAAACTTTTTTTAGCTTTCTATTTTTTAATTGACAGCCAAACAAAACAAATTAATCAAGTTTTAGAGTAGTATTTATAATGCAGCATCAACTATCAATAAGATGATTGGATCTTATATCTATTATTAAAAATATTTATATATAATAATATTATTCATGCCTCAACTTAATAAATATTATTTTATTCCAACTATGAATATCATTCAAAGCTTAATCTATGGAAAATGCCAAACAACAATAATCTAGCAATTAAAGGATTTGCAAAGCATCTATCATAATACCAAACAACCTTGAAGCTTTAATTACAAGTAGCTCAACATGCTTACAAGGTATCTGCAGATAAATTCAAGAATCAATTGCTTGCTTTTCATATTAGAAATAAAATATGGATTTTTTGACAGAACATCAAGATCAAATAGCCATGTGATAAGTTAGACCATTAGAAATTAGGACCATTTTCCATCCAAAAGCAAATTAATTTAGTGGCATATTGCTTAGAACTACCATCTTCTATGAATGTGCATCTAATTTTCCATGTCTCTCTTTTAAAACCTTATAAAGAGTCATATATTTTGAAAAGAGTACAATAATCACAACCTAGTATTAAAACCTATTACTTATGAATAAAGATTAAAATATATAATTTCATTGATGTAGTATATTTTTAATTTTTTTTTATCTATAAGAAGATTTACAAAGACATGAGCTCTTTTTAGAACTTGTTGCTAGAAAAAGGAGTGATTTTAGGAATATATACTTTAAAAATTCACAAAATCTTCTAAAATATTTTGGAGGTTTCTTAGTTAGTAGAAGTTGCTTAAGAAGTTTTTTAATTAGTGGAAAGAGCTCGAAAAGCTTCCAAGTTGGTAGAAGGAGCTTGAGAAGCTTCCAAGTTGATAGAAGCTACTTGAAAAGCTTCTTAGTTCAAAGGAAGCCGCTCAAAAAGTTTCCTAGACATGAATGTATAATAAAGTTGAGGCTGAAGAGTTCTTCAATCTTGTCAACATATCTCTTAGAGTTTAATTCATATTTCTTGGTATTGTTTGAATATTCATTTAGATAATTTAAGTCCTTGTTGATTTCTTCTTGAAACCTTTTTCTAGTTTAAGTCTCTTATTCTGTATTCTCGTGTCTTTAATACATATATTGGACCACTCATTACTTAAATTTTTGTTAAAATTTTGTCTCAGCTTCAATTTTGATGATCCTAAGCTTGCCAAGAAGCTAACATCAAGTGACTCTTGTCCAAAAAAGTCCATCCTAAAATTCACTCATCCAAGAGATTGATCTAAAGAAACTCGAGATGCTCCACCAATTATAGCAAGATTTTTAATATAGCAAAATCTATAATTTTAAATGGATAAATAAATAAAATTATATTAAAAATCATGTAGACTTTTTAAAGTTGAGAATAAAATCTAAATTTAATTAATTTTATTTAAAATAAACCATCAAAATATACTATGGCAATAAATTGATAATTATATTATATAATATTAATAAAAAATAGAAATCTAAAATAAAATTTTTAATTATAAAATTATCTTATTTTTAAATAATATTTTAAAAAATAATACCATATATTATAAAAAATAATAAAAGATAAGTAATAAAATTATTTTAAAGTATGATTAATTTTTTAAATTTAAAAGTATTTATTTTTAAAAAATTATTATATATTTAAAATCTCATATTGTTGATATCATTAATACATATATAGAATCAAAGAAAAATATCTAAAAATTTAATTAAAAATTAAAAATATCAATGCATAAAATATATCATTATAAAATAATATAAGAAAAAAAATGATTCAATAGATAAATAATTTATTTATTTAAAATAGAATTAAAAAACACCAATATTAAATTTTCTAATACATATCATACTACAACATTTTGAAGATATTATAACATATAATATCAACTGAATAGAATACTTCCTATTAGTATTATTTTTTTTATTTTCATACTTTGGAAGTGTAAATATGCATATTATATTGCAAATAAATCTTTAATAATGTTCATTTTATCTTTTAGTAATTGTCATAGTTTAAAATAAAATATTGGAGTGAATAGACTCAATTCCATTCCAGACTTTGTTTTATCACATTGTTTATTTCTTTCAGAAAAAAACTAAACATTGCACTACTGATGGATCTAATTTGTAATTTTTGTTAAAATCTGTGCACAACTAATTTTAATTTCTTGTTAAATTATTGTATATAACATTTAAGTATATATTTTTTAAGTGGATATTTGACATCAATGTATTATTGTACTTCTTGATTTTAAATACCATTGATATTCTTGTGTACATTATGTTCAAAATCACCTAAATCTTTTAGCATTGAGCATAAAATTACAACACCATATTACATGTTACAAAAAATTATTATAATACCAACCATAAAGGTTTATTTCAAAATTCATAGCATTTATAAAAGATTATTAAAGTATTTTTTTGGTATTATTTTATATACCTCAATTTTTTTATTTTTTTATTATATTACTTAATTTTTATATTTTTTTACATCAAGTGTTGTAAGTTTTTTAATTTGTTAATCTGTTTATAAATTCTTAATATAATTAAAGTTTTTTTTTATGTATAAACATTTATTCATAATATGCTCCTTTAATTTTTGGTTTGATTTTATGAAAAATTCTATTCTATGAATTATTGATTTACTTCTTCTTCATTGACATTTAAGTTTATTAAGTATATTTTGTTTCTACAAAATAATAATTTTTTAATAAGTACTTTCTTAAAATATTATAATTTTGAATAATAAGTTTTTTAATTATTCAATCTTTATTTTTTTGTATTAAAAAAATATTTAGTATTTATTTTTTGAATTTTATATTTAGATAATTTTATTACTAATTATATATATATATGGAATTTAAAAATTTAAAGTAATTAATTTTGATTAATTATATTTTATTTATATTTATTTAACTATCTTATATTTTTAGTCAATATTTTTTTATTTAATGTGTAAAAAAAATGTATTCAAAAATATTCTTTGATTTTTATTTATAGGTTATGAGTCAAAAAAATTATTTAAAAGATCTTGATTATTTGAAATCAAAGAAAAATCAATAAAAAAAAATTGATTTATAATTTTTCAATTGGCTTCACTCAGCCATCTTGTTAATACAATTTATTTTTATTGTAATTGTACTAAAAAAAAATAGTATTGTTGCACATAATTTAATGGATGTTAAGTTCATAAGTAAAACAAATAAAGTAGGTTCACATGCTTCTATACAAGTTAATAATTTTATAATTTTTTTAATATAATAATTTTATTAACTTGATAAGGATTTTAGAAGTATATAAAGCCATGGTTGACTAATTAAGATTTAGATAGAAATTATCCTAAAGATGATCAATTGCTTCTTAAGTATTACAAAAACCATACAATAATTTCAATGATTAAGGCATAAGAATATTTTAGCCAATTCCTATTTTAATAAATAAAAAAAATTAGATCTAATTCTATTTTATGAAAATAATGATAATAATAATATGTTTTATTTTCTATTGGTATTTTAATTCTTTGGAAAAAAATACAAATTTTTTTGAAATATGGTAAGAATTGATGTATTTTTATATATTTTGTATTTAAGACAATTAATCTTATATATTATTTATTCATCTTAGTGAAATTTAATAAGTGGCCTAATTATATAAAAATAACATAAATCAGCAAATATGAGAATAAGTAAAAAATATATACAAATATAAAAAAATATATTTTTAAAATAAAAAGATAGTTTTAAAATAAAATTGGCATTATTTTTTTTCTTTATTTTTTAAACTTTTACAAAATATATTTTAATTATATTAATAATTATATCATAGCTACATGCATGTATCTAATATAAGAAATAAAGTACAAGAGAGAATGAATGAGATATGTAAGTATGTTGGTCATAAATACATTGCCAAAACAGTGTTTTATACTAAGAGGCTGCTTAGATTGTATCTTGAAGGTGATAAGAGGTTTATCAAATACTACTTCTACAAGAAAGCTACTTTAGAATACTTTTCAAATCTGATGAAGAAGATGGATATAAGAACGTATGAGGATGATAAAAAGACCAAAGAAATGTTTATTACTGCTACAAGCATAAGCCACTCAAGATGGATAAGGGCACTGTGCGAGCCTATTAATGATGGCATAAAGCTATACTCTACAAACTTTGAATATATATGCAGTTGGAAGTCAATAGAGTCTTTAAATAGTAGAGATATACCAAGACCATTAATCATGTGTATAGACATAGAGATGCATTCTTCTAATAGCAATGCTATGCCAGATCCTTGTATAGAAAAGGACAAGGTCTTCATGATCTTTATAGTATCACAGAGATATCTTATGCTTGAGATGCATATACATATATTTTGGTATATAATTTATAAAATAATATAATATTTTAATATTTTTTGATAAAAATAATGTAGATAAAAATTAAAATTTTATTTATTTATTATTTGTTATTAAATATAGATAACTTTGGACTATAGACATGCATGCTTCATATAAGTTGTTGTATTTTGTTACCTCAATCTTATGCAAATCAAATTTCTATACCATCATGAATTATTACTATATTTAAATTAATTATAATAAAAAATAATATTTTTAATAAAATAAAATATATAATATTTTTATAAAATTTGATTTAAGTTTTTTAATCTAAATTTATATATATATTTGAAAGAGATATTAAATAAAAATAAAATATTATTAATTTATTTTTTTATATTATTATATATATTCAAATTTTAAAAAATATTATTATATAAAAAAAGATATATATATATATATATATATATATATACTCAATATAATATTTTAATTTTTAAACACTTTATTCTATTTCTTAAACTAATATTTGTTTACGTCAAATTATTTCTTCTTCTTAGTTTTAAATATTCAATTGCACAGTAAAAATAAAATTCTAATACTTATTTCATTTTAACAACAAAGAGTGTTATTTTATTTTCATTTTTTTTTTTTTTTTTTTTGTAGGAATCAAACCATAAAAAAACCAATAAAGAAAGTGATATATGTATTTTTATTTTGATAAATCTTTTAAATATATACAATAATATAAAATTTAGATTTATTTTTTAAGATTGCTAATAAAATCATTGTAATAAAATCATTCTTTGATAAAGATATGATTGTGGATAAAGTAATAAAAATACAACATGTATATTTATAACTAAAGAAATGAGAGAAATTAAAAAAACATATATTTATAATAAAAGTAGGTATTATAATAGTTATTTCTAAATACAAGTATATCAAAGAATTCTTAAGATTCTTTTATATTAGCTTTTAAAAGTAAGAAATTCTATGGAGAAATTCCAATAAACACATGGAGCACTATATATTCAATCCACATTTAAGAAAATTGTTGAATGTATTTTAAAAAAAAGATGTCTATTTAGTCTATTTCTCTATATTTTTTTTATTTTCCTATGTAATTATATTTACTTATGTAGCACATATATTCTTAATATCTTCTCTGAGTATGAATAAATTATTCTTACTTAGAAAATAATTTTTTAATATATATATATATATATATATATATATATATATATATTATAATGATTATAATAGGATCATATATTATGAACTACTTAATGTATGTCTTAATTGTTAGTAGTAGTTATTATTATTATTTTACCATTGCAATATTTTTATTAAGTTGTGCCATGTTATATGTCTTGTGTCTGATATGTGTTTTATATAAGTTAGGTATAAGAGTTAATGTTGTCAAGGTTTATTTAGACATGTAATATAGAAAAATTATTATAAATTTTAATATAAAGATTGTCACTTAGTCCATCTATTTGTATAAAATATCAAGTGCCAATAGAACAAAACCATTTATTGGTTGGACACCAGTAAAATATCTTCTCTTTGAAAAAAATATGGAAAGTGGTTTACAAAAAATATTTGATAATTAGAACTTTTTAAACAAAGTCCTCAAAAATGGTTATTTTTTTGGAGAGAGGGGGAAGATCAAAAGATACATCACAACATTAGAATGAGATGTTTTGACAAAAAAATGCTTTATGTATAATATTTTAAGTTTATTAATTTTAAATTTTATATTATTTTGCAAAACATTTGAAGGTTTTTAAATTTTTTTGGTTGGATACATTAAAATACATGGTTAAATTAATTGACACAAATTATTAAGATTTATGAATTTGAATGTTTTCAAAATTAGGTTACATATGTATGTATGTATATATATATATATATATATATGGGTGTGTGTGTAAAGGAGAATTCATAAATAAAAAAATGACATGTAAGATTTTATGTTATCCTTTGGAACTGCAATTCTCAGCAGACTGTTTAATATTAGTATTTGTGGAGCTTGTTGCTATGGGTTTTTGAATACCGACAGGTCAGCCCTTCTTGTTTTAGGGCGGGCAACCAAAAGTTTTATTTCTCTGGATTAAAGTCACGGGCAGTCATCGATTCATTAAAATTTGACTGCCCTACTCCACCATGGAAGCAGTTGGGAAGAGTCGCAGAACTTACTAGAACACGGTTGACTGACTTCTGGCATCAAATACCCGGTGGATCGCATGCCGTTATCAGAACCGCACATACCCTGTAATCAAACATCGCAACCGCCGGGTAGGGTCATCAATTCCCGTGGTTGTGAGTTGAAGGCCTTCGGTCTTGATGCAAGCGGCGTGCCGTGGCTTCCAAGTCCTCCTTCCATGTTGCTACTATATATGCACCCCTAAGCCTCATGGGCGGGGTTATTGCTCTTTCTCCCACCGGCTCTTCTTCCCTCCCAAAACCCCCTTGATCTCTAAGCTAGACTATCGACTCGCAGAGTCACCGCCATACTGATTGACTCCTGCCTTGAGAACCTTAACTGCAGCGTCTTAGTCATGTATTTCTGAGCCAGGCGGTGCTCCTGCGCCACCGCAATCTATGCTTGAAAAAAATCTGAGAGTGATGAGGTAGGGTGGGCGCGGGAGCTTGTGTCTCGCTGTGCATTCGAGAGCAGGCTTGTGCTTAAGGCCGAGCATTAAGAGGAGCGCAGCAGCTGAGAGCCAAGAGGGTCTGCTATTATGGACCAACGCTTTGCGTTTTCTCCTGCCGACTTGGCCCGGGTCAAAACTGTGCAGTTTGGCATCATCAGCCCCGATGAAATCGTGAGTTCTGAGGCTTTGGATTGTAGAAACCGCTTAGCTGAGTAGTGAGCTGATGTTGCGAATATGGATTGCCAGTACTCAAACGTCGGGTGTTGCTCGACGTGTTTTGTGTACGGCTGCTCGAATTTAAAGCGTGTTATGCTTGGTGTGAGAATGGCCTGCATGTCTTATTATTCTCGGAAGATTTTGAGTCGATGTTTTTCTTGAAGAACAATATAGAAAATTTTAAGCAAAGGTTACTCGCAATAATTAAGTCCTGTTTCTGAATTTGGATGCGTGAAGACATTATTCCTAGTCAATACATGAGCTGCTAGAAATGCAGCCAGTATGCTAGGGTTTTGTTTTCTGTCTTCATCCTATATCCCATCGCAGCAAAGGAAGCTGACGGTATGGTTAAGGTTGTACAGTATTGTTATTAGCGCTACTGGGATGAGCTTAGGTTTATGCACACAAGCTGAACCGTCTCAGCTTTGAAGTGTTTCGTTGTCCTCACCACCCACTTTTTGTTAATTGCAACAGCGTCAAATGGCAGTATGCAAAATAGAGAGCAGTGAAACATATGACAGGGGCAAGCCCAAGATTGGGGGTCTCAGTGATCCGCGGCTGGGTACGATTGATCGGCATACCAAGTGTGAAACGTGTGCCGGGATCATGGCGGAATGTCCTGGTCATTTTGGGTATCTGGAGCTCGCGAAACCTATGTTTCACATTGGTTTCTTAAAAACCGTGCTCTCCATCCTGCGGTGTGTTTGCTACAACTGTTCCCGATGTCTTGCGGACGAGGTCAGTGTTCTGAGCCTCTTTTTCTTCGCGGTTTAGCTGTTGATGTTGATGTTGATGTTGATGTGTTCGATGTGAAAGTTCATGGATTAGGAACCACATTGAAGGCTTACATCATGTTAGTGCTGGCTGGCAGACTGATCAATCCAGGGTGTGTTTAAAGCTAGATGCCTTACTGGTATATATAACCGCACCTTCGGATGTTGCAGGAGGATCATCGTTTTAAGCAAGCAAAGAAAGTGCGTAATCCGAAGCACAGGTTGAAGAAAGTGTTGGATTGTTGTAAAAGCAAAACAAAGTGTGACACAGGCGATGACATTGATGAGAATGATGTTATGAATGGAGAAGAAAACGAGAAGAAGAAATCCCATGGAGGTTGTGGTGCACAGCAGCCCAAGATATCTATAGATGGCATGAAAATTGTGGCTGAATTTAAGCCAAACCGGAAAAAGGGTGAAGAACCGGAGCAGCATATGCCCGAGCCCGTGGAGCGCAAACAGCAGCTTAGTGCTGAAAAGGTCTTAAGTATTCTTAAGAGGATAAGCGACGAAGAATGTACTTTATTGGGTCTTAATCCAAAGTATGCCCGACCGGATTGGATGATTTTACAGGTACTCCCTATTCCACCTCCTCCAGTCCGCCCCTCTGTCATGATGGACAGTTCAGCTCGCAGTGAGGACGACTTAACGCATCAGTTGGCAATGATTATTCGCCACAACAACAACTTAAAGAGGCAGGAGCAAAATGGTGCTCCTACTCATATCATCAACGAGTTTGCGCAGCTTCTGCAATTTCACATAGCAACATACTTCGACAATGACCTTCCAGGACAGCCAAGGGTACAGTTCTCTGCATGATCTTGTCTGCAATCTTTTTCGAGCTGTTGCTAGTTTTGCTAGTGCTTAGTCTCGTTTTCAATCGACTGTCGCCTGAGGGTTTCCCTGTCTTGCTAATTCAAGGACCGAGTAAGGAAGTTTGTTGTGTGGGCTTTTGCTGGATGTGGCTGGGTAAGTTTATTTGATAGCATGATATTTATTTTGTGGCAGGCTACTCAAAGGTCTGGGCGACCTATCAAATCAATTTGCCAACGCTTGAAGGCGAAAGAGGGTCGAATCCGAGGAAATTTAATGGGAAAACGTGTGGATTTTTCTGCACGTACTGTGATCACGCCAGATCCAAATATCAACATTGATGAATTGGGAGTGCCTTGGAGTATTGCCCTCAATTTAACTTATCCGGAAACTGTGACTCCCTACAATATGGAGAGGTTAGTTTCATTTAGTGATTTATGCTCTCGTATTAATTGAATTTTTACTCTAAAACCCTTCCTTGTCATCTTGTGACAAAGGTTTCGTGATTGATATTGAATAGGCTGAAGGAGCTTGTAGAGTACGGGCCTCATCCACCCCCTGGCAAGACTGGTGCGAAGTACATCATCAGAGAAGATGGTCAACGACTGGATCTGCGGTTCTTGAAGAAAAGCAGCGACCGACACTTAGAGCTTGGGTATAAGGTATGTATTTCTCTCTGAAATATTACATGGCTGCTTACGTGTCTCGTATTACCATGTTTTTTTTCCATACGGAATTATCTGAAACCTTTTTGAACCGGGTATGAAAAACATGTTAAACTTCCTTAGACAAGTTCTTGAAGGTGCCGTGAAATTGTTCGACTGTATAATCATTGTTTCACGATTGTTCTGACAGCGTTTCGTATGCCACAGGTGGAAAGGCATATGAATGATGGCGATTTTGTGTTGTTCAACCGACAACCCAGTCTGCACAAGATGTCCATTATGGGACACCGGATTCGTATAATGCCATATTCCACTTTTCGATTAAATCTGTCTGTGACATCGCCATACAATGCTGATTTTGATGGAGATGAAATGAATATGCATGTGCCTCAGTCCTTTGAGACTCGAGCGGAGGTTCTGGAACTTATGATGGTTCCAAAGTGTATTGTATCTCCTCAGTCAAATCGTCCAGTCATTGGCATTGTGCAAGACACACTTTTGGGATGTCGAAAAGTGACGAAGAGGGACACTTTTATAGAGAAGGTATGTTACTTGTCGTGATTATAGTTATTTTCTGGTTGGAAAAAAATGCCTATGATTTCGTTTATTTCTGATTGTATGTTTTTGTTTAAGCATAAAGACGGTATGTTTGTTTGGAAGCTCTATTTTAAAATTTAATATATTTTCATTTGAAGTCATACGAGTTTGAAAATTAAGCAAATGTTTCTTTATGCAGGATGTGTTCTATAACATACTTATGTGGTGGGAGGAATTTGATGGAAAAATACCCATTCCGACCATTTTAAAGCCGCGCCCTCTCTGGACAGGGAAACAAATTTTTAGCTTGATTATTCCAAAACAAATCAACCTGATGCGTCAGGCATTTTGGCATCCTGATAAAGAACATGGTGATCTTTCACCCGGTGACACACAGGTGCGTATTGAAAAGGGTGAGGTGGTGGCTGGCACGCTCTGTAAGAAGACTTTGGGTACGGGACAAGGCAGTCTTATTCATGTCATTTGGTATGTATTCACCGTAACACACGTGATGACTTTTCTTTTTATCTACACTTCAGATCTTGGTGTTGAAGAGCTTTGTGGTCTTCTCAATCAGCAACTTCCTTTGTGCGTGGTTCTTTTCTGTCCTGGTGAATCAGGACGTTGAAATAATTCATTCGTGTATTCGGTCGGAAAAGAGCATGAGTAGTTTAAATATCTACATACTATTTGTACAGGGAGGAGGTTGGGCCTGATGCAGCTCGGAAATTTCTGGGGCATACTCAGTGGCTAGTAAATTACTGGCTACTGCAGCAAGGTTTCAGTATTGGTATTGGAGACACAATTGCTGATGCAGCAACTATGGAGAAAATTAATGAAACCATCACCAAAGCTAAAAACGACGTCAAGGATCTCATCAAGATGGCTCAAGACAAGCAGCTTGAAGCGCAGCCAGGTCGGACCATGAAAGAATCTTTTGAGAACAGGGTCAACGGAGTACTGAACAAGGCCCGTGATGAAGCTGGAGCTAGTGCACAAAAGAGTCTTTCTGAGAGCAACAATCTCAAGGCCATGGTTACAGCTGGGTCGAAGGGTACATTTATCAATATTTCCCAAATGACTGCCTGTGTGGGGCAGCAAAATGTTGAGGGGAAGCGTATTCCGTACGGTTTTGTGGACCGTACGCTACCACATTTTACAAAGGACGACTATGGGCCTGAGAGTCGTGGATTTGTAGAAAATTCATATTTGCGTGGGCTGACTCCACAAGAATTCTTTTTCCATGCTATGGGAGGAAGAGAAGGTCTTATTGATACAGCTGTAAAAACTTCGGAGACCGGTTATATCCAAAGGCGACTGGTGAAAGCTATGGAAGATGTCATGGTGAAGTACGATGGGACAGTCCGTAATTCTCTTGGAGATGTGATTCAGTTTCTCTATGGAGAGGATGGAATGGACTCAGTATGGATTGAGTCCCAGAAATTGGACTCATTACAAATGAAGAAGGCAGAGTTCAATAGGGTGTACAAGTTTGAGATTGATAGAGACGATTGGGCACCTGATTACATGTCTGCAGAAGCTGCTGAAGATATAAAGACTATCCAAGAAATCAGAAATGTCTTTGACGCAGAAGTATCCAAGCTTGAAGCTGATCGCAGGCAAATGGGTTTGGAGATTGCTCCAACCGGGGAGTCAAATTGGCCTCTTCCTGTCAATCTGAAGCGACTAATTTGGAATGCGCAGAAAATCTTCAAAGTGGATCTTCGTAAGTCTTCAGATATGCATCCAATGGAGATTGTAGAGGCAGTGGAAAATCTTCAAGAAAGACTAAGAGTTGTACCAGGGAATGACCAAATATCAATGGAAGCGCAAAGAAATGCAACTCTGTTTTTTGGCTGTCTTCTGCGAAGCACTTTAGCTAGCAAGAGGGTTCTCAAGGATTACCGTCTGACAAGAGAGGCGTTCGAGTGGGTTATAGGCGAGGTTGAGACTCGCTTCCTCATGTCTCTTGTGGCTCCTGGAGAAATGATCGGTTGTGTTGCTGCTCAGTCGATTGGCGAGCCAGCCACACAGATGACTCTGAACACGTTCCATTTTGCTGGTGTGAGTGCGAAGAATGTGACTCTGGGTGTTCCACGTTTGCGTGAGATTATCAATGTCGCAAAGAAGATAAAGACCCCGTCCTTAACAGTGTATCTGAAACCTGGGGTGAACAAAGAAAAAGAAAGGGCCAAGAATGTTCAGTGTGCTCTGGAGTATACCACTCTTCGTTCTGTTACCCAGGCAACCGAGATTTGGTACGATCCAGAGCCAATGAGCACATTGATCGAGGAGGACATGGAGTTTGTGAGATCTTACTACGAAATGCCGGATGAAGATGTGGCTCCTGAAAAGATTTCACCGTGGCTGCTACGTATCGAGCTCAACCGCGAGATGATGGTTGACAAGAAGCTTAGCATGGCCGATATTGCAGAGAAAATCAACCTTGAGTTTGATGATGATTTGACCTGTATTTTTAATGATGACAATGCTGAGAAGCTCATTCTTCGCATTCGAATCATGAATGATGAGGCTCCTAAAGGAGAAATGACTGAGCAATCAGAGGATGATGTTTTCCTGAAAAAGATTGAAAGTAATATGCTCACAGAGATGGCACTGCGAGGAATACCTGATATCCGGAAGGTATTTATCAAGAAAGACAAGAAGAATCGGTTTGATGAGAACTTGGCCTTTGAGCCGGAGGAGGAATGGATACTTGACACGGAGGGTGTTAACATGCTTGCGGTGATGTGTCACGAAGATGTAGATGCTTCTCGAACTACCAGTAACCACTTGATTGAAGTTATTGAGGTGCTGGGCATTGAAGCAGTTCGAAATTCTCTTCTGAAGGAGTTGCGTGATGTGATCTCTTTCGATGGCTCATACGTGAACTACAGGCATCTTGCGATCCTCTGTGATGTCATGACATACCGTGGTCACTTGATGGCAATCACGCGTCATGGTATCAACAGGAACGATACAGGGCCCATGATGCGGTGTTCATTTGAAGAAACCGTGGATATCTTACTAGACGCTGCGGTGTATGCGGAGGCTGATCACCTGAAAGGAGTCACTGAAAATATAATGCTTGGTCAACTGGCGCCTATCGGGACTGGTGACTTTGGTCTACACCTAAATGAGGGCATGCTTCAACACGCCATTGAGTTGCAGTTGCCTAGTTTCGAAGCAACTGACTATGGCATGACTCCATCACGAACTCCTATGATCGGAACGCCACACAATGATGGCATGATGTCACCTAGTTATCTGCTTAGTCCAAATCTGCGTGCTTCTCCACTATCAGATGCGCAGTTTTCGCCGTACGTTGGGAGCATGCCCTTCTCCCCGTCATCTGCAGGATACAGCCCTTCCTCTCCTAGATACAGTCCCTTGTCACCAGGTTACAGCCCCACATCACCTGGGTACAGCCCTACATCACCTGGTTACAGTCCTACTTCCCCAGGTTATAGCCCTACCTCTCCCGGTTACAGTCCCACATCACCTTCTTACAGCCCTACTTCTCCTGGATATAGCCCAACATCACCATCTTATTCTCCAACTTCTCCAAGTTATGCTCCCACCTCGCCTAGCTACAGCCCAACCTCACCAAGTTACAGTCCGACTTCACCAAGTTACAGCCCGACATCACCAAGCTACAGTCCAACCTCTCCAAGCTACAGTCCAACTTCTCCAAGCTACAGTCCAACCTCTCCAAGCTATAGCCCGACATCTCCAGCCTACAGTCCTACTTCACCTTCCTATGCTCCCACATCTCCTGCGTACAGTCCAACTTCTCCAAGTTATAGTCCTACATCTCCTAGCTATAGTCCCACATCTCCTGGTTACTCACCTACTTCTCCAAGTTACAGCCCATCGTCTCCGAGCTACAGTCCCACCTCGCCTAGCTACAGCCCCACATCCCCTGCTTACTCTCCTAGCAGTCCTCGTTATTCTCCTTCCAGTCCCTCATACAGCCCAACTTCCCCCAGTTACAGGTACTTTTAGTTTTTCTTATCTCATTATTGTGGTTCAAGCTTCATGATGGTTTTCAGTTTGCTTTGTTTCTGGTTTATTTCCTCATGGTTGCAATTTTATATCTAGATAATGTTAGAAATGGATCAATATGTCGTATATTAGTCTGGTATTCAGTCAGTAAATTTGATTAGACGTAACCTTTGAGACTGTTCTAAAGACTGAAATTTTGGATGCAGTCCTACGTCACCATCGTATTCTCCATCGTCACCCTCGTACATGCCTACGAGTCCTGCGTATACCCCAGGGTCACCTTCATATTCTCCAACAAGGTGCGTCACTTTCTTTGATGTAGTCATTTGATTTTATGTTGCAATGTGTGACATTGTATTTTTAAATCGGCAATGAAAGCGTTTGTACTGAACTCTCCTTCATGTTTGCAGTCCTGCTTATACTCCTGGAAGTCCTGCATACAGTCCTACTTCTCCAAATTACAGGTGTGCAAATTTTGTGCTGCCGCTGTAGTTTGAAACTTGGTTGTGGATCATAGTTTTTCAGTGAGTAGTATTGCATAGTTGCTGCTTAAATGCTCAGGATGAATTCGTAAATTTTAATTGGCGAAATTGTTGTTTAGCTTTAATGTTTTTTTTTAAAAGAGTAGACCTTTACGTGGAAATGCTAATATGGCTTGCTTGATATTCTGCGTTTATTGTGAAATTTACAAAAAATTGCCAACATTTATTTTCTGCTGTCCCAGCGGAGGCTATTCTCCATCAGCACCAGGATATTCCCCATCAAAGAATGAATATACTCCAACTTACAGCAAAGATGACAGCAATAGTGCATGAGACAAGCTGGTCAATTGAGCGAAGCTTTCACAGCTATTGTATTCTGTCTCTTTGGACATTCTGCCATTTCGAAGGTTGTCACTGCAGCAAATTTGTTTGTTGACAAATCCTACTGAGAAGTTATAGAAGTTGAGGTTTATCATCGACGACGAGAACCTCAGGTGGGTTCTAAACTTGCAGCAATTTATGACTATTTACCCGTGCTCTTGTAACAGCCTCTTGAAGATTAGGATACGACCTCTAAGGGAGTTGAATCCTCCCATACTCACAAAATGGCAATGTAGACTTGCTGGCATGCAAAATGCCTTTGGAGGGACTTGCATGCCACATGGATGCATTTGTAAATCAGTTTGATTCCAGTGCGCTGCTTGTTGCAAACGTCTGGATACTGCGGCCCATGTTAGTAGGAAGAATTTTAGGACTAGGTGTACCTTGGCGAATCTTGTGTGAAACAACAGTATGGAGTTCAAGGCACCCAAAGGGTCTTGTAAAAAATGAGAACAAGTGTCAAGGAATATTTGCGGTTTCGGAACACTGCCTCTAGTTATTTGAGGACTTTTGAATAAATTCACTTGATACTCTAGTTGTTAGTGTCAAGCAATCTCTGTTGAGATTCATTACGACAAGCCTGATTTGGTCACGTTGTTGGGTTTGAGTCTTTCAAGTGCTTAGCGTTTTGCTTTGTGAGAAGTTCTTAGTGTCTTCAATTGGCACTATTAAAATAGCTTCTAGATTTCACATTGCCAAACTTGTGTTGCTTTGCTCCCCTGATAGTCATGATATGTTCAATGTTATGGAGATTACATATCGGATGACGCAGACTTCTCATTTGTCTTGGTTTGTCTTGATCATGGAGCCACGTGTTTACATCCATCCAATAATATCTAGATTCCTTAATATGTTTCAAATAACGATGAAATATCAAGACGTCCAATTTAGATTGAATTTTTACAATTAAATTGAGTGGTCATATGTATTATATAAAATAATAATGTATAAGATCCAATTTGTGAAACATGGTCAAACTTTGACTTGAAACCACAAAAATAAAATAAAATTCTATGACAAGCAAGGGATTTTTTATTTTCTTCTTCAGAAGTTAAGAAGTAAGATTAGCTTTAAAAAGATTCAAATGGTGTAAGATTTGTAAGGATTGTGGTTTAGAAAATACCTTCAAAACAATAATGAAAGTCAAGGTTTTGTTGACAACAATAATATAAGGACAATAAAATTATAGTTTTAAATTTGCATTTATTTTTGTAATTGAAGCTTAATCTAGATTTATTGTGATGCAATGCTACACAAACCAAGTAACAATCAAGAACCAGGTCCATCATATTACATATATATATATATATACAAACTTAGAAAAAATATAAAAAATCTTTGTTATAGGTTGTAATCATTTTTATAAATTATAACTATTTATAGCTTTTATTTCTTAATTTATTTTTCTTAGCAATGGTTTTTTTTTTTTTTTTTTTTTTTTTTTTTTTTGCTAATCATCAACTTAATTTGTCTTTAAACAAATATTTTGCTATTTAATATTAGTTAATTTATTACTACTAGTCAATCCACTATATTAGATTTATACTTATTTCATAGTGTTTTTTAAAGTTCAAACTATATATTAGATTTATGTAATTAATTTTTAATTTAAACTTAATTCTAATTTTATATTTTAAAAGTCCTCTTCTACTATAAAAAGATTTTTTTATTTTATAGTGCTAAACTATAATTCTATATTTAATAATTAAATTTATATATAATAAATAAAATATCAAAATCTTTTATTTTTTACTTCTAATAATAATTTTTTTAGCTTAAATTGATCTCTTTCTAATTAACCCTTATATTCTTAGATATTAGCTACTTAATCTTCTCAATAGATTTAAAAGACAATAATATATTTTTTTCTATATTTTCTTAAGTAAAAAGTTTAATCTCTAATTTTGCTTTAGATTTATAGTATTCAAGTGCTTTTAATGACCTACACATATCATGTTTATAATACAAGATGATCCTATTTTTTACAATAAATCTAAAATGTATTATCTAAATTGCATATTATACAAGGATTATATCTATTTCTATGCTTTTCTAAGCTATCTTCTAATCTTCTAACCTTATATAGTCTTATTCAATTTCTTCTTATTATACACTTTTCTAAGATCTAGCTTTTCTTCTTCAATCTCTCTTAAATATTACATTTGTTATTTTTTCCTTCTATACTTGATAAAAGTTTGCAATATCTAATTTTAAAAGATGATATTTGTTATAATTTAATACCATCCTTATTTACAATTGGATTATATCTTCTCCTTGTTATAGTCAATTAATTTAGATTAACCAAATTAATTTGAATTAAATTTGTCTTCTACATTAATAATGCTCGATACTAAAAATAAAAAAATAAAAAAAAATAAATAAATAAAAATCTATTATTTAAATTTTTATTTTTCTATTATAATATCATAAAACTTTAAGAAATTACTTTAATTTCTATTTAATATAAATTTTTAATAATTAAAATCTTAATATTTATTTTATAAAATTTTATTTTTTTTAAAATTTTATTTGCAATAGATCACAAACTCTAAAATATATTCAGTATACCTACAATACTTAAAATATACAATAAATTTTAAAATATCTTTTTATATTTTATAAAATATTTAAAATTTTAAATAACATAAAAAAATATCTAAATTATGTTTTTCAGTATTACAACTTTTTTCAATAAAAATTGGTCTAAAATACCACATTGCCTAATTTAAATGGTAATAATGTCAAGATTGAGTATATATTAACATTCGTCTATGTAATATAGTCTTTTTGTTTATTAATATACAAGGAGACATAATTAAATCCACCATCAATCTTGTTAAGGTTTTTTTGGATCTCCAATCTTAAATAAAGATTTTCTAATCCTTTGAGCTTAACAATAATTATTCTAATGTGTTCTTATCTTATAAATATAGAATTTTTTGAAATATATTATTTTTGAGTTTTTCATAAGTTTATTTTTTATTAAGAAGATTTTTCTAGATTAATACCTATACCTAGTTTTTTTCATATATGGACTATTTAAATACATATAATTGTCCAAATTATATTGATATGAGATTAAGCTTGAATACAAGTAATTATATGAAGTATAAAAGAATATTAAGTTGTTTTCTATAGTAGCTAATAATATCAAATTAAAACACTCTATATATCATATTAAATTAAAAATAAAAAGCTTGTATCATACGATTAGAAATAATATCAAATTTGAACACTTCCTTAAATTTAAGATAGTCTAAGATGTAAGGCTTTCTAATTTATTTAGCTATAATGACAAGCTTAATTAATAACAAAATTATAAGGTAGTTAAAGATATAAGGTTACTTAAATCACTAAGCAATGATATCAAGCTTGAGTACCACCTCATATTTTAAGTTTTCAAAGATGTAAGATTATCCAATTTATTTGGCAATGATTTCAATCTTGAGCACTTTTTTACATCTAAAGTAGTCAAAGATGTGAGTTGTCTAAATTGTTTGCCAATAATGTTAAGCTTAAGCACCTCTTTATATATAAGGTTATATAAGATGTGAAGTTGCCCAATTCAATAGATAGTGAAGACAAGTTTTAGTACTTTTTTACTACTATTTTAATCAATGAGATGAAATTGCCCAATTCACTTGAAAATGATGTCAAGCTTGAGGACTTGGTGATATTTAAAGTAGTCAAAGATTTGAGATTATCCAATTTATTTGACAATAATGTCAAACTTGACCACCTTATATATAAAGCAATCAAGGATATGAAGTTGTCCAATTCACTTGACAATGATGTCAAGCTTAAGCATCCAAATATATTTAACATAGTCAAAGATGTGAGATTGCATAATTCATTTGGCAATGATGTCAAGCTTAAGCATCCACTTACATTTCAAGTAGATAAAGATTTGAGGTTGTATAACTTATTTGGAAATGATACTAGGCTTAAGTACTTGATTACATCTAATATAGTTAAATATATGAAGTTGCCCAATTCATTTGGCAATAATATCAAGCTTGAACATCCATCTAAATTTAAGGTAGTCAAAGGTATGAAATCACCTACTTCATTTGGCAATGATTTTAAGTTTAAACACCTCTTTATATCTAAAATAGTCAAAGATATGACATTGCCTAATTTATTTGGCAATAATATCAAGCTTGAATATCCTTTTAAATTTAAAGCAATTAAAGATGTGACGCTGCCTAATTCACTTAAAAATAATGCTAAACTTGAACAATGCCATATATCTAAAGAGTTAAAGATGTGAGATTGCCAAATTTACTTGTCAATGATATCAAGTTTGAACACCCATATATTTAATATTGTCAAAGATGTGAGATTGTACAATTTGTTTGGCAATAATATTATGCTTGAGTACTCACTTATATTTAAAGTAGTCAAAGATGCAAGGTTACTCAATTTATTTGGCAATGATGTCAAACCTAAATAATTACATATAATAAGATATTTTAAAGCAATAAGGCTATCAATTTATTTTAGTAATTTTTTTAAATTATAATAATCTTCCAAATTGTGTATTTTATACTTAATAATCAAAGTATTGGAAGACAGGTACTTTTAATTTCATCAAAAATATTACTATTTAGATTATTATAATATAATATTTTTATATTTAAAATAATATAATTTAAATATATAAATTTTTTAATAATTTTATATTAGTAATCCATTTCATATAGATATAAATTTTATAATATAAAATAAATAAATCAATAAATAAACACCTTAAAAAATAAAAAATATCTAAATGGTATAAAAATATTACATCTTCAATCATCAAATATTAATTCATTTTTATCATTTTTAATTCCATATATACCATTTAAATAATAATTAAAGGTATTATCTTTTCTAAAATTCTATCATTTGGCTTTACATTCATATTCCAAATTTGTGTGTCCTTGTATTCTATTTTAATTTCAACAATCTTCAAATCTATATCTTGTAATTGATCATGCAATCTTATAATTCCATCATTATCTATTTTTATCAATGGTTGGTTTAATAATATATCTAATAGAAATTCTATATTTTTTTTGAATATCTTTACTTCATTGTTAGTCCATATTTACAATGCTCTTTTTTCTAACATGCCTTCTGAACATACATCATTATAAAATGAACAACATATGTCTAAGAATATATTCTTCTCTTTTATTTCTCAATTGTCAAAATTTATTCTTAATACATTCCATATCTTATAGTTACTATTCTTTTCATCTCCATCCAATTTTCTTTCTCTTTTTTATCAAGGACACAAATCATAAAGGAAAAAAATATCAATATACTCTTTTGTCACTCAAAAGAATAGAAAGTTATTCAAAAATAGAATAATATTAAAATTAGAATGGCTATTGCTAAAGACAAGAAGACTAGAGACTCTTGAAACAAGACTAAGAACAAGAAAGGTACTGACAAGAGTGAAGAAGGCTTCATTTTTGACTCTATATATATTATCTACTTGAGAACTACGTGGCGGCGTTCTATAGGACCTCTAACACATGTCTAATTTGTAAGACACATGTCAAACTTATAAAACAAGTTTCTTATATGTGTATCATGTATTTAGCTTGTTTTACAAGCTACCAACATATGTAATACGTGGCTAGATTGTTGACAAGGTTTCTAACCTACCAATCACCTATAGACATGTATAAAGGTGAATCCGTGTCTATTAAGCTTCTAAGAAGCTTTTCTATAAGATATTATCAAATTAACTTATTTTTATTTACTTTTAATTATCTATATTAATTAGATAATTATTGAAGTAGATCTTATGTCCATGACATTATCCTTCCTTCTAAAGACAAGTTCCATAAGTAGCGATGATTACATGTTGAAGAAATTTAGGATGTGCCAAATTATGCTTGTCACATGCTCTGATCTTTGAAAGGTTTTCATGACTTTTTATTTTAGTTTTGATGGATGTCATCAATGAAATGTATTCACTTTTGCTGATGCAGTTGCTAGATTCTTGGATAGCTTCCATGTACATTCTCTATTATCATATCCGTACCAATGTACAAGATATTTTAGTTGATTTTGACGTTAGCTTGATCTTCTACCTCAAATTCTTCATTGTTGTCCACTTTTATAAGATGCGGTGGCATTTATCTTCTTCCTTGTATGTCCACTATTTTATATGGCTCAAGCAATGATATGTGCAAAACAGGATGGATCTTCATAGATTCAATAGGTATAATCAATAAGCAACTAGATTAACCTATTCACAAATTAGAAATGGTCCAAGCCTATGATAATCTAGCTTATCATAAGGACAAATAGTTCTGGTATGATTCAATGTATAGGTTGGTGGTGGTTGTAGTGAGTAGTAGAAGAAGCTAATGGACCAAAGAATTAACTTTGGAGAATTCTAAAATAGAAGAGAGATCTTGTCATAGATGTTTTTATGAGGAATTTATGTTATTCCAAAAAAAAATTAGTTAATTTCATAGAATTTTTTTTAATTATTTAAGTAATTATTACCAAAAATAATCCATATTATATATATATATATATATATATATATATATAGATATATATATATATATATATATATATATATAAGTTATTTTTTATTCATCAAATTCAAAAAAAAATTGAAATATCAATAAAAATTATTAATAAAAATTTAATTTTTTTGAAAGAAATTAGATCAAATATATTTTATTAAATTTTTTTTATTAGCCCATCTTTTTTTTTGACATTCACTATTTATTATTATTTTTAAAAAAAATTATTTAGATGTAATTATTGGAATAATTATTGAAATAATATAAATTTAAAAAATTATTTAAATATAATTTAGTGGTTAATTATGTCAAATTTAAATATTAATTTGTATTTTTAATATTTAAATTCTATTTTTTTTTAAAACAATATTTTTGCTTTTTTGACATGTTTACACAATACATTGATCAACAAATATTTTGAAATAAAATAAATCTAGCAATTAAGATTTATATCTTTTTAAATCTTATTATAAATAAGTATATAATCATTAGAGAGAATAAATTTAACAAACTAAAACAACCCACGAATTCACCCTATCTATTATACTCATTAGTCATACAAGTTTGTTATTAATTATATTATTGATTATATATTAATTATATTATTGATTGTGTATTAATTATATTATACAACATTGCAATGATTGAACCACTTTTTAAATTACAAAGATATAAAAACATTCAAATAGTTTATCAAATAATTATAATATTTTTGAAAATTAAAAATAAAGACTAAATCTTAATAAATATTTTTTAAATAGTAAAATATTACTAAAATATTTTATATAAAATAATTTATTATTTAATTTAAAATTTAAAATATTATATATATATATATATATATATATATATATCCATCATATAATAATAGTATATTTTAAAATATATATTTATAAATTTTTTAATTTATTTAAATAAATATTTATTTAAGAATTTTAATAATAATTTAAAAACTATATAAATTATATATTTATATAATCACTGAAAATAGTCGACTTTAAATAAATTACATAAAAATATTATAATTTATTTAAGTATAAATTAATTAAAATATTAATTAGCTATAATTATTTCTATAAAAAAATTTATGAGAAGAAAAATTAGCTTGGTAGAGTGACAAAGATGAAAATCAAGCTTACAAAGTGATAATGTTGCTAATCAAGATAACAAAGTTAATAAAAAATAATTGGTTATTTATTATAAAATATCAATAGTTATTTAATGATTTTATTTCTTTTTACTTTAAGTGTAATTAGAATAGAATACTACTACAAAAAAAAATTAATAATATGTCTCTTTTAGAACAAGATAATAGTTGCAAAATCCTATATAAATACAATTAAAAATAAAAGTCTAAAAGTTTATCTTTTAGACCAAATCTCTATGTCATATTTTGTTGATGTTGTCTTTTAAACACCTGAAGTGGCATAGTAATCAATGATTTGTTTTCATCTATTTTATTTTTTTCAATATTTTGTTTTTTATTTATATTTATAATGTTAAATCTACAATGTGTCTTTCTTAGTTTATTTTTTAATACACCACTAGATTTTGGCTTGATTTTAAAATTAAAAAACTTAAACTTAATTTAGATTAGAAATACTAATAATCAATTAAAAGCAATATTTGCTATACTATTACATTAATATAAATCAATCTATTCTAAAAAAATATAGAAAAAATATAAAAAATTATTTGTAGTTAATTTCATTTCTAATTGATTAAAAATCGTTTAAAAAAAAATTTAATCAACAATTTTGGACATGTAAAATCCTATAAAATATTAACTATTTGATTGTAGATTTTTAATTTTTTTCCTTAAAAATTTTTCCAAAAATTTAAATACATAAAAAATATAGTTTTTTTATTTTATATATTTTTAAAATTTTTTAGAATAAAAATAGAAATAATAGGATAGTTTATAAGAATAAGACATATAATTTTGAAGAATTTAAATAAAAAGTTAATTTTTTTTTTAAAAGTAACAATACAAAATATTGTATATAAAGATGTAAAATATTTTTATTCAAAAAATATATAATAGTATTTATTTTTAAAAAATATCAAGAAGAAATAAAATAATTATATATAATTTAATTATAATAAAGATTTTAGAAATTAAAAAGATTATTTTATATATTTCTTTATGAAAAATTGTCATACAACTCATAATTGAAGATTTGTATTACATATAATATTTGTGATTTTTTTAACATAAAAAATAATAATTTTGTGTTATGTCAAAATATAACTTATATAAAAATTATTTATAAAGAGTTTTTTTTATAGTTTTAAATGAAGTACCAATACCAGGTTGTCATTGTCTAATAGTTATTAATAACATACTTCACAATATATATAAAAATTAATTCTTTTTTGGTGGAATTGCTACAATATTGGCAAGGGATATAATTTTTTTTTTTTTTTCATATAGCTACAAAATGAAGGCAAGAAGACATTATTAGTACTTCTCTTCAATATTTAAATTTTTGGTAAATCATCAAAATATATAGATATTTTAAAAATATACATCTATATATTTAAAAAAATAAGATTAAAAGATTAAAAATTAAAAATTTAATTTATATATATATATTATGATTATTATTATTATTATTATTATTATTATTAATTTTATAATTTTATAATTAGAAATGATATATCTTTATAAAATTATATGCCATGTTGTAGAATGCAATATTTTCTATTCCTTTCTACAATAGGAGCAATATATACAAATATTCTAATGTCTTCTTCTTTTTTGAATCTTGACAAAGACAATTGATTACAAGGCAAGAAAATTCACTATATTAAAGATACATAAATATATAGATATATATATACATACATACATACACATATACATACACACATAGACACACATATATATATATATATATATGTATATATATAATATTTTAATTTTAAATTTTATTTATTTTTATAAAAAAACAATTATGTATAATAACTTTTATACCTTGTTTTAATCTTTTACAATAGTGTATATAATATTGGAAATGGAACAGTTCCATACTCTTTCTTGCCACCAGAGGCTATAATCAAGTACATTTGCCCTTCCTTGAAACTTCCACAAAAATATTTATTTTCAACAACCAAATATATATATAGATATATATATATATATATATATATATATTAAAAAATAAAAATAAAAATTTTATAACATGTTATAATTATTTTTAAAAACTAAAATAATTATGCATAATTTTTATATTATATATTATTTTCTTATAATAAAATATATTATACTATAAGATACTCTATTTTAAGATATCTTTTATTAGTAGAGAGCTATAATCAATTATCTATATTTTCTATATATACATATATATATATATATATATATATATATGTATTTAGATAAAAATATAATATATTTTATATATTATATATATCTCTTCTATCTTATTTCAATTATTTATAATGGTATATATTATATTATTAAAAAAAAAAATTTAACTCTCTTTTAACAAAAAGATGCTACAATCAATTATTTGCGGTACAAGTATAATTGATTAGAAGGCAAGCAAGTCTACTATTGCATTATTTGAAGTTTAGTTTAGAAATACATAAAGCATCTAGATCTATAAAAAAATCTTTTATAATCTATAATAATCTTATAAATAAATAATTAAAATTATTAAAAATATCCTTCATATATAAACTCAACTTTTTTAAGAATCCTAAATCTAAATAATTCTAAATCTTATATCCAATATCCTATCAATTTTAAAACCTTATCAAATAAAAAATCTTAAAATCTTATCAAATCCTAACTCTTATATCCTAAAATCCTAAAAAAATCCTAAAAAATTTCTAAAATGTTAAACAAATCCTAATAATTCCTAAGCATATCTTAAACTTTGATCTATGAAGTACAATAAGAATAATGGATGCTCATATTATTTAAATAAATAGAAGTAAATAGAATTAAGTAGAAGTAGGTAGAAACATATTAGGATGATAATATCTTTCTTATAATGCTTTGACAAAGTTTCTTAGAAACAAATTAGATCTTTAGACTTTTATAGATATGGCACATGGCTTTTAAAACTTGTTCCATAGATTCTTTATTTTTAAAAAGTTGTATTGGAAGCATTTTACAACTTTATGCTAGGGATATAAGTCTTGTGGTTTTTGAAAAACCTCTATAAGACCTTGGTATCTAGTATATATGAAAGCAAGGCTGAAGCCATCTTTAGTCTTATTAACATCTTTCTTGTATTCTAATCTTGGTTCAAGACCCTCTAAGTTCTTTGTAATTGGCAATAATTATTCTAATTTTTTTCTATCTTATATCTTTATTTTTTATTTTTTATTTTATTTTTTAATGATATAAGAGTATATTATCTTTTTAAGGTTTTAATATAATTTATATCCTTGATAATTTGACAAGACTACTAACTTGTTATAATTGTCTTATATAAGAGATAAGTTGATCATCTTACTTCTTAACAAATATTGTTATATTTTTTAAGGTTGTAGACTATCCACCTTTAAATTAATTTTTAATTTTTTAATATTTATTTTTTTAAAGAAAGTAGACTAATTCTCTATGTTAAAATTTTTATGTGGTTTTAGAAGTTACAAATTATTTTATTTTAATTAAAAGTATTTTTTTGTTAGTATTATTTATTATTTAGATAGAAGAAAAATAAACTATAGATGCTATACTTGTTGGAAATAATAATAGATTTGTAAATATTATAAAACTTTATAAGATTTTGTATATTCTTTGAGTAAAAACTAATATATTAGCAATCTCAACTATAGAAGTACTATTGCTACACCTATGGAAGAAGTCAATAATAAAGTCTAAAATTTATTCCAAAGAATTATACAATTGATTAATTTCTTATTAAGATTTGTTTAAAATTTCTTTAGGATTCTTTAAGGTTTTATAAGGATTTTTTAGGATTTTTTAAAGATTTTTAAAAAATTTAATAGTCTTTGTATAGAATTTCTTTGAGAATTAATAGAGTATGTTTAAGATTTTCTTAGAGTTTATTAGGATATATTTAGGATTTGATAAGATTTATTAAAATTTTATAAAGATTTTTTGGAATATTTTAAAGATGTTTTTTGATTATTAAATAGAAATAAGAAATAAAATTTAGAATTAATAGGTTTTCAATTTTAGAATTGATAAGATTTGAGATTGCTTAGGTTTAGGTTTTTTAAAAGAATCAAGGTTATTAAAAAGGATATTTTTTAACAATTCATTTTTTTTTGGAGGGATTATAAGAAGAATTTTAGGTCTAAGATAAATTTCTGCTACAACCAAATGATTGGTACATTTCCAAGCTGTAATTTATATAACACAACAACAAGAAGGACATGGTTGCACATTACTTTATAACCATATGCCATATATAAATTTTTCATGTTATAAGAGATTTCTATGTGCTTTTCAAAAATAACTTATAGTCCATTATATCACATTGCACTTTATAATCTTATATATTACATTAATATATACTATATTGCAAAAATATCATGTATCCTACAATCACCTTATATTATAGACATAATATACCTCTTATAAAAACCTTGCAATATAGTACATCTTTTCTTATATTAAAATTTAGTTTTGCATAGTCATCCATAATATTATCTTGGTGGCCATGGTATTATGCAATGTCTCTCTATAAAATACTATAAAAAACATAAATATAGATAAGATATAAATTTAACAATTTTTATTAATATGTAATTTTTCTTTTTCTTTTTCTTTTTCTTTTTTTTTTTAAACTTAAGATATTAAAAACTATTGCTTAGTGTAGATCCTTTGTAAATAATTTTTTTCATATATAAGATTATGAGTCCCACCAATGTATCTCAATTGGTGGATTTATTAAAAACAAAGTTTTCAAATTGCTTAGATATAAAAATATTAAGATTAAAGAGTATATTTTATTATCTAATTATTTATTAGAATTTAAAATATCTTATAGGTTATAAGAGTCTTGTTAGGAAAAAATTCATAAAAATAAAGTCTTAGAGAGAATTATCTTAGTTGGTTTAAGTATTTTATCTTAATTATAATAATTAATGTTTAGTTTTTGAGACCAATATCTAAATTGGTCTTCTACTCATATATGTTATTCATTATAAACTTATAGATGTTAGTAGGTAGAAGAAGTATGAAAAAAAAATTCATAACTTTTTAATGATTTATGTAAAAAAAATAATTTTTTTTATTTAAATTAATTTTATTATTATAAAAAACCACCAAGGTAGATTAAAGTAGCTTTAAATTAATATTTTAATCTTAAAAATATTAGAAGACTTTTTAGAATTTATTAAAAATTTATTTAGAATTTTTTAGGAATTTTTAGAACATATTTTGAAGACTTTATAAAAATAAATTTATTACTTTGGAAGGCCATTATGAAGAATTGGAACAAGATTTGAAGGCCCCACTAGTATCTTAGGCAAATTGGGTATTTTAGACACCATGGTATAGTCAAAATTGAAAAAAAACTTGTTTTACTAGTGGAAAACATAGTGACCAACAACTAGAGTAATACTTGTAAGAAGAGAGGTGCATATGTTCCATATGGGTTGTAGTACCTTGGATGTAGGTAGGGGGATAAGACTAAAGCCTTATGGCCCCTCTAAGATACCCTACATACCACTTTATAAGCTTTGGTGAGGCTTAAATTCTTGACTACTTAAGCAAGTTATTTTTGAGGTAAAATCTATTTACTTAAATTTTTCTATTTTTTACTTCATATCTTTAAACCTTTGTAACTTACTCATAATAACTTGGAATCACATTTTTTTTATATGTCATTGAAAAGATAAAAAAATTTATCTACATAAAAATTTATTTTTTATTTTTATCTTTTAGTTTTTATTAAATAAAAATCTAATGAATAGATTGTGACGAGTTTTTTAGTATGTATTTATTTGATTTTATTTCTTTCACTTGTTTTGACCTACTTCTTTTCTTGTTCCTTATTGATTATACTTCTCATTTCATACCACCAATTATAACTTTAAATTGAAGCTATTTTATAATTTGGATTAAAAGATGAATTTTACTCTCATAGAGGTCAATACATGATATTTATATTCACATTGTCTATCTACAAGGATATTTTTCAATATGTAGGAAAAATATCAAATCTAAGTAACTTGCTACTCAAAATTATAGTTATATCAATCTATATTTAAAACAATATAAGGGAGTCTAGCTATTTGTTAAAATACTTATTATTTATAATCACAACACAAACAATACTATAAAAAATTTATTATTACTGACTACTATAATATGTTGATTCTCCAAAACAATCAGCTTTTAAAAATAGTAATTTTAAGTATAAACAATTATGATCATATTATTCAACATGTAGCTTGTCCAATGTTGTCACCAAATTTGCAAATTTGTCATGTCCCTAAGTCAAATGCACCAGCAATAGAGCCCAACCAAGAACCAACAACAATATGAAAGTAAGCAAAATCTTCACCAATGAACAATAATTGATCCGGAATCGTTTTGCAATAATTCACCATGCTGTACTCCTAAAACCACAATGCATACTATCAACTCCTTTAAAACTACATAGTATATTCTCCTTCCTTGATTCCCACTAACATATAAAACACAAGTTTTTAATTTTATAAATACTTCAACCAACACTGTCCATTAAAATTTTAATGATAGATTTTAAAACAGCCTAAGTCCACTCTTTCAAGTCATTATTTTTATTATTGTATTCCACTTGCCACACATTCTCACCAGCCATAAATCTCTTTGAGATCTTTAGTTTAAATCTTGCTGATCACACATCTCAATTTCTTCTAACTTCACTCCCCCTGCTCAGATATCAAACATCATAGCATCTCTTTAACTTGCTATTGCATCCAAGACCTCCTTCTTTTTTTTTCATGTATTATTTTAGAGGTCTTTTGTGAAGCTGCAATCAAAAGTCTTCATGATTAAGCAAAAAAAACTACTTTTATAATATTAAAAAATATTTAATTTAATCCTTTATATTACCGCAATTGAAAATATCCAATTAGAGCCATTAAGATTTCTAATACAAATTCAAAGTAAAATTAATAATAACTTCAATATTAGAATAAAAAGAATTATATATATATATATATATATATATAAATAGTTAATCTAAATCTTTAGCAAAAAAGAGATATAATCCTATTATACACATAAGACATATTTACATTACGATATTGTTCAAAGATTTTTATTTTTAAAACTTAGATTGTCTGGCTTTGGATCAACCAAAGCTTCTAAGTACCAAAGTCCTAATTGAAGATTGTTAAGTAATACATTTGAGTATAGGATTGATAGATACTTATAAGTATCAAAGTCTAAACTATATACTTATTGGGTAGATATCTAGATTATTGACTATGACATATACTAAGTATTGAAGTCCAAACTAAGAGCATTTCAAAAAGATGTCCAAATTTTAGACCAAAAGATAATTGTTCCTTCCATCCTATTTTTTCTAATTTTCATTCTTTTAACTTTGGTGGTTATTCAAGATGGAACTTCCTTCCAACTAGTTTAAAAATTAAGGTTAACAAATATCAAAGAAGAAATTAATTTTATTAAAAATCTTCACCTTTTTTATTATCATCCTTTGAATGATAATATAAATAGTAATGAACATATAATAGACAATCAAATATTTCTTTAGGATAGAACATGGATAGCAAATACTTTGTCATTGTGATTAGCTAAAAAATCATGATAAGCAATTATTGCTCATAAAAATTTAACATACATCAACACTATCTTAAAAAATCTATCAAATTAAAAAAAAATGACATTATTATTTAATAGATTTATTATAACAAAATATATCCATTGTCATTTGAAACCACAATAGATAATATTGGAATCCTTGCTACATTATTTTATTTAGAAGGACCTATAGTTATAGAGAATATACATTCTAGTTTAAGTTTTTTACATAGCTTAAAGTTCAAATTCTATTTGATATGCATATAACATATCTTACAAAGTAGGCAAAGATATAACCTAATAAATTCAATGATTAGAATGTACAAGATAATATCATTACATTGTTAATTAATAAAAAAGATTAACCATTGTTCTATTAAATAATAAATACAAATATAATATAGTCAAATAAAATATATTACAAATTGGTATTGAAATTCCACTTAATAATTAATGTTGTAAAAAATTTGATTTAGTTGATTTGGTATGATTTAATTTTATTTGAAATTCTATGATTTGACTTAGTTTGGTTTAAAGTTCTAAGGTTTGTTTTAGATTTAGTTTTGGCATTCTAATTTTGATTTGATTTGATTAAGTTTAATTTTATAGTACTCTATATCAAACTAGATTAAACCAAATAATATTAATTTCTATGAAGAAGTCAAATTTCTATTGATAATACAAATAATTATGCAATCTATTAAATCAAGTTCTTCAACAATCTTTCAACCAACAAAATACTTCATTATTGCTCAACTTTAAAGATTAGAGACTTTCTTATGGTACTACAAAATATAGCTAAAGATTTATATAATAGAAGATGTCTTATTATAAAAGGCTTTAACTTATGTTTAAATAATGTTAAAAGCATAACTATAGTGCATAGATTTTTTTTAAAAAATCATTTTATAAATCAACTTAGTTTATAAATATAGATTTTTTTAATTAAAAAAATACTAAAAAATAACTTTAGATCAATCTTATTTTTTTATAACAATCAATAAAATATATAGATAATAAAATTTTATATTTAAAATATATCTATTAAAAGTAATAATATTTTTATAAAAAAGATATAAGTTATTTTTATTACAAATTATATCCAATCATAATATCATTAAATTTTATAAAAATTATTTTAAAAATATTAAAAAGAGAGTGAAATGGGAAATAATATATTTAATAATATATTTTATTTATATAAAAAAAATATTTTTATTAATATCTTCTATAGTAAAATACATGCTCTTGTTGCATATAATATATCATTATAAATATATAGAAGCATTAGTATTTCTTAAAATTAGAGGTATGGTTTGAATATCAATGACTTTAAAATAAAAAAATAAAAAAATATCTAATATTCATTTAATCTTTTTTAGATTTAAGTTAGTCAAAATTTATTAAAAAAATATTTTAAAATTATTATTCCAATTAATTTTTAATCACAAAATAATCAATTATAAAAAAAGTAATAAAAAAATAAAAAAGACAAAATAAAAATTTAAAGATATATAAGGTTAACTTTATATATTTAGAAATTAAATATCTATATTTTATTTTAGATTTAAAGTAAAGTATAAGAAAGTAAAAAATATGTAAGAATAGAAGAATAGTATGTTTGAAGAAATATGTTCTATTAATAAAAATAAAAAAATAAAATATCTATAAAATAAATTTATAAATAAATTTTAAAAATAACACTAAATTTTAAAAAAATAAAAAAATAAAAAATAGGAGGTTAGATTCATAGCAATAAATAGGAGGTTAGATTCATAGCAAAGAACTTTAGAAAAATAAAAATAAAAATAAGTAATAAATACATTCTTATATTATAATGTAATACTTATTTTTAGAATTTTAAGACTTTCAGCTATTAAAAAAATTAAAAATATATTTTAGAGCTATAAAAAAAAAATATTATATTAAAAATTATATTTAAATACTTATATATATTTACACTTTAGTCTTAAGAATTTAAAAAACTTTAACAAGAATATATTGCATGTAAACTATAAAAATCTTTATATGTTTTAAAATACTTTGTAGAGCTTGGCTTTTAATATTCAACTTAAGATTACAAGAAGATCATGAAATGACCAAAAGAAACTATTATTTTATTTAAAATAAATAAGTATTATAAAAATAATATTATAATATATATCTACACAAATACAATTTGTTCTAATATTGATAAAAGCTCTGATATCTATATAATAATATAATTAAAAATGCTAATTAGTATCAAAGATAAGAATAAGATTTAAGTTGAGCTTTTAATACATGAATTAAATACGCTTCATATAATTAGATTATATTTTATTATTTTATTTATATTATATTTATGTATATATATATATATATATATATATATAATATATTACATGTTCAAACATATGAATATAATACAAAAAAATACTACAAATAATCCAAAGATATTATAAATCAACAAAGTTTAATAAGACTATTATAATGCAAATATAGCTTTTATGCAAGGAATTTCAAATTATGAAAAAGCCAATGGAATTATTTCAAATATGCTTTAAGCAAGCTATTACAAAAGTATTTAACAAAAAAAAAGAAAAAAGAAAAGCAACAAAAGAAACTAATGCAATACCAACAAATTTTGAAGGATGTGAAGATGTTATTAAAACTAACAAGGTCAACTACTCATATCTATAGGAAGTATTGCTTTCACCAACAATTAAATTTTAAAGAAAAGATAACAAAACTTTATACCATAAATAAACAAACTTGTCAAGAGGTTTTAAAAGCAAAATTGCCAATTATTGTTTAATTTGACATCAATTGAAGAGAGATATGATACCGCTATTATCTACTACTATCATTCTTGATTCACAACATAAATACTAATAAAAGATTATTAATGGTTTGTGTACCTAGAGAATACGAGCATGAGATCACTGAACAAAAATCAAATGTGCCTTAAGCCGAAACGAAGAGATTCACAAGAAGAGCCTGGTAAGATTCATATGTTATAAATACTTGTATTGCTCCATCTGTCCAAAACGTTCAATCCTCTCTATCTTCCACTGTCTAGCAGAATGATATCTTTTCATTCTCCTTCTCAATTTTACCTTTACATGAAGGATGGCCAGTTTTCTTACTACATGATGATTGATAGAACATGAATTAATTCCAAAGCTGCGGTCAGCCACCATGAGGTATATTTTGAAACACTTGCTTTCGTAAATATGCATCACAACAGCATGTTCCTCTTTGTCCACTCAACTGCTCTGTGGACCAATTGGACTGTGGACATATGTTGAGAAAATTGTAGGTATTGTCTGGGAGGGTTGGGGAATGCTATGTTGGCGAATTTTCCATTCATTGTATTGGTTGAGCAGAAACGAGCTACGCTCTACTGTAACCTATTTCATTTATTGGGTTGGTCACGGTGGAGTCCCTTTGGTACAGGGAGAGAAATGGTTGTAAAAAGATCTGATGTACAGAATCATCTGGAATCTCATCACAACTGGGAAATAAGTTGGGTAGTTTAGTCTCTTGAATAATTGCAGCTGGTAAAGTGGAGCTCGCTTGATGAATTGAAGTCCTATGCCATCAAAAGAAAAGCCCTATACAGCTGGACTGTTCCTTCGTGAGCTCAACAATTACCAAATTTCGCTGAAGATGATCGAGATTCATCTGCAGGTACTACTGGTGATGCAATCTATGCATTAGTTGGTAGGCGCCGCAGAGTTGAGAGTCTGTTGCATGATTTCGGAGTGGAAACTACCAGCATATTTAAGAAAGCTAATTGAAGTTCTTCCATTATTCATTTCTATCAATACACCCCATGACAGGAATGTTTAAGACACCAGTACAGCTCGTACATTGATGATTTCCTTGGGGCTTTGAGCGATTGAATCATAATGTAAATCGGGGTAGAAGGTTGTGGATGTTACATCCGAAGGCAGCATTTCATAAAATGGGCTCAAACCTTCACAAGCCTTAAGGTGAATTGTGATTTTTATTTTCACCCATACCCACGTGAACATAGGCTATAATGGTACATTGTTGAGGGAAGTGAGTCAGAAATTATCTTAAGGCGGCTGACGACAGCTTTGGAACTGATCGATGTCACTACAATCATGAGGAGAATTGTTGGTTGCAACTGGTTACTCTTCGTATGAAGATAAAGATATTATGAAAGAAAAGAATGCCATTTTTGTAAACAGAAGATCGAGAAATTTCCCTACAGTTCGTGGATTGTCTATCAGTTCAGTAGTTAACACGCCGACAGATTCTAAGTCAGAATTTTAGTCTGTCGCTGATGAACCTTACAAATCTGTTTCAACCTCAACTTCATTGTCAACTGCCACAGAAGCTCATATTTAGAATTAAGCTGATACCTAAATGGAAAAATATTTACCGATGATCCTGTTCAACTCATATACAGTGAAGATCTTCGATTCTACTTGTCTTACTGTAATGTCTGCACTCCACTTCGTAACGTTCAAACCTGCTACTGACACAAGCTGCTGAAAGAATATTGAGAACTGCATTTCTGGGATGCTAATTTAGTGGTACAAGGACTAATGATAACGTCCTAGTTGAGTGAAGTCTGGTTTGGGAAGAGCTCATTATCGAGCACATGATGCGCAGGCTTTCCTCATCGTTGTATCAGCGTCCTGATGAGCCACAAGTGACTTCGTCATCTCTGAATTAATCCACCTGAGAATGTTCATGGCTAGTCTTCGGGTAACTAGAGCTCCTCCAAGTTCAGGTGCTTGATACCGATCTCATTCTGAACCCTTCAAATCGAACCTCAGCCTATGAAGCTGAAGTCATACATGGAAATGTTCCCTCAAAGACTACTGAAATTAAATAGGATGAGATATACAGCAGTGGTTACGGAGAGAAGGGAATTTCGGTGGCAGGCAACCAGGATGAACCCTGAATGAAGGAGCTCACAGAGAAAGCCTGAGCTTGAGGTGTCGAAAGCTGACTTGACCATGTAACACGGTTGTTGATGGTGGCGGCACCAAGACCAAAGGTCCCATACTCGGCAGAGAATAGGGTAGACAGAGCAAAGTTTCCGTTCCATGGCAACCAGCCCGAGGGATCGATGATCTGATAAACACGGTGCGGGAGAAAGTTTCTCATGGTCTGCCTAATGAATTCGTGTAAAGAGAGTATTGGAATCCCACAACGGCGCAGTTCTGGAAGGCGAACTGATCGCTATTTACTCTCAAGGCCACTGCTTGACGTCCAGCAGGGCCTGCGGTGTTCTGGAATGTTATGCCACGAGCTATGAAGCCAGAACCACTGACAGCTGCAACAACAAACGTCACGAACCAAGTCTCAAGTTTCTGGATTGGCAAGCGCAAGACTTCAAATACGACAAGGGAATGTTTACTTTAATCAAAGAATCAGCTCAAATGAGCACACATAAATCTCTCATACACTGCAAAGTTGAATTCCAGAAAAAAATTCACAGCGCACCATTGCAAACAAAATAGTACTTACCTTTCCATACGACCATGTTGCACTGATTGATTTTTTATCTGATGTTAGAGAATTGGTTATAGAATTACGAACCAATAGTCGCTGCCGCCCAGGTGATCATGCCCGGTTGCGAATCAGTCACGCTGCCTGTAATAATTGTCTTAGTTCCATCTCCTAAGAACATGAGATTTGTCTTCTGCTTTGGAATTCTCACCACCTCGTTGTAGACTCCTGTCTTGATGTAAATCACGTATCTAATGGCGCAGAACGCGTAGAAGTCAGTTGGTTTTCAATTCCTTAAAGCTAAATATCCAGGACAAACTTCAAAAGAAATTTCTGTTTCTAATGTAAATTTTTTAACTTTACATTAATACATCCAAAACCTTTACTTGGAAGTTGATTACATCAACTGAGACAATCTCTCTGCTGCACAGCTCATCCTAAGCTCTTTGAATGCTCTGTGCTAGAAGTTGTTGAAGAAAAAAGGAAACATGAAAGTACAACTTCAAGCCTATGTCTGCAACCCTGAGGGAATTCCTAATACCTTCCTCAATTACAGTACCTATGCTTTCATGGCAACACAGAAAATCAATTTCTAACACAACAACTATCGTCCTATAACGCTGGTGACAGCAAGTAAGTATTAGTTAAATGAGACCAACCTTTGTGTGCTCCAGTCTGGAGCAAGATCTACCGCACGCTGGATACTTGAGAACGCAGAATATATACATCCACAGTGACAGAAGGAGATGCAAGAAGTGCCCTATTAAGGAGTTTATGGTCTACGGCATTGAGCCATTTGGGCGACGAAGACGCAGCGTCCAGCTCGTGCTGCGCGACGAAGCTCGTGGTCTCACAGAGCATGTGGTCCTTGCCAAGAGGGAGTGGCTTCCACAGAACGGTGTTGGGGCCGAAGTTCACAACCGCGTCGGTCATGGCAAGAGCGTTGCTTACCATCTCCTGGGATGCGTCCATTCGTCCTTTCATCTTGCTCACGAAGGCAGCGCAGTGGAGGTTTGCCCAAGGCCGGCACTGCAGTCAGTCGTAAACATGAGAGCCCCACTGAGCCATGCCTGCACGTCGTTTAGAAGTGACCTATTGAGAGCATTTTCAGAGTTATGGGTATGAAATGCAACCAAATCTGTCCCTTCACTGCACATTTTGGAGAATGGAGACGAGGTTGCTATTGCCTGAAGTGGCTGATTATTAATAAAAACTTCAAAAATACTTGCACTAAATCATGAATGTGATGCGTTGTCATCACAAGAGTTGTCTTAAAAATAAAAATGCCGTCTTTGATGTTGTATGAATTCCTTTTCATTACGGCTAGTTGGTTTATAAAAGATGTGTGGTCTTCTTGCACCAAAATCATTCTACTTATGAGCATCATCCAAGTTTGTAAAGGTCTTCTCGTCTTTGATAGTTTTTCATGTTGTATGCATATCTCTCTAGTTTGTCCACTACCTTGATCCTCTTAACTAATAGACAAGAGAGGGGTTTTTAAAAACATCACTCATGTTGGTGATTTTCAATGCCTTGATGTTGATAAACTTCATTTTAATATAGATAAACATCTCTCAATTCTTTTTTGGAAGACCTTATTTACAAAAAAAAATTTAACAAGAGAGAGCATTGTCATTGCATTATTTACATCAACGCCTTCAAATCCTTCTATCGTATTACCAATTCATTCTTCTAAATACTAATGTTAATTTAACTAAAATTTTGGCTCCTTCTACTCTTTTAATACTTTTTGTTCCATCCACTTATACAAGACTATATTATAGAAAAATAAATAAAAGTTATAAAATTTACTTCAAAGTCTAAATTGACAACTTAATTATCTTAATGATTAACAAAAAATATACTTATTTACTATTTTGATAAGATATTATTATTATTATTATTATTTTAATAATAATATTATTATTATTAGTATTATTATTTTAACCATTATAATTAATAATACTTCAATTTTTATTTAGTCAATGTCTAATAATGAGGCATTATTTTTTTGAAGGTATTATCTAAACATCTTATTCTTAGTTTGTAATGGTTTCTGATATGTTGTGAATAAGTGAATCACTTAATAATCATTTAATAATAAAAAGAATCATAACTAGATTTTAATATATGTTAAGTATACCTAGTTGTAAAATTTGGTGTAACTGAAAATTATATCTTTTCAAAAATTTAATTAACAAATTTATTTTGCTTAGAAGTAAATTGAAGATTAGCATAAAGTACCTAATTTCTATAAGAAATCATAAAAACAAAAAATAAAATCAACTTTCTAAAAAAAATAATAGAAAACATTTATGATTATAGAAGTTTTTATAAGATACATAAATGATAAGATTGACAATATTTTAGGTGTGACCTATGTTACAAATTCCAATACTAGAGAGAGAAAAAAATTGAAACTGCCTGTAGATGCTAAATGTTAATTAAAAAATTCTAAGCTGATATGAACCTTACAATATAAAAATGTAGAAGAAAAAGGTTATAAAAACCATTTTTGATTTTTAAAAAATTTCACAGTCATATTTTTATCCTTTATATCTAAAAAAATACAGGTCCCTAAAGTTTGGGATAAACATCAATTTCATAATTATATAATTTTATCAAAATTTATAAATATTGTATAATTAATTGAAACTTTATTATATTTATATTTGTAGTTTAAAAAATCATATATATATATATATATATATATATATATATATATATAATTAAAATTAAATTATAATATTCATATCAATAATTTAGTATTTCTTTGAACTGATATAACAAAAATCATGTTATAGATATTTCCTTAAGTATAAATCTTAGTAATTTTTTTATTTTATTTATATATATAATATATATATGTGTTCATAATTATTATATATTGAGATCAACCTTCATATGATATTCTAGTTATGTAGACTGTTATAAACTATTTAGAAAATCAGGAAAAAGTTTAAAATTTTGTGTTTTGTAGATGTTCTGCTTTATTTTGCTTTTTTTTAAAAAAATATTAAAGTCATCTATTTTTATCCCAGTCAATTTTATGTATACTTTAAAGAATTGTACTACTATTTGTAGAAGGTTTTGGTATATATGAATTAGATTTTTTTGACCTAACGACATACCAGAACGTACATCTTGAAAGAATTACAGAAATGAACGATAAAATCTTTGCTTAAAATCCATCAAAAATTGTGGGTTACAGGCATCTTGTCCCTTACAGTTCTTGCAACAGCTCATGCAGTTTCTGAAGTCGTGATAGCATCTGAAAGAGCTGAATGTTGCAGATGCCACATGCATCGATGCAAAGCTTGCAGTAGAATGAGGAGCATTTTGCATGGATTGTGTCTGAACCTTGTCAACTTTCTCCACAATTTGGAAGTCGTGCTGCTGAAGACACAAGGATTCTTCACTACATTTGTTTGCATTCATTGCATGGAATATGAGGGTGACCTGTGCCTTCAACTTAGCGAACTCTGAATGAATCTTTGCTGGTCACAATGCTTGAGGGACCTGACAGGTGAAACTCAGAACTGCAGCTTGCATGAATTAAAAATTGAGACTCGATGACATATATGTGCACCTTCTTGAAGATCAATTGCATATATATGTGCACCGTGAAACTGTGAGTGTCCTCATTACCACACATTTTAGGGTTGCCCGAGTACAACTGTCCTGGAATGAAGCAGATGTGACCTGCTGGATGGAATTATGCAATGAAAGAAATTGCTATTAAAGACCTATAATGCTACACGAGGATGAACCGGCATCAACTCTTGACGTCATCACCTACTCTCGAAATTCACTTCTTCTTTTGGGGAAGTCTTTGCACGACAACCTGCATAATATCCAAAGACATCCCAGTAACAAATATTAAGCAATAATTTGTGTCCTTAAATGGTCTGTGCTAGTCAGGGTATTAGTTCGGGACGGAAAGAGCCAGCCGCTGGATTATTGTTCACTCAATTCCATTGTCTCACAGAATGTAATAAATATCTAACCATTCATGAACAAAGAATGAAGAGTAGTTAGATAACGTTCCTCACCTTTCCACTATTTGACTTGTCACCTACAATTGTTTGGCAAGACAATCTCCAGCTCTCGGGTTTCTGTACACAAGGAAAGACAAATAGATGAATATTAGAACAATGCTGCATATAGTGAACAGAAAATGAATGGAATCGCAGCAGACATGGCAACCAAGTATCAACACGTTGCTTGCAATCGTGAATTGAGTTAAATGTTCATTCTGGTTTCAAAGTAGAACTGCCCTCCATAATAGCTTCGAAGGAAACGATTGTGATAGGAAGAGAGAAGCTAAACCTTCTTCAGGTATTTGTACTCTGTATCAGTGCGCTCGTTCAACAGCTCTTTCCCCTCCAAAATCTGCCGCCAAAGATGAAAATCCTCCGAATTAGCATTTCTAATACTGCAGTGAAACAACTAGTGATTCCTCGTCCGTTTCACAATATGTACTCTCTTCTTCTTAGTTTTCTCAATTTTGGATGTTCTATATCTTCACATCAATGCAAAACACTAGAATCTCCATGTAAGCAGCGTGCAACTTGCAAACGCAGGAGTAATGCTTCACTTTGAACACCGAGTTCCAGGCATGAAGATATTCCAAGGGATAACTAACCTCTACAACACAAGTACCACAGCTGCCACCACCCCCGCAGTTCATCACTTTGCCCTGTTGCTCATAGCGTCCCCACACAACCATTTGGTAAGAAGTTTGCTTTCAACTCAATGCCAACTTACTCTTACGCCATAACTGACGAGAATATCCTCAAAACCACACGCTAAAATTTGGTCTATCCAACTTCCCAACCCTCGTCTCCAATGCAATTTTAAAAACAAGGTTAAGAATTACACATCTTACATAAAGGCCATAGAGCTCCAACTTGTTTTCGAGTATGATGTTCCTCAGCAATTTCTCACCACTCCCAACTGAAGTTGCTGTTACCTCACCGCCTGCCTCCGGCTACACACCCACAGATGCAGTATCGAATTGGTGACAGTATTGAAAGAAATCTCAAACTCTCTTACTAAAACCCCAAATAGTCGGTCATTGCTGGAGATATACTTTGAACAATGTCTTTAGGTTCGATATGATCAATTAAGAATCTCCCACCATCAGAGCAAAGACACGAAGGAAGAGTCACTAGACCACGGACAAATGCCAGAGAACGCAAAGGTGCAGTAAACTGGCACCTATCGCTTACATCTAGAACAATCAATGAAGATTTCAAATTAAAAAAATATTGCAGATATGGAACAATCTACAATTCAACACTGCTCAGAAAGTTTAATCCCACCCCAACAATTTCGAGGTCGATGGTGGGCGGCGCGAGATCCACAGCCGAAGGAGACGACGATACATTGCTTTCGTCAAGAGTGCAACGGAGCTTGAAGGAATTGGACGATTGCCGAGGAACACATACAGCAGTTACAATCCTGCCACCCTCTCTAAGTTTTCCTCCAGCAACAGTGGGTGCAACGAAGACGCAGGTAGCGCGCGAATGTAAGGGCGTGGCCATGAGGGCTCAGTCAGCCTGCGTGCAGCACAAGCCTAATCCCTACAGAAAAACACGAGGATTTTCTACCGACTCAGTTCTCAGGACCAAGCAGAATGATGCAGCGGAAGTGGGCTTGAATGCTGCCTGTCAGCACCTCAGCCAGAAACACATCCGGAGGAGGGGAAGAGAGAACCGGGATAGTATAGGCCACGACATCGCATGAACTTTGTGGTTGGCGGGTATACATGCCTTTTTTGTGGCTTGCAAACATCGATACCCTGATGAGTGAGAGCCATAGATCTCAACCTTCTTCTCAGCTGCTGATTTGTGGCCTGGCTTCTTGCGCCTTTCTGTGCTTTGGCGTGTGCGACGACTTCCTTTAATGTGTGGTTGTTTAGCAGGAGTTTGGATCCACCGTAGATTTGTGGGTGCTTCGTGCTTAAGAGCCTACGTTTGCGCAGATGCAGGGTTTTATGTTACATCAATAGCAAAATGTAAAAAGTTGAACCTTTTGGGCTTTTATCTTTTCCCGTCCGGGATTGAGATAAGCCTCTCCTCTCTCGAAGCGCATATGCGGTTGGAGGAACAAAATGACCCTGTGTTGGCGTTCGGATTCTGGAGTGTGGTGATGAATACATCACCAAAATCCATTGATGAAGATCGACTGTGCTCAGGCTGTACTACAGCCTTTGCAGGCAGTACTGCTACTCCTGGGATCTTCTTCGACAATGAAGTTAGTCATTTCTTGTTGCAAATTTAGTTGCTAAGTAGAGCTTCCGCGTTGATTTTTGGTTGTGTGGCCAAATTCATGCAATTGCGACAAGGGGATTATTGCTACAGGGGTTGAGTTTGGGAGCCGAGAGTGTTGTTGCTCAGACAGAAATGGCGACGCTGATGGACTTTGCGCGACCGGGTTCTCACTTGCTGCGACATGAATGCCTTTCTTCCTCTCATGCCACTTCTTGCCCGTCATCTGTATTTCATCGTCTCTCCTGCACTGCCGGTTGTTTGCCGAACAGCGTCACCGTGGCCGGCCCTTCGCCATCATGGGCTTCTTTAGTTACTCAACTCGTTGCTGTACCCATTGGACCTGCACAAAAGAGCAAGATGTCACAAGCGGGCCGTGCAAGGGCGGCTTCTGGATCTGTTCAGCAGGAGGAAATCGCGTCTGTGGGCACCATGACTGTGGGCCAATGCGCTGTGCAAGGTCTTCGCGAGGAGATGGAAGACGAAATTGCGGTGGAGGTAGATGGTCCCAACGGGTTCTCTTATGCTGCAATTTTCGATGGCCACGCAGGAGTCTTTTCAGCTAAATTTTTGAGGTGAGTTTTACCAATTGATAGCTTAGTTGCATCCTTTGGTTACTGACTGTTTTCACATGATACAGAGAGATTAGACCATTATGTGAAATTGGAACCAGGCACAAAAAGCCAGTGTTGCTTGTCCTTAAGATCAGATTAACACAATTTATTTGAAGTCTCGTCCAATGCTACCATTTCAGACTGCCTCTTGCCCTTTAAAGCTACGTTTGTATCGAAGGATACGCAGCAGATTGTCCGTTCATAATTTTTTGAATTCGCCTTTTAAAGTTTTCACCAAAGATTCCCCCCACTCCCCCAACGAGCATTTGAGAATTCCGTGATCAAATCGTGGAAGGAGCACATTTCAGTAGAAATGCGGAAGTCTCAGGTGGATCGATCATGTATCCATTTTAACGACCTACAGTTGTCCTTGTAGAGATGAACTTTATAAAGAGTGCTTAAAAGCTCTGAAAGGGGGTGTATTACTAGAGTCAGACGATCTGCACGAGGCTGAAGAAGCTATATCTCGAGCGTTTCTACAAACAGACAAGCGGCTCATATCACGGTTTGTGCTGAATCCCTTGTAATGGCACAGCATAATATCAAATCATTTGAAAGTTGGCAGGGTGGATGAGTATTAGCGGGCATTATGAAATCGTAGGTCATGTCTAGTGCAGGCATGATAGGTGGAAGAAGTGGATTTCTCTGAACAACTGGTCCTCACCGTCACTGCATCATGTTTGGCTAAATCTAATCTTAGAAAATGTGTCCTGAGACAGGTTAGAAAAAAGCAAAAAGATTCAGGAGGCAGAGTCTGGATCCACAGCCACAGTTTTGTTTGTTCGCTCCGATCGTTTTGTGGTTGCCTACGTGGGTGACTCACGTGCGGTGCGTTTCAAGTTTTGTACTGGTTTTTATTTCGAGTAAGTTTGGTAGGTCTATTGTGACCACCTCTGATTAGCTTTGCTCAGAGGCGGCGCCTGCAATTCTACTGGGAAATACCTCATGAGTACTACAGTAGAGCTCGTCTCTGAAATAGGCGTGTGAAGATGGGTAAAAATGTAAACCGGTACCTGAATGATTATGGCTGCAGGTCTTAAGCAGGAATGGCAAAGCTCAGAATCTTACATCAGATCATCGACCGTTTGGGCGAGACAAGAAGTCTTTTTTAGAGATTAAGCGAATCCAAGAAGCAGGAGGGTGGGTGCGTATATTGGAATCATGTTACTTGCTTCCTTGGTTTCATAAAGGCTTATTTTGACATTTAGAAAGCTAATAATCTATAGCTTTGACTCAAATTGAAAGAATAAATTCTGAATGTGCAGGTAAGTCATGGTCGAATTTGCGGGACGCTTTCCGTTTCACGTGCGTTTGGCGACATTCCTTTTAAAACTCAGAAGCAAAAGTATGTCAACCTTAATCAACAACCTTGTCCATGTGTCATTAAGGAAGGATCCCTTCCAGATGGACACATGCTTCTTTTTATGTTCAAAAGATCTTATTAAGGTCAAGCATTCTGTAATTATTGTGATCAGTGCTCTAATTTACTGAGCAAAATTTATTCCTAGATTTGTTATACTTGAGTTTTCCACTGTACTCAAAAAGCTACATCTGGATGTTACAGATTCATATCGTTGTGCTTGAAAGGTTTCCTCGATTTTGGTTGTGCTGAAGCATATATTTTATGTTCGAATTGTATTGTGGCAGGATGTTGGATAGTGGAGTTGCCGAGAAACGCTGGACTCAGAGTTTCGCCACCGGGTGAGTGCATTTAGTTGGGTTGTATAAATTTCCACCAGGATTTATTAAGAGTGGGCGTAAAGTGAGTACTTATATGCTGGTCTACGTGGACAGGAGAACGAAAAATATCAGTGGTGAGTGGCTGATCGCTAAACCAGATACAAGTTCTATGTTGGTGCAAGAGGAGATCGATTTCATAATATTGGGCTCAGATGGCCTTTGGGATTCTCTAAACAGGTACAGAGAGTGCTTTTAACATCGTAAGCAAAAATGATGATGTACTTCTTGTACAGAGTTGGGGCTTCGAGAATTGATTCTGATCAAGTTCTATTGCGTGAGCAGTGCTGAAGCTGTAAATTTCGTAAGAAAGGGCTTGAGGGAGCATGGCGATGTGCAGGTAAAGAAAATCTTATGCTTTATTCGAGCTTTTGGTGGTGGAGGTCTTTCATGAGGTGTTCATTATCGCCATGATAGTGCACATTTATTCATATATGATGTTAGGTTTACCGTCGACTAAGACGGTTTTCTTTCCTTGACGCAGCGCGCATCAGAAGAAATCGCACAGGAAGCTCTGGTCAGCTGCTAACTCTCTGCCTCTTTTACCTTTATGTTCAACCTTCACCCTGCCGCCTCTTTGTGTCCAGATTGTATGTGTTAACACTCTCTAAAAGACTAGAGAACTAGAGAGTTCTTAATTTCAGCTAATAGAAGTGGAGCAGATCGTATGACATGCTCGTTTGAGATGTTCAATTTACTCTCTGGACTGTGTTACAGAATCGAGGCGGACAAGATAATGTGAGTGTGATCATTGTGGGTTTCGGGTATATATACACTCACTTCCTTCAACTGTTTGAGCTACTTTGTTGCTGAATTAGAGTTTGTTAACCGTTGTTCACCAATGCGGAATGTCAGCCAACTGGTTGAGCTTATCCAACTTGCATGCACTATAATGAGCAAGATATGACTTAACAGGTTCTGTGATACAGAATTTGTTTGCAATTATAGAGATTCATCAGTGAATTGATGGCATGTGTGCTATTTGCAGGCGATCAAAGATAGATCCTGTAAGTGCGGAAGCGCCAAGCTGGAAGTTCTGGTGACAAATTGTGTTATTGTAATAAATAGAGTTACTGGGGTTTTCCAAATGTACGATGTCATCTTAATTGGGAGGGCATCTCCCTTTGCCATAACCTTTCTGCTTGATAAGGTGAGCTTAGAATCACACTTTTAAATCTATTGCTTGAACGGCACATATTCGCTTGTAAATCTACCATTCATTTATCTAGCAACATCAAAGAGATATTTTTTGCTGATATGTGCGTCTTGACAAAGCATGCGAATTCTAGTTTGATTATTTGTTTTCCAATGAGTGCACCTCATGAACTAAAAGCGTCTTTCTGGAAGGTAGGTGATTTGTAGATTTAAATTAAGGAGTAAAATTCTACAACATAGTATACACGATGTGCAGTTATAAACGCCTTTCCATTTCAAGCCAAGTTTTTGTAAATTTTCAATCGACCTATAGTTGTTCACAGCATCTACTAAGCACATGATTAGAAACTCTTTGTTTCTCGCTGATTGTGTGACAGGATCGAATCTTCGAAAACTTGAAATTGTGTTCAGCAAAATTTTAGTTAGTGAATGATGAGCGTAGAACGAATGAAGCAAGAATATAGAGTAGTTCAACTAAGAACTCTTAAAATGAATGTGCCATATTAAAGCCAACGGTTTACAACTATCCATATTTATTTTTGTTAATCAATAATGAATATGATTTATGAACAATTCTATAACGATAAGACATCGTTTACAGTCAACGTTGACATTTGCATTTACCAACTTCTATTGTATATAACTAAAGTATTAGGTCTGCCATGGAATGCATTTTCGCTACCTTGACACAACGCAGTTGAAAATCATTGATTTTAATGGCCAAAAATGTAAAATCATTCAATTATATCAGATGTGTGCATAACAAGACCACACATCTACAATCGTTTTTTCATAGTGTCTAATCCTATGTTTTTCATTGCAAATAACTCAATCAAGGTTTTTGACAAAGTAACAAGGTCAAATAACACATATATCACTGTACCCATCGTAACTATCGGTGTGCATCATCACAATACGTGAAAATACTTGTATGTAAAAGCATGAAGTGTTGCTGAGATTCAAACTCTACATCGAACCCTCAGGAGAAGATTTGCTTCGTGTTTACATAACTAACGGCACAAGAGATACACTGACTTGAAAAGTGATGAAACATATTATATAAGCTTTACAGGGCCATTGCAGGGTATGTCTGGATTCAGTAACGAGCACCCGTCTTGCGCTGATGGACAGCAGTCAACGTTTGCGCATCCTGCACACCACCAAGGAAGACCATCAACTCAGACACACTCTGACGATGTGACCTTGGATTACATTCTAATTCCATACAGCTTATTGGATAATCAATATAGATGAGGTCTTTTCTTGTCCTTTTTGAAAACTTATTACGGGTTCAATCTAACACCTAGAGCTAGCTGAATGTATACGTTCACCATTTAATAGATGGTCTCAGAAAGACTCTTGGTCGCTCGTAATTCTTAAAAGAGGTCAGGTAAGCCAATGCTAGAGGAAGGTGTACCTCGAGTTTGCCGGAATCAACAGTGGCATAGAGTACCCAATGGTCTCCAGTCTCAATACGGCTTTTCACCGTACATTCTAACCATGCAATCTGTAACCGTAGAAAAAGAGATTCATTGCACTTCTGAGAATATATCTCTGCTAAAGCAAATGGTTGGAACTGCTCCTCTTTTTTAACACCATGATACAGGAACCTAGTAATATGAAAACTATAAAACCCATTGGTCAGACAGGGATGTTAATTCTATAATTTGTTAACGAAAGAAATTTACATAATTGATTAATATTCACAAGGTGACAGAAACGAGAATCTTAGACCTTTGCATCAGGTTATTTGTAATTGGTATCATCAAATAGCAATCAATTACAATATGTTTCACTAATTTACAGAAGTTTACCGCATCAGAGAGATAGTACAAGCCGCTTTCGGTCTGTTTAGTTGTCAATCCATCCAGACGGTTTTCGCCAGGTTTGAACGGTTTCAACAGCTGCTTGCTTACGGGCCCACTCTTTCCTTGTCCTAGTACACTGATAGCAAACTTGCTACCTGTAAGCACTAAACCCTCAACAGCGCGGTCCTTGGCAACCTGAAGAAACAACAATATTGTATTTCTTGAGTGTAAAACTCATTTCTTCAGTGAACTGCCGCTAAAAACTCCCTAAATATAAAAGCACAACGGAAGAGAGCATGCACTTCAGACTTACAGCTATGGTGATCCCAGGTGGGACGAAGCTGGCCTGGCTTACCCAGGAAGCCAGCATAGCACTCTCTGCATCTCCAACCTTTGCAGTAAGCACACAAAGAGAGCCAACGACTCTACCCACTGCCTGCAAACAGCAACTATTCAACGTCAATGCTTAAAAACCTATGGATTTCTTAAACCTTTTCACGAGATTCTCAGGTTTTATACCCTGTAAAGTTATTGAACTCATTTATTAAAGAGTTAGTTACTTTTGAAAAATAGACATTACCTGTTCGACATTGGACGCAGCTACATACTGAGCGCCACCAGTAGCTCGCTTCTGCTTCAGGATGGTCTTCTTGACACTTTGCGCCAGATCTGTGCCACTCTCCTCACAAGTCTGTAGCGTTGCCTCGGTTGGCTGCAGTGTCAATACACCCGAAACCATGATAGTAAGACCTCAAATTTCGACTTCACAACTTTCGGGTAAGAAAAAAACTTAGAGGACTTATGAAGGGAGATGCAACAACAAACCCAGATTTTAATTTTCCTAAATTATTTCAGATGGTGCAGGAACTGGTAGTGAATTTTTAGCGATTGCTCCTATGAGGTGGATCAATGGAAATTACTTCACCAACTGAACATGCTGACCCAGCTCAAATGTATCCAATGAAATCGATTTTTAACAATATGTATTTCGCCCCAAATTATGATAACTAACTTTGAACTTGCACCGGATTGCAGGAAAGGCAAATTGGAAACCGCCATCTTTGAGGAATTTCTCAATTTCATCAATGGCTTCGCCACTCCATCCGAAAGAACCAAACACGCCACAAGGCTTGGATCTTGCATCGGTATCTTTGAGAATTACGCCCAACGCGTCCTGATGAATAGGAATCGAGTCGCAATCAACTGTAAGTAGAGTCCAAGGATCTAGAGGTAAATAGATCAGACTACACGAATCACGCCAAAGATCGCATAAAACACCTCTACAACCTTTGACAGTGACTATGTTATGTTAAGTGAATAGTACAATACATTCTTGGGTTGAAACTTGAAATATCAAGCAACTTCTTAGCAGTGTTCTAATAATCATCAGTGAATAAAAAATAAAAAATAAAAAGAGGGCATTCAGATCATATCATAGAAGTCGCTGATTTAAATTAGAAATACCAATTTACAGCACTCCTATTTAAGTAGGTATTAACTAAGGCATCGTCAAGTTTGCCTCGAGAGCAAGAAGACCCTTGAGTTCAGTCTCGAATAAAATTTACCTTGACAGGAGTAGGCATGTGACCACCAAGTGTAGGACTGCCGACTACAAAGCCACTGCATGACTTAATTATGGATGCAAGCTCCTCACCAGTGCAGATCTCCGCGTTTACACTCTCGATTCCAACTCCGGCTTTGGTTATACCACGGCTTCATACAAAGGAAAATTTTAGAATTCTAGTCATTCCTTGTGGCACAAAACCGTTCATCTCTAATTTCAATACCCGCAACCAAAGATGAAACTTTCCACAATCGGCTCTCTATTATGCAACTGACAGACAGCAGGATTGGTGAGTCCCTAAAGAAACAACAGATTATTCATAACGTATTGAAAGCTTCCTCGAGTTCCAAACACGATCAACTAAAATCTAACCTGATAGCCTGAGCAAGAGCAGCCGTATTTCCATATGCAGAAGCGTAGATAACAGCAATAGTGGCCTCTTCCACCTCTCTTAGCTTCTTCTCAGTCCACTGCAGCCGCAGATTTGCAAAATGAATGATGAAGCGAGTAGTTAAAAGACCCGTGGATACACATACGTGACATTCAACAGGTGAAAGAAAATGGTAGAGAAAAATCAATAATTTGAAATTCAATACGTAGGACTTACCACCCTGTATTCACGAACAAGTTCAGTAAGCGACGACCGCACTACTGGCCCATGGAGAGGGCATAACGCCGCACAAACCAAATCCTCCCCTTGAGGACTTCCTGATGACAAAAATGCTGCTGTGCCGATGGGTAGTTTAAGGGCAGATAAAACAGTAGATACCACGTATTGCAGGTCTGCCTGAACGTACAGAATGCTTGGTCAGAGTGGTTTGTAAAGTCTGGCATGATCATTCACTAGAGATATTCAAGTTGCTCAGAAATAAATGAGGCATTGTAGATCCTAACCTTCAATACACCAAGACCTTGTCTCCCACTGTAGCTGGGAACTGAAAACTGTGCCACGATTGGAAGCTTCTCAAGAGCAGCTCGAGTCTGCGATTCATTTAGCGTGTTAAGTAAGAACTGGAGGACACTTGATGAACAATCATGGCTACAGAAGAATATTAAGTATGACGGAAAACATAGGCATGACAAACCTGCTTTGGAACAGGCGAGAGCATGCACTCGAAGAAAAACCGCCAATCGTCCACGTATTGCTCCCATCCTTCAACATCAAAGCCACTTTCACGGCATATATGCGCACTAACACAAGTAAAGCAATTGCAAAACAATGTCAGCCAACCTTGCTCCGTACAATGTAAGAGTAAGCATATATTCCAGTATATGATGTAGTTGAAATTAGACCTGTAAAATACATCCACATTACGATATGCATAATACGTGCCAACAATTTGCAATCAGCTTCAAGGGTGGCGATCCCCGTGTAAATTTTAGGTGAACACAGGACTGAAATAAATAAGAAGAAGCTGGAAACCTGAAGAGCTTGTTGGTGAAGAGAAGTTGATTGGCATGATCATAAACGCACATGCTATCAGGCCACCTTGGTGTAGGAGTCAGAAGGAACTGCAGATTGTGTCCTGCACACACACACAGTACAAGATTAGTTTGGCTCTATCTCAGATATTTTATACCTAATATAATGGGTAATGCTGACACGATCAAAGACCTGTACCTTACGAGGTTGGTCGTGAGAACTATCTCAAGATTCTAAGCAGAGTGTGAAGACATAGGAACTGCTACAATCAAATAATTTGTGCAAGCAACCGTTTTTTTAAATGTTACAAGCTTGACGATCTGTGTATAAGAGGGCATTCTCACCTCCTCCAAGATTAAGGCATTCGTCACCCTTCACAATTTTGATTCGATAAGATTTTTCCAATATTTCATTTGAAAGGGCACCCCTTAACTGTTGTGCAGCCGGGTTGGAACAGTAAATTTCAATTGGACTCGCTGCGAGGAAGATCAATAAAACGTTCCAAGTATACTATAAGTTTCCCAATTCAGCATGATTTTTGGGAACAGCACGGGAATGCACATACGTAGGAAAGGTAAGGACCTCCAATACAACATGGTATGTTTAGTAAAAAGGTTTAGGTGCAAGTACCGCCTTCGGGCAAAGCCTCCGCCAAAGCTGTCAAGCTCAATATACGCTTTGGGCTGATATGCCCTATGATCAAGTATCTTATGTCTTTGAGATCGATCGTGGACTTGAGGGAACTTATGAAGCCCTCGGTAAAAGACTGATCAGGAACATCAATCAGAGCTGTTTGGGATCCACCCTTAATGATGTAAGAATTATCAGTTGTACCACGTTTAAGTCCATATTCAATCTGCGTCAACCAACCCCAGAACAAGTTAACAAACTTGCTCCACGATCAAAAGATCTATGTTAAAATGCTCAGCCACATGCATCATATTTTTTTGCGCACACGTAAAGAATGGTAGAAGGGCATCCAAATAAACCTCAAACTTCAAACGCTCCAAGCTGCAACATCGTAAGCTAATCGTATCATCGGTAATCTTTTGCACCCTAACATCTGTCTCCTGCAAGCTCACCAAGGCACACACCGTGTAAATAACATCCATAATTAACTTGAAAAATCCTGTCATTCAGAAACCGCCATTGCTGCGGAATTGCGAACAAGACATCGCTAATGCCACAAGGTAAACAGAAATCTGTCAAAGTTAACACGCACCTGTTTAGGAGGGGCGGGAGCTGATTCAGGAGCAGCTGACGTCGAGACGGCACTTGAAACAATGCTAAGTTGACCATATCTTCTTTTCGCATCATGAGCCTGTTTGTTCAGCACCCAAACGAGCAAAAAAGCGGTGAACAACTGATAGGACCTAAATTGACGAGTATCTGTTACATGCATCAACCTAACATAAAGTTTGTTATAAATAAAATCAAAAGTGTTGCTACGCTTAGCCCATCAGCGGCTGGACATGGGAATGTGGGGACAATTTGCTTTGGCTACTTTGAAAAAATTAAAAGAGGTTTCCTTTACATAATTCTATATTTAGGAATTTTACAGCATTAGCACGATGAATAGGATCACGATTTTACGATTGGGATATACGTGCTAAATGTAGACACAAAAACCAATGACGGCCGAAAGAAGAATGATAGATCTTAGTCGTTCAAGTGAAGGTTACATATTTAGCAACAGACTAATAGCCTCAAGGTTCATACGCCCAAGTTTCCCGTAATTGCAAACAGTAAAGTAACTGGAGACTAGTGCAACTGCTGCAGGCTCTGTAGGCACCCACGAAGATGACCTCACAATGTTGAGAAACCTTCTCAAGATAAGAAAAACTTCCGCATCGCACGTACAGTCTCCTCAATAATCTTGGGCTTAGATACCTCATAAGTACCACCAATTTTTAATCCAATGAACCTCAACAGATTCGTGAAACAGGAGCATTTTGGATCCCTCGATCGAGGCGTTCTATAGATAGAGCTATAAGAAGACGTGGTACGGTGCACTAACTTCAACCGAATCACTGCAGCTATAGCGGACTCGGAATCACTACACCCAAAAATTCAGTTGAAATTTCTGCGCTCTTGAGCTCTAATCCAGCGCAATTGCCAACCCGCGCACAAACTCCATCCTCTCCACAAGAAATCCAGATTATGAAAATCGGAATTAAATGGCACAGATTATGGAGCTGAAAAGAATTACCTGAACTGGGCGAACTACAAGAGATGGACCAGTCAATGGACTAAGATGCTTCCGCAATCTCGACACCCCTTCTACATTGGAATATCCCTTGCGCTGCAAAGCCGCAGGAGCTGTGACCCAAAACTTCTGCGTGCAATAACCTTGCACCAACATCTTCTCCATCGCAAACTCTACAATGTTCTGTTGCGACAATCTCACAAAACAATGTAATCACTTAACCACCCATGAACCCCAGCTGGGCGCAATTCCGAGTATCGCAATGCACAGAGTAGAGTCCGGAATCGCAAACTATAGCCCAATTAGCGGAGAGCAAAGAAACGGGTGAAGCAGGAGGAGGATAAATGGACAAGATATCATTGGATATTCACAAGTAAGCTTTGGAAGAGCCAAACTGGACGAAAGCTATAGGCTCCTGAGAAAGCCGAATGAGTTTCGCATCCTTCACAGGTAAACTTAATGTCATTCTGAAGCATTCCGGTAAACCATTGGTCTAAAATCCGTGAACTGCATGATGGCAGTGGCGAGGGACGATCGTGTGGGTAGGAAATGAAAAGCAAATGGCAAGTGGCGAGTATCCAGACCTCCAAACCTCATCCATCCTCTGCGACGTCATTTTGTAAAAGTGGATTCACACATTCACTCTTCCCTTCTACTGGAATCAATGGTTCCTGAAGTCTTACCTTTTATCTCCTCCAGTACAGTGCGCGCTTCGTTTTGAAGATATGTATTTGCCAAATCAATTCGGTTACTAATAGAAAATCACGAAGCACCGCGCACTTCCTGTTAAACAACATACTCCACTGACATTTGTAGTGAGGGATGGACTCGTTTTCATCGGGCAATTGATGCTTGTGTCTTGTAATGGTATGCACCTGGTTGACAGGGCTTGCACAAAACTGGGTGCTTGCTAGCTAGCTTCTCCCAAATGCTAAGCATAGCCAGTTGAAGCTTGCTCAACCCAGGGACAACACGACAAGCCGCTCTAGAGAAAGAGAATAATAATTTTGTTGTCGCATTGATGCGACCTGACTTGGACAATTGCTTCGGAGGAGAATAAACAAAGTTTATCATTGCACGCATCAAAGAACAAGAATGTAATCTTTTGGCTGGCGTATTGTCCATTACTTTGATTCATTTCGCAACATGTATCACCATAAAAACAACCACTTTGTAGTGCTTCTCTACGTAGTCTCAATGTCTTTCATGTTCAGATACTTTGTTGAATAGTGGCTACGTACAATTCAATATCTACGTGTAGCCAGACCTTACCATGAAACTTCCGATTATAATTCATTATAGTCTCAACTATGTAAGTGTAAAGCAATTAATTTCCCTAGATCCTCTGGACTAAGTGTTCTAGGCTAGATATAGGCTCAAACAATTGATTCCTTCCTGCTTGCCCTGAACATGAGGAAAATGACAATACCACTACCACAAAGGCTTGATCTGAGAGCATGTGTGACAGGAGCGCCAATGCATCACATACCACTTGAGGTGACACAGAAAGAAAATCAGGTACAAATATGAAAAAATTTAGAAAAACTAAATATGAAGTGCTGAGGGGTTTGGTGGTGGAAGTATCACCTAATCGCACTGGCTTGGTACAAAACCAACTTGATTGTGGAGATTGTCATAGATGACGCGGAAGCCCTGCTGTTGGATATTGCCAATGATGGAGGGTCCGGTGGTGCCAGCGAATGCCAAGCAAAAGGTTGCAGAATTGTCGACTGGAATAAGATAGTTTGAAGCAGGGAGTTTTAGGTCAGCACCTCCTTGAAAATGCAGGGTGACGGTTGGGACGTCGACGGAGCTCAAGCCAGAGAGATTGTAGCATGTGTCGAAGAGGGAAAATCCAGTTGTTAAGACCAAATCGGAAGTGCCAGCACGGAAGGCTTCACGAAGGGAAGCATATGCGGCATTTTGTAGACGAGTGACGGAGGTGCCAGAATCAATGATGACGCCTCCGTTACCAAGTGCGTCGAGCTGAAAGGCGCTTGTAGGGATGGTGAGAATAGTGCCCCCGACGCTAATCCCCGTCATCTTCAAGTAGTAGAAGGTGGAAACTCGTAGGTTGCTGGCTTGGGGTGTGAACCTCACACCTGCAGGGGGAACAGCTGCGTCACCAAAGATCAAAGAGGATCGTTCAGTAGAGTCAGTATCTCGACCTGTAAGGCAATAGGAAAACCTGCCTCCGTTCTCAGAATTGATTTGATTGGGGAATGACAGTGGCCCTTTTCCCAGCCCCAGAAGCCCCGCAGCCCCCACGAAGTACCCTTCGTTGTCGTGTCCACAACCAAGAGGAATCTTGTTCAGCACAACTTGGCCGCCTCCTGACGTCGAATTCAGAGAAACAGCATCAGTGGCGAATTCGCCAGTCGTGAAAGATCCATCTCCATAGTCCACCTGCAACACCAAGAATCACCAACTTTTGATCGTTGCATGTGAAACTCGGACATCAAGTTTACCTAACGAAACCAGAATTCTCAAGATTGGAGTGTTCGCGATGCAAGACAGTGAAAAGCAAAGGAATCTTATAGACCACAGAAATAAAGTGAGAACAATCATCTACGTAAGAGAAGCCACTGAACTCTCGATGTGTATGAACCGGTACATTTCTTCGCGTAGGTTGAAGATAACGGAAAGAGAAAAAAATTATTGACGAAGTAAAACATACAGATTTATCAGACGAGGTTATTATATTGCTCTTTGAACCAATATGATTTCACTCACCTGTCTTGTCTCTCAGTGTACATGAAACGGACTTACTTGTTTAAAACGTTTGCAAAATTTCAGGAAATGTTAAGTTTATGAAGCACAACTGACCTGGTACAGACACTTATTCCCTACGCAACCGCCGACATCTAAGTTCAAGCATTGCCTGGAATTGCACCCAAGAGTAGAGTATGTAGATGATTTGTATGGGTCAAACACTTCATCACGCTGATGGTAACAATTCACACAAGGTGCACATTGGAGCCACAGGATGTCACTTCCCGTGTCCATGACAAGGTACATGCTTCTAGGAGGTGTGCCCACAGAAACGCGTATAAAGTACTCTCCGCTACCCAAACTCAAGCCTGAAATGACCGGCGCTTGAAAGTCCTGTGATGGGACCTTCGTCTGTCGATCGTGAGTGTTACTTGCTGAAACGCCATTCACCATTTGATTGATACGGCCATGTATGGAAGCTACACGCAAGTTGTCTCTTAAAATGGTTTCATGGATGCGCTCCGCGCGAGTTCTGTTGCTCAACCGGAATGGTGATGAGGGGGCATCTCTGCAATTCAATTGAATTTGTTAATCATTGTTTAAAAATCTTCAAAGCAACAAATGAAATTAAAGTTTCTGAATGACATTTCTATAACATTGCGAGTGATGAATACCAAAGCGAATGTCTTATAGACTAAAGATTCCTCTGCCCACAATGTCTGGGTCACCCCAAGTACTATAGGTTCAAATAACTCTAAGTTTCACTGCTAATATTGAACCAAATGCAAGCAATATGAGGCCACAATGAAGTAAAAGCGTGAATTATCACCTGTGCGAAATAATTGCATGAAACGTACCGACCCCATTGGCAAGATCATTCCGAGTGGTCGGGCGTATTTCACTAACAGGTTTCACTTGGCGCCAGGAGTTCATTGGTGTAGCTCGTCGTCCAATATGTAGTTGAAGCGTATTGCGCTGAACTGTATCTGAAAGCAAACTAGGCTGTTGCAATTCTCTAGCTGCTACATTAACAAGAACCAAGACCAGCAGAATAGGAGTGACGCCGCCAGGACACTCCCATTTACAACGCATTCTATTCATCTTGCACAATGCTCTTGATTTTACCACTTTGTTATCAAGTAATTCTCACTACATGCAGTATCTTGATGGGTTTAATGCGCAGAGTGCCGCAGAACAAACTTTCATTTTACCCACCAAGCTCTGGCGTCAGCTGTAAATCATGTGCAAGCTACATTGGCATTGCTCAAATATACTTTCTTCGACATCATTTCAGCAACTAACTCTTTTCAACTCCACAATAGCTCAGACACTGCGGCTTGGAAGCAAATTCAGGGCATACTAGATTGAGAAAGATGTGATTCTTAGTGTATCTTGACAGCCTCAACCTTCTTTGATCTTTTCATAATTCATCCAATTAACGCCGACGAACATTTTCTTGAAGACGCCACTTGAGAAGTCTTCAGGGATACTTTGATGATCTTGAATTACATTACCAAACAGGCTTGTGACGGACTGGATTACTCAAGCCTCCTCCGATCACTCTGAAATCGCACTCCTTCACGTCCTGTATGGCAATGGCTTCACGTCACTTATCGAAATTTCAGACCTTACGAATCAGATGACGGCACGGAAATTTGCTGGCTAGGATGGTTGTATCAATTTACGAGCCTAAAACTTATGAACTCTGCCTTGACGCTTATATCTGGTCAGCTATTTCGTCTATAAATACTGTCTGCAGTAATTAAGATCGTCACATGAAGGTAACACGCAGGCAGGCAGTAGTTTCTCTAGTTTCGCATGCAAACTCAAGCGGGCACTTCAAGTACATTCTACAGGCAGACTGTTTGTCGCCTTGATCGCGTCATCAAGAAGAGCTTACAACTCTTTCTATCATGAGAAACCATTCTCCTTGACTATTTTCCTATACCATCTCAGTACAACGGTCATCATAAACGGGTTTTCATTCTGCAGAATTGCACACAATGCACCTTGAGACCCAACTCACGGAAGAAGGAGCTGTCATACTGGCTTGACAAAAAACTTATACACTCTGCACTTTAGCTCTTATCACAACCTTTTGGACTCTTCTATGATTACCATCCTTCAAGCCAGCATGAGACGCCTACTATGGTCAAGTGCACCATTGTAAAATTTCAACGCCCGTACAAAACTGCACCGCAACCAAACATCCTCCAAAATCTCTCCAAACACTCCTCAAAAAATCTGGCAACTACCTCCTGGTTGACGAAGCAAAGAAAGCCACAATGTGGGGCCTCCCTCTGTCTGCGTTAATAAACCTGCAGTATTTAGCCACTTCGAAATCGGCCCCTACTTGCTGTATTAGTGTCTTCATCATCAATGAACAGCAGCCTGTAGCTCAACCTACCTCCATGCATCCCTCGTCACTCTTCAAGTGTACCCCGCTGTTAGAGCCGCAATTCCCTCCAATAGCAACTATACATCCACGGCCTTGATCACCCAGCTTTGACCCTCACAAAAACCAGCACACCATATGGTGTTACCCAGCAGGCACGGAACTGACTGACCGTGAGCTGCACCTGACTCTGAATATCATGTTAAGAATATGTACACAGAGATATGGTTTTGCAGTACAGCATTAAAATCAGGGCGGTGATGGCATGGCTAGCTTGGAGGACGGATGATAGCCCGAGGCAAAGATAACCCACACGAAGGAGCCCATTACCGAAGACGGGAAATGATGAGGCGCATTGAATGCATGCCAGAACTTATGCGTATGTGTTCAGCTACCGATCTCCATCAACCTCCAGATACTGGTACACATTCCCACTCGCTCTCCCTCCCCCCTGCCCCTGCCCCTAACCCCAAATTATACAATAATTATCAAATACAAAATTATTGTATAACTTTTGCACAAAATAAGGATGAAATATATTTTTGTATGTGCAATATTTCAACATTACATTATTGTTCATATCTTAGAATATATTCGTTCTTAATAGAAAGCTTGTTGATGAAATAAGAATTAATATACAATTGCATTGGGTACCTTTATTCTGAATTTGGCAGTAATATGTTGAAGCAAGTTAATAATATATAATACAGTATTGAATCACAGTGCAAACAATGTAACCAAGACTTGCACGAACATATTTCACCAATACCACAAAAAACTCAATAAAGTAACTAAATAAAGTAACAAAATAAAAACACACATACACATACAAAAAAATTAATTAATTAATTTAAAAAATTACATGAGTAAATAGAAAAAACACATACAATTTTCACATGAAGATTTTAAGTTTTTTTGGATCTTGAATGCTTTTATTGTTTCTTTGATATTATAAATCCAAAATTTCAAATCAGTAATTTAATGACAATTTTAATTTTAAATTAATAAATATAATTTATGTTCTTATCTACTTGTTCACTTATGATTTTATCAGAGATTGACAATATATAAGAATTTATATAATTTAGGAATTTTTAAAGCTTGAAATAATTTTTTTTGAAAAAAAATGTATTCCTGATAGAATTTAATTCAAATTTTACTTGTAAAAACGTCAAAAACTAAACATTTTATCATGGTTCTATTTTATTTATTTTATTACATTTTTCGTTAAGGACTTACTGCTTAACTTTTGAAGACAAAATGAATTGCTTCAACCAAAAAATCATAGTTTTAATTATAAATAAAAAATAAAAAAATAAAAAAATAAAACTTGAAGAGATTATTGTTGCCATTCACAAAATGAGGGCCTAATTTAAAGGAGGTGATTTTTTAGTGTTCATATGATTGATTAGTGTAAGTTTTTGAAGGATAAAAGACCTTTAAATTAAACTTTGATGAAAATTTAAATCATCAAAGTTGAAATAATTCTGAGGTTGAAATCAATTTTTAAGCAAATGAAAGTATATTGTGATCAATCCAAAAATATCCACAAAAGCATATTGTCTTCCAAATAGTATTGTGGTTGCTTTTAATTTTTTTCTATTTAGAGTAGTAATGAAGATACATGCATAATATGGAACCCATGGGTTTTATCAGAATAATGCACGTCATGAATATATATATATATATATATATGTGCCTATTCAAAATATAGATGGCTACCAACACTTTAATTACTTCAATTAAGATTGACTTAAAAATGCTACTACCAAAATATGTTTAATAAGTAATTTTAAAATAATTATTTGGTCTTCTGTTATCTCAAGAAAAAAAAAGAAAAAAGAAAAAAACTTGAAATATATGTTAGTATCAAAAAGTTTTATAAATTTATTCAATAGATTACAAGGTCATATAAAAAGTGGTTCTAGATCCTGTGTAAGGTTTTAAAAATTGTAATGCCTTTTTTATTTTTTGTTTATTTGTTATCTGCTTTGATCTGAGATTTAACCTTTCAAGGAAATCACAAAGCATTGCTCTTTAGAAATTCTATAATGTAATAGAAGACGCTTTAAGAAGATTATCACATAAACTTGGTTCAGTAATCAAAAAGGTTTTATAAAAAATAATTCAAAAGTCACCATCAGTATTTATTATCCTTGTTGACATAATTGTAGTGCTTTGTAACCTCATCAATAAAAGATTGACATGTCTCAAATCATATTCAATTTTTTTCATGAAATATGTTACATAAAATTATCAATATTTATTAAGTAATCTGTTGATAATTTGAGTGTTATTTTAAAAAACATGTTTTAAGCTTATTTATGTAGTTTAAACTCTGCAGAATAAATTATCAAAATGCACATGTGAGTTAACCTATTGCTTCTTCTACATTTATGAATACTTAGGTGTTGAGTTATGTTAGTTGGTTTATGATTGTATCTGGTTAGAATTCAAATATTGTAGAAATAATAATGGTAATTGCAAATAATATAACTTTGCACATGTTTGAGAAGTATTACCATGTTCTTAACAAAACCCAAGTGCCATTGTATAAATCAGCAGATAAGAAGGGACACTTTAATATAGTTTGTACAAAGAAACTCATTCATTGCATTATCTTATTCTCATATTTAGTCTTATTGCTAATCAAATGTTATATATATATATATATATATATTCTTGTTCAAGACCCTTAACAAGTTCCATAATATTTATTTAGTCCTCTCAAAATATTGTAAATCATATTGGTTATTTAGTCCTCTCAAAATATTGTAAATGATTTATGACCTAATTCATAACAAATACATCTTTAGAAGTTCAATCAAGGTCATCTATTTCCTACATTATGAAGTTATCTTGAGTTTTCTATACTCTTTTTATTAGTGATATAGCTGTTGTAATTGTTTTTTATCCAACTTTATTTTAAAAATTTACATGTTAATGGACTTTTTGGTTTTGCTATCAATAAATATAATTTAGAATTTAAACTTGTAAATGAGCTTAAAGTTTATGTTTTAATACAATAAAAAATAATTAACTATTGTTTGTATATATAACAAATATAAAAGATTATTCAATGTGATTATGCAATAATTTTTTTTTTTGATACTACAAATATGTGTTAATATATATATATATATATATATATATAATTTTTTACAGCATTCTTTTGAAATATAACATCCAAGCATACCACATTTGTAGCAAATTGTAGTAATACATGTATTTTCTATTACTTTTAATATTATCTCAAATGAGTTGCAATTTTTAATTTCTTTATAAATTATATATATATATATATATATATATACCTTGTAAGTGCTTTTTGGTATGTTAGTTTTTTCACTCTTTTCAAATGATATATATATATATATATATATATACATACACACACACACATATACAAAAGTTTTTATTTCAAGTTGTTTAATCAATGTTTTCTTTTCTTACCAGATTTTTACCTTTTTCTACTTTTGTACTTGAGTTTCTACTTTGATACATCCAAAAAATCAAGCACCTTAAATTTTGAAATTTACCATAAATTTCTTATATATATATATATATATATATATATAAATTCTTGTATGACTACAATTTAAAATACTAATCTTCCAGTAAAGCTTCTTAATGTTCCAAACAATCTTCAGTTTTTGTGTGATCTTATTTTATATTTTATTTCATTTTACTTCGTTTTACTAAGTTTTTGGAATTTTTATAATTAACAAAATCATTAATTTTATTTATACAGAGTAATTTTAAATGAAAACTTTCGGTAAATTATTCTATTAATCATTCTATTGGAGGTTTTTAAAAACTTTTATAATAAACCAAAAACAACTTTTGCTACCATGTATTGTAATTTACTGAACTAATATAGTTGTTTAAAGATATTACCAATCTCTAGATTATGTTTGCTATACACATCTCTTTTAAACACTCCAAATTCAAATTTCTATGCTTTTGTGTATTATCTCATTTTAAATTTAACTGTTTTTCTTAAAACCAAAATAATATTTTTATATTAATTTGAGGTGCTTTAACTTCATTACTTTGTTGCAAGTCTAATATATCTAAGTAATATTTCTCATGTTGATATTTTTCAAAACTGAATTAGAGATAGGATTCATGACATTGTTGCAAAATCTTGTCCCAAATGGTCCCAGTGGTACAATATTCTTTACAGTAGTTGCAAGATAATTGGAAACAAGCAACATGATTAAAAATAGAATATAATTCACTTAAATAAGCTTTTAAATTTCTTAACTAAAGCTTGAATTTGAAGCATTATTTGGTAATATTGTTAGACATCCAAAAGTCTTAAATCCTCTCATTACTTGTGTGTTTTTTTTTTTTTTTTTTTTTTTTTTTTTCAAAATGGAAGAACTCATTTGGAAGCTCTCGGTTCATCATTTAAAAGAAGAGAATATGGCACTCATTTTTTATTATTATTCCATAGATATGATAGGTTTTCTTCTTTTTCTTTTTCTATTTTTCCTTTAAAGCCTCAGGACTAAAAGACCTTTATCATACATTTTGTTTCTTTTGAAAGACCATTCAATCTACTTTGAGGAAGCTTTTCAAACTTTATTTGACTCTGTTACTCTTAATATCTGTTCAATTGAAAGAACTGAGATGTTTCAGTCGTCAAGTTTTATTTTTCTATTTTTTCATTGTTATCAGATTGTTGACTTAGCTCATCTTTTTACACTGTCAGAGAGTTATACCTTTTGATTATGTGAGGTCTTAGAACTTTGTTACAATTACCAGCACAGTTTTTTTAGATTCTTTTAAAACCTTCAAACTATTCAAAGGTTTTTATTTTATTCTTTTTTTCTCACTCCTCTTCAGTAGATAGGTAAAATATATTGCACATTTAGTTATTTACAACTTTTTGCTTTTAATTTTGAATGAAGTAGTCTCTACTATTTGGATATAAAAAGAATGCATAATGTATTAACTTGCCTACTTTGCCACCATGAATCTACAAGCCTTCAACATCATTTGAAGATCTTGTTTGTCTCTTCAATGTAATGGCATCTCCCAAAGAAGAAGTTCACAACTTATGTAATATCTATTATAAATATAAAATTATCATTAGCCAAGAATGCATATTCAAAATATATATATATATATATATATATATATATAATTCAAATATTTGAATTGTCCTATTTTATTGTTAAAAATAACCCAAAATTATTGTATGCTCTACAATACATATTATAATTAATTTGATATATGTAGGTTTTTATATTTTATAATTATATGATTTAAAAATATGTTTTATGCATATGAAATAAATCAGTTGGCAAGAACCATTGTCTCATAAAATAAAATAAAATAAAATAAAACATACATATAAAAATTAATCAAGCATTTGATATTTATTCTAAATATAAATTTAAAAAATAAACTAATTTTAAAATTTGATGTAATACACCTTCAAGCACAACATTGAAGAAAGAAATTTAGTAAAATATTGAAAATATTTAATCTGAAATATGTTATTAAACACATTCATTTCTGATAGTTGAGCACTTGACAGTAGTGGAGATTTACATTTTATAAATTTTTATTTAGTCTATAATTCTTACAATTAATATGATTCAATGAATAAATATTTATTCATTGAATCATACAACATAAATAAAGATCTCTTACTGTCTAACATTCTATTTTTTCTCTGTAAGCTAGAATATCAATACTTTAAAATGAGAAAAATAATACTAATTAAAGTTCAAAGAAATAATTAGAGTTTTAAATGTGTTTATACTATTAATTTGAAGTTTTATTCTATGAAATTTTTTATCTATATCTTAGATGCAATAAAATTTAAATTTAATCGAATCATTTTCATTTTCTCTCTTACTAATGTGTTGACATTTATCAGAAAACGACCTATGGTCAATGTACAAGCCCACTCTAGTTTATTCATGACGACATCAGCGGAAGCGGTGACAGGTGGAAATGGATGAAGCGGCATTCAAGCTGTCCCATGACTCAGAGGCCGGAAATAGGCGACGCAATGCACAGAAAGGAAAAGTATGAGAGACTCAGTTCCTCATTGGTGGAAGCGCACGGTGGAATAAGAGCGGGAGTCCTATAACCGTGTCAATGCGAGAGGAGTGCGAGCTAATAATGTTGGTTAGACGGGTTTTGAGCCTGGTTTAGGGGTTACCTAGAATAGAAGCGACTTCGACATGCTGTGTGTGACTGGTGAGTCGTCCATTTCTGAAGACGAACTTCGGAGCACGTCCCTTTCTAAGCAAACACCGAAGATCTGTAAATGCGGTGCTCATGAGGTAGAAACACACGAGCGGAGAGGGCTTTAATGGCCGAGGGACGAACCACGAGGGAGCGTGGGAGCGGAGGAGGAAGAGTATTCTAGCGATAATGATGTAGTTTACGGTAGCGGAGCCAGAGAAAGTCTGCGCAATCGGACAATGGAGAGTAGCAGGCGTCGGTCTATCGACTTCCTAGCAACTGTGCTGGCCGTCTCCGGTGCTTATATTTTCTCTGTACACTCCATGCAAAACGGAGAACGCGCCAACCTACACCAGGGTGTCATTCCAGATCAAGCGTTGATATCACTTAAGGAGGTGCAGAGCCTTGAGCAGCAAGTGGAATTTCCCGCGCTGCCTGTTCAATACTAAGTTACGCATTCGTCCTGTTTTCGTTTCCTTTCGCGCCCCGCTTCCCCGTACGCTTCTTCCCTGCACTCTCTGCACTCTGCGCTTTCGTCTGGTGGATGAATAAATGATGTCTGTCTAAGTATTGGACTGTCAATGCACATAGGGTTTCTATGTCCATGGCACGACTGGCAATGGTAGACTCCTTGTGATCGGGTGAAGTTTTGCTGCTTTTGCTGGCAACTTTTCCTCAAACCCGAATTACAACTTGATTTTAAGTTGTTTCATACTTTTATGGCACTGCATAAATTTAGACGAAGTGGAAGTGTGCGCAGTATATTCTCCAGAATATGGCACGAATTACTTATTTGCTGACTCTCATCTCAGCTTACCCTATTTGGGAATTTATGCAGATACAAGTAGTTTGTGGTTGTACTCATAGTGTATGCTCTAATAGAAAGATTTTCGTATTCAAATTTAGTATCGCTTGCGCTTTTAATTTTTTTTTGGATTGTTTTTTGTGTCTGGTTTTGTTGTTTCTAAGTAGCCAACAGCTGCTCGTAGATTCGTCTCTTTTTTTTTTTTTTTTTTTTTTTTTTTTTTTGTCGTTTTTTGAAACTCTCTGAAGGAAGGCTTAGCGCCCAGTTTCTGATGATAGTTTAAAGTTCAGGTGCACGATATTACACTTCATTTGACTACACTCTTGTATCCGCTACGCATTTGGATTTTTGCTGTGTAAGGTTTTTCATCGAAGTGTTTTAATAAATTGACTTGGATTAAGTACGTCAGTCTTAAACAGTATCATGGTTATGGACTCTGCATGCAGTTGTGAAATCATCAAGGATTTTACTCATCCACTAGTGCGTGGGTAAATATATTGAACTCATTTATATACTCATGTTCGTGATGGATAGACTTGCTTAACTTATGTTGCGTCACATCGAAAGCTCTTGCATATCACTTACGCTTTCGACACTGTGCGATAGCAGGCATCCGGAGGTCCATATCTAGTGATCATGAGATTTGGAGATATGATATAGTCGGCCATTCGAGAAGCTTCACAAAATTCTTTGGAGTGCACAGGCGCTCACGAAGATATCATACTGGAATTATGTCGTCCCTTTGCACACAACTGGCTGCTGATTTTTATTTCAAAATTGTGTGCCACTCGGAGCAACGAAGATTTTCAGAAGATCCGGCATATGTTGTGACGGATTTGCCTTGTTGAATTACATACTTAAGGTTCATTCGAAACTACTGGTTCGAGGGTTCATTTTGGGATATAGCTGCAGATTTAGTAGGTGTCAACTTTATCCCGTCAAGATTTTGAAAATTCTGCAGCTATGCAGTTCGCCAAGCTCGACGACTCACCTATGTTCAGGAAGCAGGTACACACTTGACAAAATCTTCCAGCGTTTTGATGTCTTTCCCTCATTTATTTTAATCTAACTATTTGATATAATATACTGCCCATCCGATTATTCAGAATTTGAAGTGTGAAGGAATAAAATTTCTTGAAATTTTAGAGTTTCTATAATTTTTGATATCCTATTCAGTATTACTGCGACAAACTTAAGCAACTAAATAAGCTTTTGAATTCTGTGTGCGATTTTGTAGGTTGTACCTGGGTATTCTATGCATAGTGAACCTGTCTGAGATTAAGGGATCTCTATTGTTGTTTTTATGGTCTATGCAGTTCATAAAATTTATAGCTCAAAGCTGATTTGAATGTTGTGATCGACAGCTCCAGGCTCTTGAGGAAAGTGCAGAGGCATTGAGGGAGCGGTGTCAGCGATTCTACAAGGGGTGTCGGAAGTATACGTACGATTATGAATCTTGGCCTTACAAGTGTCCGTCAGCTCGAAGTTTTCACGCCTGTGGCTTAGTCATTCTTTTCTTTAAATTAAATGGTTTCTTCATTTTCAGGTTTAGGTCTCTTTATAATGGGAAATGTGGGACATGGAGAAACAAGTTCTCAGCATACCTCGTAATCCTTTTATGGCTTTTGTTATTACAGAGATGGTTTGGGAGAAGCTTATGATGGTGATATTGCGTTTGCGAATGCTCTAGAGACCTTCGGAGGAGGCCATGACGACCCCATCAGTGTGGCGGTTGGAGGTTTAACCAAAACTAAACCAGCTTTCTGTTATAATCCTTTGGACAAGTAACCATAAGAAAGATGAATCCTGCAGTATTTTTAAAAATTGATCTGGCCAGTCTCGGCATCCGTGATCTTTAACCTACTACCACGGAACCTCAAGCCATCTTGCTTTTCATTACTATCTGCTAAAGTTTTTTTGTTAACCATTTCTTTAGCTTATAATTGTCTGCATTGTATGTTCATTTTCTCCAATACTTCTTCGTTCACTTTTCTTACATGTCTCGTCTTTTGTTCTTGAGGGCTCGTGGGCTTTATTCAAGTTTCATTTGCCTCTCCTTTCTAATCTTGCGAGTTGCGTCTTCTCTCTTTGTCTATGAATTCTTGAGTTTTTTGAAACGCCAGATCGTTTATAGATTTTATTTTTTAAAAAAATTGTTTTTAAAATTTTTTGGTTTTGATTTTTTGGGGTCGCCGATTAGAAAATTGGGTTTTGAGTGTCTCTTGAACATATGACGGTATCAAATTTATCCAAGTTAATCTTTCACTTCATTAACGTCATTGGCCCGAACTTATTTGGGTTCATCCTTCTCAAGTGCAATTTACAACCGTATTCACTATATTTCATTAAACAGTTAGATTTTTTGTGTTTAACATTGTTGTCTGTTCATTTTCGTGCAATCTCTTCTTAGGATATAGATTTCTGACTCGAGGATTTTTTCCCTGATTATTTTCAGGACCTGTGATGACAAGATTTACTATTGCGCTGAGAGAGATAGGGACGTACAAGGAAGTCCTTCGTTCACAGGTGCTCCTGACCTGCCACAGTGACTCTTTCGATATACTCTATTTTGTATTTTGAAGCAGTTATGCGTTCAGTCCGCCAACGTGTTGACTTAAAAGATACTTTTGAACTCAGTTGACAGCAGTGCTCTTCAGTACATGAATCTTTTTTGCAGAACATTTTTTTTGGAATTTTCGCGCCCATATTTTACCAGTAGCTTACAATTATGGGAGCTGCTCTTCATTAGCGTTAAGTATAGCATAAAGAATTGTTGGAATTCTACAGGTGGAGCACATGCTGAATGATCGTTTGACGCAGTTTGTGAGCACCGATCTTCAAGACGTCAAGGTTTATACGTTGTTCCTAGACGCTTTATGCTTGATATCGCTACCTGGTTATCGCTGTACACTCGTAGCTTTTGTCAATCAGCTGGCTTTATTGCAGTCTAGGAGAAGTATATAATGCGTCATTTGTGTGCTTTTTGTTTTGAATGCTGGCAGAATGTTAAGGTTGGTGAGCAACTTCAGACTCAGCACATGATGCTTCATTCCTGTCGTGTCAATTGAGAGTGAAGGGATTCACGGGTTGTAACGAAATTCAGCCCTCTTACTTGACATTTGCAGCCCTATTTCGGAGCTTAAGCTTGCAAAGATGACTTCATTATGCTGTAGTAATGACGGCCTTGTAATATCAACAGTATTGAGCTAAGAGCTGGCAGTCATTCATTCATTTGCTGGTTATCAATTTCTTACTCACCATTTCTTAGTATTTCTCGAGAATTGTTACTAGAGAAGTTTGAACACTTCTTTTATCTTTTCAAATCTTCGTATGATTGAATGAAGCTTGAGTTTCTCAGGGTACATTTTAGAAGTGTGCTGAAACATAGAATCTTGCTTTAACTTGAGATAATTGAGTGTGCAGGAACTTAGAAAGCGTTTTGACAAAGCCAGTTTACATTATGACCAGGTATCGTTCTGTCTTCTCCTCACTGTTTTTTTATCAGTTTTGCATGATGAGGACTGAGCATATTCGATGTTCAACAGAAGGCCGCTTGTCTGTTACAATCCATAGCAGTAATTTGATTTAATTTACCTCGATTGAGCAAAGTGGATAAGAAAATAAAAGATTATTGTGCAAAAATATATCCTCTGCATCTGAACATGTATACATTGAACAGGTGCGAGAAAAGTTTTTATCTTTGAAGAAGGATGCAAAGCCAGAGATAGTTGTGGGGTTTGAGGAGGTATTATTTGTTCAGTAGTCTAAGTTCTGTTTTTTTCTGTCTTGCATTGCTCCTAGTAGTTTTAATGGTTTGTGCTTGAGGATGAATAGTTCCTTAATAAACTCAATATGCAAATCACCCAGTTATCAGTTGACAATTTACCCCACCTTTTTCTCCAGATGTGTTTTTTCTCAGGTTACATGCCTTGTGGGTTCCATTGTCTGTGCTCAGGATTTACGAAATGCTAAGTCACAATTTGAGCAAACTCGATTCAATCTGGTAATCTCTCTTGAAGCTTTGAAATCAGAAAACTGACATAACCTTATTATACTCCTGATCCTGAATCAGAAGATGTATCTTATAACGTTGCTGGTTATGTGCGCTGCTTTGTATTTGAATTCTGGTGGCTGGATTTTAATGTTCATTCGTCATAATCTCAGATGACGGCATTGTCCAACATTGAGGCTAAGAAAAAATTTGAGTTCCTTGAAGCCGTGAGTGGCTCCATGGACGCTCATCTGCGTTACTTTAAGCAGGTAAATTTCACATCAATTAGGCATTTGGCACTTAGTTGTGTTTGTGCAGTACGTCGAATACGCTCTTTATTCATCTGAATTACGTAACTGTCCATTGATAGTTTACCATAATGGGTATTGTGTCCCCTTTTACACAGGGATACGAGTTATTGCACCAGATGGAACCTTACATTCACCAGGTAAAGCTTAGATTCAAGACCTTTTGCTTCATGTTTCCGAGAGATTTGAATGTATTTGTGCTTGCAAAAGGAAGAGCTGCAGCCCTATCATGTACAACATTTGACTTGAAAAGGTTCTAGGAGTGGGATTGCCTTCTTTGCTTCAGTAAATTAGCAATTGTATATCGTATATCTAATTTGGTTTGATGCGGTGAGCCAGGTGCTAACATACGCGCAGCAATCACGTGAAAGAGCCAACTCCGAGCAGGTATTACTTGCTGACCGTATGCAAGAATACCGACGACAAATGGAAAGAGATAATCAGCGCTCATTCAGTAGTAACGACGTCACGCCGGGTGGTGATGGAATCCAAGCTGCTGCCCGTAGTTCACACAAGATGATAGAAGCTGTTATGCAGTCTACCCCAAGAGGAAAGGTAATACTACAAACCAAGTAATCTTCCATAAGGAATTGCTTATAGTCCGACTTGAAATTGCAATCTAACACGTATTCGTTTTTTACTTTTAATATTATGATTATGATTATTATTATTATGTTTACCTGTAGGTTCAAACTATCAAACAAGGTTATATCTTGAAGCGATCCTCAAATTTGAGAGGTGATTGGAAGCGAAGGTTTTTCGTGTTGGATAGTAGGGGAATGTTATATTACTACCGAAAACAATGGGGCAAACCAACAGTAAGTGGACCATAACTAAACGCACTTTATAATTGATTCTTGATAAATTGCAATTTCGAATCGGGAGTCCCATATTTTGATATTCTTTTACATAAATAATTTGTTTTGATAATTACCCAGGAGCACAAGCAAGTGTTTGCTGATCTGTTTCTATTATGGACTGACAGGATGACAAAACGATCGCTCATCATACTGTTAATCTTCTGACCTCTACAATAAAGGTTGACGCCGAACAGTCGGATCTTCGATTTTGTTTTCGTATAATTTCACCGTCGAAAACCCTAACGCTCCAGGTTGACATCTATCCTTCAACTTATCATCCTGGGAACCTTTCTCTGTTGTGTACTTAATAGTAGCTTGGATAACTGATGCTGGTACTGTTTCTGCATGTTCCTATTCAGGCAGAAAATGCAATAGATAGAATGGACTGGATGGACAAGATTACTGGAGTGATTGCGTCTCTTTTGAACAATCAAATACCAGAGCAGGTAAGGGAGATTTATCAGCTATTTATCCGCCCTCAAACTTTATGATGTTAAGCGATTTGTGTTCGCAGTGATTGAGACACTGCCTCAACTTGCACGTTTGCAATCTGTCGGAGGGGCCAGGATTTTGAGATCAACTGGATTTATGTTGATTTTTGGTAAGGTGTGACTTTGAGTATCTCATTTTCTATCATGCGTGTGCCAGCGGCCATATCGAAGTCCAATGGGGCTTCACCAACGAACAGGCAGTGAAACAAGTACATTGAGTGCATCTTCAGAGTACGATGGAAGCGAAGACACGGTAGCATCTAGAGTCCATCCGAGTGGCTCACGCCGAGATCACAATTCGCGTCGTGGCCCTAAACCTCAGGAAAGGCCCGTGGATATATTGCAGAGGGTACCTGGTAATGGTGTCTGCGCTGATTGTGGTGCCAGTGATCCTGACTGGGCTTCTTTGAACTTGGGAATTCTGCTGTGTATAGAGTGCTCTGGGGTGCACAGAAATCTCAGTGTACAGATTTCTAAGGTAAAATTTCTTTAATTTTTTTTTGGTGTACTGCATACCGGTATACTGTTGTGAGTGCCAAGACGAGAGAACCTTGTAAGACTTAATCAACTTAAAGTATGTTTTGTTTTTAGGGTTTATTAAAGAGAAGTGTCATGACATGGTCGTGTTCTATGAAAGAGTTTTTGTTCGGATGGAGCTAACTGGAGTGTCTGAGTTGAAGCGTCGCAATTTTATGAACTTGTCTTAGCCTTACCCAATGCTTCTTTTGCTGGCAGGTTCGATCATTGACACTGGATGTTAGAGTATGGGAGCCCTCTGTAATAGGATATTTTCTATCCGTTGGTAATACGTATGCGAACACGATTTGGGAAGAACTATTGCCGCCCGATTCCAGAGCCGCGGAGGATCCAGGCGTGAGGTTTGTATACGATTTCACCAGCCGATGTAACGTTGTGTCCTAATCTTTGCATGTGTATGGAGATAATAGTTATTTACTGTTTATATTGGATATGTTCAGCAGAGGTTCTATCGATGAGAGAAACGGATCCATCAGAGATGTTGTGCGAGTGAAACCAAAACCTAATGACCCAATCGCCATTAAAGAAAAATTCATACATGCCAAGGTACGTTTCATTTCTAAGGAAGCAAGTCTACGAAGCATTTTTGTATGTACTGTACTAAGAAGTGGGAAGTTTTTACTAGATTTTGTGAATGCTCTTTCATTAAATTTAGATTTCACATCATTTGTACAATTTCTTGAGAAGAGCCATTGTGAATATCAGTATTTTGAATTTCCATTTGGATTTGTATTTAAACTTTTTAAATGATTCTTTGATCATCTGCCTTAAACTAGCTCCGCATGCTTGGACTCCCTGTATGCCAGCACAATTGCAGTTAACTGTCTGCGAAGTTAACGTATGATTAGTTACCATGTTATTTTCTTTTAGAGCCTGTTGTTGATTTGTTACATCCGTTGCAGTCTACACGTTTTCTTGCGTCTTAACTAATATGGTGTTCTCTCTCGCAGTATGTTGAGAAAAGATTTGTGCGAAAATTGAAGGTCCAATCAGGGGCTCCTCCAATGGCACGACAAATCTGGGATGCTGTTTCAAGTAACAAGCTACAGCTCGTCCTTCGCTTGTTAATTACTGGAGATGCCAATGCCAATACAACCTTTGAGCAAGCCATGGGTGCTAGTGAATCATCTCGGTCTCCTTTGGTCAGTCTGGCAGGTGCACTTTCACGAAAGGGCTCTGTTTCCCAAAGCACTCGTAGCAATTGGAGTGGACCACTCCTTCCCACGTCGCAGACTCCATCTCGACCTCGTTCAGCAGCTTCAAGCCCATTACGTGGTTATGACCTACTTGAGGGTACAAGCTCTAACGAGGCGACCATTGCTGATACTAAAGATTTGCAGGGTTGCAATTTATTGCACATTGCTTGTCAGATCGGAGATTTGAGTTTGGTTGAACTTCTCCTTCAACATGGTGCACAAATTGAAGCTACTGACTCACATGGTCGAACGCCTCTTCACCATTGTGTTTTAAAGGGAAAGAACTCATGTGCAAAGCTTCTTCTCACAAGGTACCTTTGTGTGCAACCTAATTCATCTTATTTATTCTGAGTCTAATGATCTTAGTGTGTAAATGTGATGTGAAGGAATACATTCACTTATTTTAAAAACTACCTTGGAAGTTTCTAGTTTCTATGGCGTTGGAACTGAGAAACATTTTCATGTGGTGGTTTGCAACGATATTGGAGTCCGCTATCAATTTTAACTGATGATGTATGCATTGAGTTGTCACTGAATGTCAATGACCTTGTTTTATTTATAATTATTTGGCATGCAGAGGATCAAAACCACGTGCACCAGACATTACTGGTAAAACCCCATTGGAAATCGCAGTGGAGAAGGGAGCGAGTGCCGATGAAGAACTATTTTACATGCTTTCTGAACCAAACAGATAATGTCATATTAGGTGATGCAGTCCATGATTGTTCTCAAATTTAATTTCTGAATTTTGTGGAGTGGCGGTCCTATGCCAATGAGGTGTTTTTGGTTGATATCAGTATTCTGTCTTTCTTTGTGCATATTTTGAGTAGTTTTGATTTGTAGCTTTTAGACATTGTCAAGATAGTGAGACATGGTACTGATGCAAACCAGAACATACTCGTGGTTATTTGGAAACCTTCTACTTGTCTGTATTGGGTTACTGAGCTGTGAAGAAGTCGGGAGCTTTACTTGCGAGAATCTCCAGTTTGATTTTACAAAAACCTTGTGAGTTTCGTCTTGTAACGTTTAGGTAGTTTATAGATTAGAATTATCCAAGGGACCAATTTAAGGGTGCTTTGCATAGGTAGTTTTTCAATTTGACTACAAGCGTGGAGACTCAGGGAATTGCAGGTTTGATCGAAGTTAGAGAAAATAGACGAATGTTACGTATTGAATGGTAAAGCTTATCACGTAAGGTCGTCCTGGTCAGGTTTTTAGTTATCGTTCAAATATTTGGATTAGCCCACATAAATGAAAAAAAAACATAAATAAAATTCACCTGTTTGTGTGTCTGAAAAATCATTGCGGTTCTAAATTTTTTTGAATTAAAAAGATTTTATTAATTAGGGGTCATAGTTATTGTGGGTAAATTTTTTATTGGTCTTTCTAAGCAGATTTTTGTGGTTGATTCATAAATTATTTATTCATTTTTTTATCTTTAGTTTACATCCATTTTTATTTTTGTTCATTATTATGGTTGATATTTGTATTAGATGATTTTTAAAAATATATTATAAATTTAATTATAAATATTTGATTAGAAGTATATTTAATTTTTTTTAGAATTTAATTATTGAAAATTTTAATATAATATATATTACAAATGTTAGATTTAAATATTTTAAGTGTGATATTGTGTCAAGGATATGAAACACAAATAATCAAAGTATCAAAATATTTTTGTGTTAATTGAAAAAAGTAAAAAATCATTCAAAAATGGTATAATATTAAATTAGAATGTTTATTGTCTAAGACGAAAAGGATAGAGGTTATTGAAACAAGATTAAGAATAAAAAAATTATTAAAAAGAGTGAAAAAAATTTCATTTTTGTTTTTATATATATTATCTATTTAAAAATTACATGGCAATGTTTTATAAGATTTCCAACACATGTCCAATTTGTAAAACATGTGTCAATTTTACAAATTTTTTATATGTGTACCACGTAATTAGCTTGTTCCATAAACTATCAACATGTACAACACATGGTTAATTTCTTGGTCAAATTTCTATCTTATTGTCAAGGATACAAGAATAACAAACAAGAGACTTGAATTTAAAAAAAAATTCAAGAAAGAATCAATAAGGACTTGAATTATCTAGATGAGTATATAAATAACATCAAAAAAAGTGAACTAAAGCTCTAAGAGATGCGTTGTTGAGACTAAAAAACTCTTCAGCCTTGATCTAATATATATCTTTGTTTAGGCAGCTTCTTAAGCTCTTTCTATCAACTTGAAAGTTTTTTGAATTCCTTCTACTAATTATAAAGCTTCTTGAGTTACTTCTATCAATTAGAAAACTTCTCAAGTAACTTCTACTAACTAAGAAACTTTTAGAATGTTTTAGAAGGTTTTATAAATTTTTGAAGTATATGTCCTTAACATAACCTCTTTCTCTAGTGACGAGTTCCAAAATAGAATCAATGAAATTCTTGTGCCTTTTGAGGTACATTGGTAAATTTTTTGGTCAATTTTTATGTACGCTTATTAATATCATAGCCACGCTAATGAACAAAATATTTCAATTTATCTAACTTTTTTTTATGAATCAAGTACCTTTTTGATCTTATACTTTTTATGATTTTTGATTTCGATATTAGATGGCAATTGTTGTACTCTTCTTGAAATATGAAATTTTCTATAAGGCTCTAAAAGAAAGACATAGAAAATTGAATGTATCTTCACAAAAGATGGTAGTTTTAAATAATATGCCACTAGATTAATTTGCTTCTAGACAAAAATGGTCTTAATCTTTAATAGCCCAATTTATTGTATGGTTGCTTGGTCTTGATGTTTTGTTGAAAAAGCTATACTTTATCTCCAATATGAAAAGAAATCAATAGATTTTTTAATTTATCTACATATACCTTGTAACCTTTTAGTTACTGGATTATTATTTTTTAGTGTATTCCATAGATCAAGCTTTGGATGATATCTATAGTTGAAGTAAAACAATGTTTGTTGAATTGAGGTAAAAATAATATTATTATATGTAAACTTTGCTAATGATAGATACAAAATTCTATTGTCTTGTTGATAGTTGATGTTGCATTATAAATAGTGCTCTAAAATATAATTAACTTATTTTATTTGGCCATCAATTTTTGGATAAAAAGCCAAATTTTTTTTAATTTGTACCTTCAATATTTTAAAGACGTATCTCCAAAACTTAGATACAAATTGGGATCCTTGATCAAATATGATATTATTTATTAGGCTATAATATCAATATATATTATTAAAAAAAAAAATTGTCATTTTTTCACTACAAGTAGTTTTTTTACAAGAAATAAAATAAGCCATCTTTGTGAGTCAATCAACCACTATAAAAATGCTATCCAATGAATTAGATAGAAACATATCCATGATAAAATCTATTAAGATAGAAGACCATAACCATCTTGAAACAAATAAGGGCCATGAAAACGATGTCAAGGATTCTTAGACCTTAAATAGATGTCACAAGAAAGCATGAAGTCCTTCATATCTTTTCACATTTGAAGCCACTAAAAATCTCGAGAAATAAATTCTAAGGTCTAGCTAAATTCAAAATGACATGCAATTAGAAAGTCATAGCAAAATTGAAGAACACACAACCATGTTGGTCTTTTTGAAATATATAAAATTTCTTAAAAATATAGAAGGTCTTCTTCAAGTTTAAACTTATCAATATTTTTATTGAGGCAATGCTTGATATTAAGGGCCAAAACATCATTAGTGGTTGCAACATACATCTCATTAAGAAAATTAGAATCAATAGGTACTAATACAATAGTGGCGCAAAGACAAAATTGCTCCAACTTCAACAAAGTTGCATATTATTCATCAAACAGTGCCTCTTTATCCTTGGTAAAAGATATGATCTCCTTGATAAAACATCACATAATTCTTATTGCTTTTTAAGCTGATAAGTGATAATAAAGTTAAATGAAGATAATAACATATTCCATAGAGCTTGATGGTGATTAAAAATCTAAGTTAATATAAAATATTTTAAGTTCTTGTGATCTGTATATATAATAATAAGATATATTATTTTTTAAAAAAAATGATGCCATTCTTGAAAAAAATCCATAATAGCAAGAAATTCCTTATCATGGATTTTATAATTAATTTTGGCAATAAAAAACTTTCAAAAAAAAATTGTAATAAAACAAAGTTTATCGTCTATATCCATTTGTGAAAATACAACCTTTGGTACAAAATCCAAAGTATTGGTCTCCATGTAGAATGCCTTTGTAGAATCTAGATACAATAAGATTGGAACTATGATGAACATTATTTTGAAATCTTAAAATATCTTTTTTGCTTGAGGTCTCCATTTTAATTTATCTTTGTATGTTAATTGAATAATAGTGGCAATAATTTGATAATAATTTTTGATAAATATCCAATAGAAGTTAGTAAATCCAAGAAAGCATTATATGTCCTTTATAATCTTTGGAATGGCCCACTGTATAATCACCTCTATCTTCTTAGGATCCATCATCAAATTTTCAATAGATATAATGTATTCCAAAAATTCTATTTTTTGTTGATGAAATATATATTTCTTTAGTTTGACATATAGACTTGTATCTTGTAGCTTTTGTAATATTAACTTTACATGCTTCTCATATTCTTTTAGATTTTTTGAATAGATGAAGATATCATTAAAGATTGATCACGACAAATTTGTTTAAATATTTTCAAAAAATATCATTAATTAAATATTGAAAGATAGTGGGTGCATTTGTTAATCTAAAGGGCATGACATTATATTCAAAATGTCCATATCGTATCCAAAATGTAGTCTTTCATTTGTCTCCCTCCTTAATCTATACCAAATTATATACTCTATAAAGATCTATCTTAATATAGATCTTGATTTGGCTAAATTGTTCCAACAGTCTTGAGATTAATGATAATAGATAATAATTCTTTATTGTTATCTTATTCAATTTCTAATAATCAATGCATATATGCAAAAAATCATTTTTTCCTTCACAAATGATTTAGATATATATGATGGAGACTTTGAATATTTGATAAAATTCTTTGTAAGGTTTTTATTAATATAATCCTTCAATATTAAAAGCTTATTTTGAGAAAGGTTATAAATTAGGCCAAAAGATGGTTGTATTCTTTCATAAAGATCTATAATCTAATCATATGGTTGATGCTTCTATAATATATCAAAAAAATTTTAAAAAAATATCTTAAAATTTGCTATACTGCTCTAAAATAATTATTAATGAAATCATATCTTTTTTAGTTGGAGTCACATAAATAACAAATGATGTATCTTCTTTAGCCAATCTTATAAAAGCCTTTATTCTAACAAATAAAGCCTTATCAACTTATGATTTTTTATAAGTTTTCTTGTAAGGATTTCTATAAAAAATGTCATTCTTTGCAACTTCCAATCTATAGATAGATTATGCTTTTTCAATCAAGAAAGTCTAAGAATAATAGGATTTCAAAGAATTCTAATAATATTAAATATAATTTAACTGCTATAGTCTTTAAATGCCACTTTTATAGGAATTATTTTATAAATGATACTATCAGAGGATAATAATTGTCAATCTATTATTTTTATATGAGTGGATTTGAATTTTTATACTAAAAGAAATTTTTGAATTGTAGCAATTGTCTCATCTAAAAAACAAACAATGCTCCTAAATCCAACAAGGTGATTGCTTGAATCTTCTTAGAGCCAAAATACAAAAGAATTGTAAAGCAACAAGCATATTGAACAAAAAGAGAAGAACTTGAATAGTTTTGCAATGTTGAATTGTTTAGTTGTATAATTCTTATTATAAATGAACATCTTTATTTTTCTAAATAATTACATTCCTAGTTTTGATAATGCGTTAATTTTGTTTCTTTGAACTATTGTCAACCTTGTGGCTTTTTTTGCCACAATACAAATATAGACCTTCTTCTATCTGATTTTTTTTTTTTTTTTTTTTTTTTTTTTATATAGATTAAAAATTTTAAAATATATTACATCAAATTATATATCTTTTATTTTTAAATATGAATTTAGGTTGCTTACTAATATAATAAGAATATATCAGATTGCATATTATTTTTTTGAAGTCCATGAATATTAATCTTGACAATATTGGAATAGTAGATTATTATATTTCATGGCTTGGTTGATCACTTTATTGAATGATTGTGGATTCAAAAGTAATAATTATAAATCCTTCATGTCATCTCTTAATTCTTGATAGAATTGACTTATTAAAGCTTCTTCATTCCAATTGATATTATACAATAATTGCCTGAAATTAAATGCATAGATTGATGCAAAGTACACCTCTTATTGCAATGGTCGAATCTTGGTTGTTGCTCAACAAGCCTTATCATGTTTTTGAAATGCTTTTGCAAATGCTTCTATGAAAGCTTCAAAGTTGCTTAAAATTGATAATATCTTTTCAAACAAGGGAGCAAACCACGATAATGATTATTCTATAAACAAGATTTCAACCAATCCAACTTGTGATTCTTTTGTCAAATAAATATCAGATTGTAGAATCATTATCAATTCAATTTGATTAATAAGTCTTCAAAGTTTTAAACATGTATCATCATATTTCTCTAAAAAATTAACTCGAGGCTCCTTACATTATTGAATAAATAGATTTTTTTAGTGCAACATTAATGGTAGTGCATCCTCAAGCACAAAAGTTAGAGGTGAGTGCAATCTAGGTTGTGGTACTCTAGATGTTGCGTCGTTATGAAATTTTGTAACAACTCCTTCAATTTCCATAGTCTTGGCCAATAAAGTAGTAAGAATGTTTATTATGGCATGTAACTTAAATTCAAAAAATTTGATCATATTAATGTTTTAGCTTCTAATCATTCTAAGAGAAAAAAGAAATGAATCTATAAGATATTATCAATTTAAAGGAGGATAATTAGCAACCTCTAAAATGCCTTAAGACCTTCAAAGAGAGGGATGATCTACTCTCTTACAAGAAAAATAAAGCTCCAATATTGTGATGAAAAAAATATTATTTTAGAAGCAGGTAATCCGCAACGTCTAAAATATTTATATATCTTCAAAAAGAAGGATAATCTACTCTCTAATAAGAAAGATTCAATTGTAATATTTAAAATGAAGGCAATCTAAACAAAGTGTCAAGGATATAAAAATACAGAATAAAAAACTTGAAATAGTAAGAGGTTTCAAAAAGAAATTGATAAAAACTTGAATTATGTAAATGAATATGTGAACAATACTAAGAAAGATGAGCTAAAATTCTAAGAGATACATTGTTGAGACTAAAAAACTCTTTAGCCTTGATTCTAATACATATTCTTGTCTAAGAAGTATCTTGAGCTTCTTTTATCAACTTAGAAATTTTTCAAACTCCTACTACTAATTACAAAGCTTCTTGAGCTACTTTCGCTAATTAAAAAACTTTTTAAACTCCTTCTATTAACTAAAAAGCTTCTCGAGTTATTTCCATTAATTAAAAAGCTTTTCAAGTAATTTTTATTAATTAAAAAATCTCTAAAATATTATAGAAAGTTTTATGAACCTTTAAAGCATATGTCCCTAATACCTACCAATCACCTATAGACATGAATAAAAATGAAACCACATCTATGAAGCTTCTAAAAAGATTTTCTATAAGATATTATCAAATTTATTTATTTTTATCTATTTCTACTTATCCATATTATCTAAATAACTATTAAAATAAATCTTATATCCGTGATATTATTCCCTTTTTTAAAGACAAGTTCCATGAGGAGTGGTGATTACATATTGAAAAAATTCAAGATGCGTCAAATTATATTTATTACATATTCTGATCTATGTTTCTTTTAAAGATAGTTGATAGGTCCTCTCAACCATTGATAATATCTCATATGAAGATAGAAGGATCTCTCTGATATTTAATTATTATTTATTTTTTTATTTTTTTATTTTTTTTTAAAAAAAAAATATCATTAAGAATAGTTTTTATTTCTAAAAATATCACCAAATACTGATAGTGTCTTTGAAAATTAGGATATCAAATATATTGTATCTTACTATCAATTTAAGAAAGAATATGTTATTTTTAAAAATCTTCATCTCTATTCTATTGTCTTGAAGGTTGTAATAGTTGTAATGTCTTGTCAAGTAAGCCAACAAATGATAGTTCTTGAGTTGAATTTGTTGGTTGTTGATTTTCTATCTCTTCAGTACTAAAAAAATCCAAAAAAATAATAAATAATAATACAAGATATCTCCATTGAATTTACTTTGTTTCATTATAAAGATTTTTTTCATTTTGATTTTGATAGATGTCGTCATTAAAATACATTGATTTTTATTGATGCATTTGTTAGATTCCTAGATGGCTCCAATATATATTTATTAATATCATATCCATACCAATATATAAGATATTTTAACCTATTTTAATACTGCCTCAAATTTAAGATCTCTTCCACCTCAAATTCTTCATTGTATTCACTTCTATAGAAGGCGATGCCATTTGTCTTTTTCTTTGTATATCTATTGTCTTATATGGCTTAATGTCATTGATAAAAATTTGATGGAAATAAATAAGTATATAAAACTTCTATTAAAAAATATAACAAAATAGAAGTAAGGAAGTATATATATTAAAAAAAACTAAAATGGCTATTGCCACAAGACAAGAAAATTATAGATTCTTGAAACTGGACTAGAAGCAAGAAAGGAGTTGACAAGAGTGAAGAAGGCTTCACTCTTATTTCTATTTATATTATCTATCTAAGAGCTATGTGGCGATATTCTATAGGACCTCCTACATGTGTCTAATTTACAAGACACATGTCAATTTTGCACGACAAATTTCTCACATGTTCGCCATGTACTTGACTTATTCTACAAGCTACCAACATGTGTAACACATCGCTAGCTTGTTCCACAAGCTACCAACATGTGCGCCATGAGGCTAGCTTGTTGACTAAGTTTTTAATCTATCAATTACCTATAGACATATATAAAGGTGCTTCCGTATCTATGAAGCTTCTAAGAATCTTTTCTATTACATATTATCAAATTAATTTGTTTTATCTATTTCTAATGGTCTATATTAATCAAATAGTTACTAAAATAAATCTTATGTCCGTGATATTATCCCCCTTTCTATAGATGAGTTCTATGAGGAGCGGTGATTATATGTTGAGGAAGTCCAAAATACGTCAAATTGTACTTGCCACATACTCTGATCTTTGTTCCCTTCAAAGGTAGTTGATAGGTCCTTTCAGCCATTGATAATGCCCCATACCAGGGCAAGAAGCCATCCTATTATTTGATCATTGTTGACGCCTTCATAACTGCCTTCAAAATAAATATTAGAAACACCATCACGAGTAGTTCTTACCTCTAAAAGTATCACCAAACATTGGGAGTCTCTTTTAAGGTCGTGATATCAAACAAGTTATATTTCACCATCAATTTGAGGAAGAACATGTCATTCTTGAGGATCCTCATCTCTATTCCGTTGTCTTGAAGGTTGTGATAGTCGTAATGTCTCATCTGATAAATCAGCAAACGAAGGTTCTTAAATTGAATCTGCTAGTTGTTGGTTCTTCATCTCCTTAATGTCACAAATACAAAGAAGCTACAAACAAGGATAGAAAATAGAATGTTATCTTGCCTAGATCGTGTTTCTTTTATAGGGAAGGTCCTCATTTTGATTTTGATGGATGTTGTTGATGAAAAGATTCTATCTTTCCTTGCTGCATTTATAAGATTCTTTGGTGGTTCTCATATGTATTCACTAATATTGTATTTGCACCAATGAACAAGATATTTCAACCTATTTCAGCGCTGCCTCAAATCTAAGACTTTTCTATTTCAAATTCTTCATTATTGTCCACGTCTATAGAAAGAGATAGCATTTGTCTTCTTTTTGGTATATTCACTATCTTGTATGATTCAAGAAGATATATGTAGAATATATGATGGATCTTGATGGATTCCAATAGATATAATCAATATGCAACTAGATTGATTTGTTCAAAAATAGAAAAAGGTCCAAGCCTATGATAGTCCAACTTATTACAAGGACAAGTAGTCTTGATATTGCGATGATGTAATCATATTTTATTTTTCAAGTTAAATTGTAGTTGTTCCTTGCAATACGCATCTGCATTTATTTTTTATTGTTCTTAAGCTTCTTTTAATTGCACCTTCATTATTGCATGTAGCTCTAGCAAACGATTTGCCAAATCTTCTACTGTTGGATTATCAATTTTTAAAAAATCAAAAGTATCAAGTCATGGGTGGTAACCATAATTAGCAAAGAAAGATATTTATTGTGTAGAAGAATATACCATATTATTATAAACAAACTCTCTCAATGGTAAGAGAGTTGTCCAATCATCTTGTTGGTAGTTGATGGTACACTTTAAATATTGTTTCAAGACTTGGTTTACACCCTCTATTTGTCTATCAATTTGAGAATTGAAAGCTAAAGATAGCTTTATGTCCACCTTTAAAATTGTAAAAAGTATTTTTAAAAATCTTGATTCAAATTGCGTCCCTCTATTTGATATAATATCCCTCGGTAATCCATGATAGCGATAGATGTTATCAAGGAAGAATTTAGCTGTTTCTTCACCTATGATAGATTTTATACATGGTACAAAATGTGCCATCTTGGTGAAACGATCTACGATCACGAATATAGAATCATATGAACTTGAATTTGAAAGATCCGTGATGAAATCCATACAAATAGAAGACCAAGGTTGTTTTGGTATAGGTAATGGTTGGAGAAGTCCGTAAGGTCGATGACGAGGAGTTTTCGATCTTGAACAAACATCACATGACTACACAAACTCTTTAATAGCCTTTTACATTTGAGGCCACTAAAAATCTCTTGAAATTAATTCCAAGATCTTATTGTATCTAAAATATTCAGCTGCGGGGAAGTTGTATCGAGCTATAAGAGCACGTAGTCATGGCTTCATTTTCTGAAATGTATAAACGTCCTTCAAAATAAAGTAAGTCGTTCCTAAACTTGAACTTTGAAGTATCATGAGATTTAGAAGAATTATTTTTAATATCATAAACAAGAAGATCTGAGGGCATACTTAATAAGATTTTCTTGAGAAACATTAAATCAATAGTCAATGTTGATTTTATTGCTCGAATATGAAACTGCTCTAATTTTATGAGGATCATTCTTTGTTGATCAAAAGTTGCATCTCCTTCTTTTGGTGCAAGATATGATCATCTAGAAAGAGCATTGGACAGACCTTGTTATTTTTCTGGCCGATAAATAATGATGAATTCAAATATTGACAAAGACATGCTTCAACGAGCTTGACGGCAATTTAACACACGTGTTGACACAAAGTACTCAAGATTCTTGTGATCTGTATATACAGTGATTGGACTAGAAGCACCTTCTAAGTAGTGGCACCATTCTTGAAAAAAATCCACAATTGCAAGAAGTTCTTTATTATGGATTTTGTAATTGATCTCTACTGCTAAAAATTTCCTAGAATAGAAAGCTACTAGGTGGAATTTGTCATTTGCTTCCATTTGTGATAATACTACATCCAAGGCAAAGTCTAATATATTTGTTTCCATAAAAAATATCTTAGAGAAGTCGATGCAATAGAAAATTGGTCTAGAAGTAAAAGCTATTTTCAATGCTTCAAATATTGTTTCTGCTTCTTTACTCCACTCGAGTTTGTCTTTATAAGTTAGATGTATAAGTGGAGTTGCAATTTGAAAAAAGTTCTTGATAAAGATTTGGTAGTAATTGATAAATTTCAAAAAGTATTGCACGTCTTTTACTGTTCTTGGAATCTTCTAATCCATGATTGTCTGGACTTTCTTAAGATCCATCATAAGACCATCATTCAAAATGATGTATCCTAAGAAATCAACTTGAGTAGTGTGAAATACACACTTTTTAATCTTGGCGAATAATCCGATATCTCAAAGTTTTTGTAATACACGACAAACATGTAATTCATTTTCTTTTATGTCTTTAGAATAGATTAAAATATCATCTAAGTAACAAATAATAAAATCATCTAAAAATTCATGAAAAACATCAATCATAAAATGCTGAAAAATAATTGGTGCATTCGTGAGATCAAAAGACATAACATTATATTCAAAATATCTATATCTTGTTTGAAATATAGTCTTCTATTCATCTCCTTCTTTGATATGGACCAGATTATACGTTCCTTGTAGATCTATTTTTGTATAGATCTTAGCTTGATTCAATTGATCCAGAAGTCCAGATATCAATGGTAGAGGGTATTTATCCTTGATGGTAATCTTATTGAGCCCTCGATAATCTACGCACATCCGTAGTGATTCATCTTTTTTTTTACAAATAAGATAGGAGCTCTTGTTGGGGATTTTGAATGACGTATAAAATTCTTGGCTAAGTTTTTATTAATATATTCTTTGAATTTAGCCAGCTTGTTTTGTGATAAGCTTTAGATTGGTCTAAATGGAGGCTAAGCTCCCTCTTTGAGATCAATTGAATAACCATACGGATGATGTTCTGGAAGAATATTTGTATTCTTTTTCTCAAAAACGTCTTGATAATCCAGATATTAGCTTGGAATGCCATTTAAAGTCTTTCCACCATCAAAAACGAGTGTGACATAAATAGCAAAAGTTGATCCTTCTTTTGCTACGTGTATAAAAGCTTTTGTACCTATAAGTACGAATTTTATTATATTAGGCTTATAGCTTTTCACTTAGTCGGTAGGATGTTTAATAATATTTTGAAAAAAGTCAAGTCTACAAGAATCTCAATCTTTTTGAGGGTTATATTTTTCTAGCCATGATAAATCTAAAATAATTGGATTAGACAGAGATTTAATTATGTTAAAGGTTACGTAGCTATTATGATCATCTATTGTTATTTTTATAGGACGGATTTTATGAGTGACATCTGTAGAAGACAATGGATGACCATCTATGATTTCTACATGTACGGATTTAGTTTTCTGTACTAAAAATATTTTACGATTTTTAACAAATTATTCATCTAGAAAGCATGCTGAGGCTTTTGAATCTAATAAGGCAGAGGCTTTGTAGTTTTTTGGTCCTAAATATACATCTATTATAAAATAAAGAAAGGATTCTAAAGAGAGAATAGGACCTTTAAGAATTGCATAAGATTCCAATTACACGATCTCTATTGTAACTGGACAAATTTGTTTTTCAACATACTGTGTTCTTTGACAGCCGTACTCCTTATTTTGTAGTTGTGTCGTTTCTTTAGACAATGTTGTGTAGTGTGCTTAGGTTCTCTACAATATAAATATAATCCTCTTTGACGACGCCAAATCTTTTGTTGTTCAATAAGAAGTTTAAAACGTATCGCATCAATTTGCATGTCTTCTACTTTCGAATGTATGTTTTGTGAGGACATTAATGTTATTATTAAATAATAATTTTGAAGCTCCCTTGTATGACTCTCAGATCGAAATTCAAAAAGTCAATTATCACATTTCACAACAAAATAATTGATTGATTCAATGTCTAAGGATTGGATAAATTGAACATTAATTTTTTTATTTCATATTTTAATCTGTAGAAAAATTGGCTGATAAGTGCAACATCATCCCACTTGATATCAATCGCTAGTTGTGAAAATTGTAAAGCATATAATGACACTGATCGATTGCCTTGTTATAGGATATAAATCTTATTAGTTGCAACACGGATTGCATCATTATTTCCATATATAGATCAAAATTTTAACAAAAATGCCTCCAAATTATCCAATATTGGATCATGTCGTTTAAGAAAAGTTAAAAACCACAATAAAGCAGAATCCAAAAATAACATTTCAATAAATCTAACTTAAGATCCTTGCATAAGATAACTCTAAGGTTGAAGTTCAATCACCAGTTGTACCTAATTGATGAATCCTCAAAACTTACATCTTGTGCCATCAAACTTCTTAGACAAATAAATTTTTGGTTCTCTAATGTTTGAACGGTGCTCCATCATAGGTGAGGTAATATGATTTGGTGTAAATATTAGCGCAGCTCCAACTATCTCTATATCTTTACTTTCTACTAATCTTGTTATTTCTTGTAGTGGAAAACTGAATTGATGCATTGCAAGTATTAGTTCTCTCATTTACTCTTACATTTGTGCCATTGCACTCTTCATTTCCGTAAGCTCTGCCATAATAATACAATAAGAAAGAAGGTGTCTACTCTTACTTTAAGAAATGCAGAATAACATACTCAAAAAAAAAAAATCTAGAAACAATATCAGTTTAAAAGTAGGTACTCTACAACTTCAAATATGCTTATGTCTTATCAAGAGAAAGAGATAATCCATTCTTAGTCAAGAAAAGACAAAGCTTTGATATTGTATGTGTATTCTTGTCAATCTATTAAGGAGAAGAACTCGATGAAAGCAAATAAATATATGAAACTTCTATTAAGAAAAATAACAAAATAGAAGTAAGAAAGTATATATATTAAAAGAAATTAGAATGGCTATTGCCACAGGACAAGAAAATTATAGATTCTTAAAACTAGACTAGAACCAAAAAAAGAGTTGATAAGAATGAAGAAGGCTTCTCTCTTGTTTCTAATTATATTATCTATTTAAGAACTACATTGCAATATTCTATAGGACCTCCTACACGTGTCTAATTTGCAAGACACTTGTCAAACTTGCACGACAAGTTTTCCACATGTGCGCCACATATTTGGCTTGTTCTGCAAGCTACCAACATGTGCGCCATGTGGCTAGCTTGTTGACCAAGTTTTTAATCTACCAATTACCTATAGATATGTATAAAGGTGATTCCGTATCTATAAAGCTTCTAGGAAGCTTCTTTATCAGATATTATCAAATCAACTTATTTTATCTATTTCTATTAATCTATATTAATTGGATAATTATTGGAGTAAATCTTATGTCTGTAACACTTAAGCAGAGACATATGGATTACAAAATAAATCATTATAAATTTAGATATGTATAATCAATAAGCAATTGAATTGATATATTTACAAATCAAAAATGGTCCAAGCTTACAATAATTTAGCTTGTCACAAGTACGAATAGTCTTGATATTACGACAAAATAGCCATACCTTGTTATCAACATAGAATTAAATTTTTTTCTTATAATAGACATCTACGTTGGTCTTTTATCTTTTTTCAAGTTCTTTTAGTTTTGCCTTTATTATTGTATATAGCTATAACAATTAATTTGCCAAATCTTCTGCCATATGATTATCAACTTTTGAAAAGTTAAAAATATGAAATTTTGAATGATAATTGTAATTAATAAAAAAGAATATTTGTTAAATAGAAGAATGTATCAAATTATTATAAGCAAACTTTATCAATGTCAAAAAAGTTTTTCAATTATCTTTATCATAATTGATAGTACACGTCAAATACTGCTCCAAAATTTAATTTATCCATTTTTTTTATCTATTAATTTGAAGATAGAAGACTAAAAATAATTTTATATCCACTTGTAATATTTTTAAAATATTTTTTTAAAATTTTGATACAAATTACATTCTTCTATCTGATATAATATCCCTTGACAATCCATGATAGTAATAGATATTGTTAAGGAAGATTTTAGTTGTTTCTTCACCTGTGATAGATTTGATATATGATTCAAAATATGCCATCTTGGTGAAACAATCTACAATCATGAATATACAATCATATGAACTTAAAATTGATAGATTTGTGATAAAATCTACAAAGATAGAAGACCATGGTTGTTTTAATACAAATAATGGTTAGAGAAGTCTATAAGGTCGATGACAAGGAGTTTTTGATTTTAAATATATATCACATGAATATACAAACTTTTTAATTGCCTTCTACATTTGAAGCCACCAAAAATTTGGGCAAGAGATTACAATTATCAACGGCCACTTTTGAACTAGCAATGCTCAAAGAAAGACTTTTAATATTAATTCTAAAGTCTTGTTGTATCCAAAATAATTTGTTGCAAGAAAATTGTGACAAGCTTCAAAAGCATGTAGTTGTGTTTCATCTTTTGAAATATACAAATATTCTTTGAAATAAAATAGATTATTTTTAAACTCAAATTTAGAAGTATTATAAGATTTAAATGAATTATTTTTAATATTATGAATAAGAAGTTCTGAAGATATATTTGATTGAACTTGCTTGAAAAAAAATTGAATCAATAGTTAATATTAATTTGATTATTCAAAGATGAAATTATTCTAGCTTTAATAAAATTATCTTTCATTGATCAAAAGCTACATCTTCTTTTTTAGGTATAAAATAAAAATATCTAAATAGGACATTAGATAAACTTTATTATTTTTTTAGTCAATAAGTAATAATGAATTCAAATTTTGACAAAAACATGCTCCAATGAGCTTGACGATGATTTAAAATATGTGTTAATATAAAATATTCAAGATTCTTATGATTTGTATATATAGTGATTAGATTGAAAGCCCCTTCTAAATAATAACATTATTTTTGAAAAAAATTAACAATTATAAGAAGTTTTTTATTATGAATCTTATAGTTAATTTTGATTGTTGAAAATTTTTTTGAATAAGAAGCTATTGGATGAGATTTGTCATCTATTTCCATTTGTGACTATATTACATCTAAGGCAAAGTCAAATACATCTATTTCTATAAAAAATACTTTGGAGAAGTTGACACAATATAAGATTGGTGTAGAAATAATAATTATCTTTAAAGCTTCAAATAATGCTTCTACTTCTTTAATCTACTTGAGTTTTTTTTACAAGTTAAACATGTCAATAGAACTACAACTTAAGAAAGATTTTTGAAGAAGATCCAATAATAATTAATAAATCTCAAAAAATATTGCACATCTCTTATTGTTTTTGGAATTTTTCAGTCTATAATTGTTTGAACTTTCTTAGGATCCATCATTAAACCGTCATTAAAAATAATGTATCCTAAAAAATCAACTTGAGTAGTGTAAAATACACACTTTTTCATCTTGATATATAATCTTGTATTTCTAAGTTTTAATAATATATAACAAATATGAAATTCATATTTTTCTATATTCAACTTAAAATAAATCAAAAAATTGTCTAATTAATAAACAACAAAATTATCAAAAAACTCATGAAAAATATCATTCGTAAAATATTGAAAAGAAATTGGTAGATTTGCAAGTTCAAAAGGCATGGCATTATATTCAAAATATCCATACTTAATTTGAAATGTAATCTTCTATTCATCACTATTTTTAATATGGACTAAGTTATATGTTCTTCACAAATGTATTTTTGTATAGATCTTTGTTTAACTAAGTTGATCAAAAAGTCCTAAAATCAAAGATAAAAGATATCTATTTTTTATGATAATCTTATTAAGTCCTCGATAATTTATACACATCTACAACAATTCATCTTTTTTCTTTATAAATAAGATAAAAATTCCTACTTAGGATTTTGAATGGCGTATGAAATTCTTAGCCAAGTTTTCATTAATATATTCTTTTAATATAGCCAATTCATTTTACAACAAATTATAGATTGGTCTAAATGGTGGTTGAGCTTCTTTTTAAAGATTGATTGAACAATTATAAGGTGAATGTTTTAAAAAAATATTTGTGTTTTTATTTTTAAAAATATCTTTAAAATCTTAATATTAGCTAGAAATACTATTTATAGTCTTTTTAACACCAAAAATGAATATGGCATATACAACAAAAGATGATCTTTCTTTTGTTGGATATATAAAAGCTTTTATATCTACTAGTGAAAATTTAGATATATTAGATTTATGTAATTTTATTTGATTAATGGATTTTTATATTAATCTATGAAAAAAATCAAGGTTACAAGAAGTCCAATCTATTTAAAAATTATATTTTTTTAACCATGATAATCTTAAAATAATTAAATTAGAAAGAAATTTAATCAAATTAAATATTACTATATTGTTATATCTCTTAGTTGCTATATCTAAAAGAACAATTTCATAGATGATATCTTTAGAAGATAATAAACAACTATCTCTGACTTCTACTTGTATAGATTTAGTTTTTTTAATTAAAAATATTTTTTATTTTTTGACAAAATCTTTGTTTATGATATAAGTTGAAATTCTTGAATCTAATAAAGTAAAGGCTTTATAATTTCTAAGTTCTAAAAATATATCTATTATAAAATAAGACAAAAGATCTAAGGAGAGAATATTGGATGTTGTATATGATTCTAGCTATATAATTCCTATTGTACTTAGAAATTTTTTTTTCTCAATATATTATCTTTTTTAGCAACCATAATCCTTATTTTGTGATTGTATTGCTTTTTTAGATAATGTTGAATAATAAGCTTAGCTTCTCTACAATATAAACATAGACCCTCTTGACGACATCAAATCTTTTCTTGTTTAGTGAGAGGTTTAAAACATACTATATCAATTTACATTGGTTTTAGTTTAGTCAATTAAATTTTGTAAAACTTAGGAGCTGCTATCATTAATTGACTTGTTCCTTTTTAGCCAAATCTATATTCTTCATATCTTTCAAATAATCAATTATTATATGTTATAGTTTGAGTAATAAATTATTTTAAAAAGTTTACTTTTGATATTGTTAGTAACAAATCTTTGACATTATCTTTTAATGTATAAAAAAATTGATTGATAAAGACTTTGTCATTACACTTCATATTACAAGCAAGATTTTAAAATTTAAAAGCATATATTGTAGCTAACTATAATCCTTGTCGTAAAGATAAAAGCTTGGTCTTTGCTACCTTTTTTTGGTCACTTCCTCCAAATGTAGCCATAAACACTTCAAAGAATAAATTCAAATTATAAAGAAGTCATGAATCTTTTTTCATCAAAAATATAAAGCAATAAAAAAAATACTTCCAAATAGAAGTACATCTATGAATCCAACTTGAGTAAATCCATTAGAATATTGGAGAGAATGCAACTTTAGATAAAATTTGACTTGTTGTATAAATCTTCAAATTTTGATCTTGTTCTCTCAAATTTTTCAAGCATATTAATCTTTGCATCCTTTATACTTATAAAAATAATATTTTTTAGATTTTATTATAAGACCAATCTACTTACTTTCTTCAAAAAATATATTTTTTTGAAATCATAATACAATTATAATAGATATTATAATATTATATTATATATAATTTAAATATTAATAGATGTGAAGATATTATTATGGTATTCAAATTTAGAAGCTTATGAATTGTTATAGATCAATATCAAAACTACTAGATATTTCAAATTGATTGATATAGAAAAAAAATTGATTGAATTAAAAGACAAACTACAAAGTGTTGGTAGTTTGGAAATCATTAGAATAGGTGGAATTGATAAGTCATTATTGGCCAAGGCTCTAAGTAGTAATATTTCCTACAAGTTTGATATAAGATGCTTTGTAGATGACTTGAAAGATGAAAGATGTAGATTTATATTAAAAAATAAGTTTAAATTTTTTCATAAGCAATTTCAAATATATTCTTTGCGAGAAGAATAAGACTTCCTGAAATATATTTGAAAAATAAAGAAGGTTTTCATTGTCTTAAATGATATAAGAAGTAAAAATTGATTAGATAAGCTATTGGATGTTAGTAAGTTTAAACATGATGACGAAAATAAATTGATTAGATAAGCTATTGGATGTTAGTAAGTTTAAACATGATGATGAAAGTAAATTGATTGCAATTAATTACATTTGAAGGTCTTTGGAATGAAATGTTCCAATGCATGCAAAATGGATATGGAAATTCTTGATGGAGCCTAATCTATGGAATTATTTTTTATTCATGCCTTTATAAGAAATAAACCTTATTTATTGTATTTAAAAGATGTAATTGAAAAGATTGTTAATACTTATGGTGGACTTCTATTGAGCTTGGAAGTGATGGATATTTACTTGCATGAAAATCAATAATTAAAAATATATCAGCAAACTTTGTATAGATTGTTGCGAGTAAGATATAATAGAAACAAAGATAAAAAATTAAAAAAATAAAAAATAGAAAATATTAAAAATTAGCTTTGATGATCTAAAATTTGATGAAAAAAACATGTTTTTGGATATTTCTTATTTTTTTGTAATGATTCTTATTCTAGATATATTTTTGAAGAAAAACTATTATGTATTTTAAATGATGATGTTAGAATTTCCAAACAAGTCCATGACAATCTTAAGGACAAATCATTATTAATAGTAGATAATGATGGATATTTGCACATGTATGATTAATTATGTGATATGGACTATATGCTTGTGGAGATATAATTTGGAAGATTTTGATATTAAGATTTATGTTTGGTTACATTCAATGATTGTAATCAAAAAATAAATATTATATTATTGACTTTTCAAATCTTGTATTTTTTTATATATGAATATGTATATTAATAATTTATATATTTAAAAAAAGATTATTTAATATCAAATTCATATTTTTATGTATAGGGTTTAGAATTGATTCAAGGTCTATCTTTTATAAAATTAAAATCAAAATCAAAGTTTTAAAACAATTTGAAAGTAAATATTATAAACTACATACACCTCCATTTGTTAATTTTTTACTTATAGGAAGATTTCAACTTCAAATCAATTCTTGTGGAACAAACTTCTAAACTTCGATGTTTAATCATGCACTTTTCAATTGAAGATCACATGGTTAAAATCCAAAAAGACTATATTGATAGATTTTAGAATATTATTAAAGATGGGACTTTTAGCCAAATGTGTACACTTTACCTTGATAATTGCAACTTCTTTAAATCTTTTTCAAATAATCTATTAAAATCAATACCATTAACAGATTTTTATCTCAAAAATTATAAAAACTTGACATAATTGACAATCAACTTATATAGCATAATATTCTTGGTTGTCCTTCATCTTTTTAACTGTCCAATATTAGAAGAACTTCTTAAAAGATGAACAAATCTTATTTTTTTAAAAGAATTAAAAATTATCAATTGTATGAGCTTGAAGATAATATTAGATAGAATTGGAAGCTTAACATCTATAAAAAAGCTAATTATAAGAGAATGTAATGTGTTGGAAGAATTTTTAAGTAGATTAAAAAATTTGATTGCATTGAGAGAATTAGATTTATATAAATATAAGAAATTGAAGAAGTTGCAAGAAAGATTTGAAAACTTAACATATTTGAAAAGGCTAATCATGTAGAAATGTGAGGCTTTAGAGGAATTTCCAAGTGGATTGGAGGATTTGATTGCATTAGAAGAATTGTGGTTTTATAAGCGCAAGAAGTTGAAGAAGTTACAAACATGGTTTGGAAGCTTGATATGTTTGAAGAAGTTATTAATCCACAATTATAGGATTTTGGAAGAGTTTCTAAGTTGATAAGAGAATTTAATTGTATTGAAAGAATTGTGGTTTTATAAGTACAAAAATTAAAGAAGTTGCAAAATAGGTTTGGAAGCTTGACATGTTTGAAGAAGCTAAGCATGTAGGAATGTGAGGCTTCGGAAGAGTTTCCAAGTGGATTGAGAAACTTGGTTGTATTGGAAGAATTGAATTTCTCTAAATATAAGAAATTAAAGAAGTTGCAAGAAGGGTTTCAAAGCTTGACATGTTTAAAAAAGCTAATCATGCACAAATGTGAGTTTTCAAGTGGATTGAAAAATTTAGTTGTATTGGAAGAATTATATTTCTCCAAATGCAAGAAATTGAAGAAGTTTTTCAAAGGGTTTGGAAATTTGACATCTTTAAAGAAGCTAACTATGGAATTGATAGAGTTTTCAAGTGGATTTGAAAGTTTGATGAATTGATTAAGTTCAGAATTGAATTAGAAAGTATGATGCATTGGAGGGATAAAAAAAATTTATAATTTGGAGATTGTTGAAGTTTTGGATTAGATTTGGAGTTTTGACAAATTTTGCTAAATTATAGATTTAGTATTGAGATGCATTAAAAGAATTTCAAAGTAAATTGTATTAAAGATGTTGAATTTCTCCAAATATTGGAAATTGAAGAAATTACCTAAAAACATAAAATACTTGATATAACTGAAGAAGCTAAGTATTTATAAAATAATGACCTTAAAAGAATTTCAAAGTGACTTAAGAACTATGGTTGCAATAGTGATTAATTTTTCTTCAAATTTAAATCATTGATGAAGATATTGGAAGAACTTAAATGCTTGTTACATTTAAAAAGAATAGATGTGAAAATATTAGGCTTTAGAAGAATTTTTGAGAAGATATACAAATCTAATTATATTAGAAGTAGACTTCTCTAGGTGTAGAACAAAAATTATCTCAAATTAAAACTTATAAGATGGATAAATTTGCTCAAATTTCATGATAGACTATTTCATGATTGAAGGGTGAAGAATTTATTATCTTGTCTATGACTTAGAGATGATTCCTTCCATAATTGAGAAATTCAATCCAATTTAAACAACATTATTAAAAACTTTTCTCAGTCAAAAATTTAGTGTCCACTCTCATATTTTCAATGGTTTGAATGATAATTTCAGCACTTCTGGAGACAGCAATGCAGTAAAAACAGTATCTTGCTGACGTTTTAACCTTCATATTGCATCTCTTTGATACGTAGATAGAAAAGCATCTTTACAATCAAATAAGGAATCCATAGTTCGTTATAGCATTGACATTTGCATTGATTTGGAGATAAATATAAAACTACTTCAGACCGCTTCTTGTGACAACAATGGAATATAATGTACATACCCAACGGTGGCGAAAGGGCTTGCTGATAATCAGCACTTATATAAGTTTGCCCGATTGCAACTGAATATGAACCGCTTAGCTTTCTCAAGAACGATCCCATCAAGCCCCTCCTAAAGTGCGCCACCTTCTCTCTACCAAATCAATTCTTCAGTGCTTGTTTCACAGAAGCTGCAAAAATTATAGGATGAAGAAACTCGGCTGAGGCCTTGCCAGCAATTCTAACGCTCACAACTCTTTCTAAACTAATACCGGCAGATTAGCCACAAAATCACACTAAGCCACAAATTAAAACCAAAACTGTAACTGTGAAGTGCAGATTGATGCCTTCTTTAATCTAAAATCAAAGGTCATGTACCAGCTCACCGTCTTAATACCTCTCTGAACAGCCATCATTTCTGCACGAATCCTGAAGTTGTGGTCTGAACAGGCTTTAACTAACCCGTTTAATACACTCGAGCCAAACACCCATTCCTCCAAATCCAAATGCAGCAACTCATACACAATTCATGTTTGAGTTCTTAGAGCATTACTCTACTTGTTAGTAATTTAGAAATTCGAGCTCTTTAAATGGCACATCATCCATCATGCCAAATCTTTGAGAACCTTCTGAAACATTCATGGTGAACCGTATAAAAAATGAACTGGACCATCTTTCGATATAGATAGTACGTCACACCTTCTTGATAATTTGAACGACATCCTCATCTTCCAATGTATGTTCCTGCAATATCAACATATGCGCGGGTAATTCATTTCGATTCGGTAAGTTGGTGTAAAAATAGCACTAAAAGTGCTCAAGGGTTAAGAATACCAATGCAACTAAAAGATCACAAAATCGCAAAATACAACCAAATCCTATGCATGAATAAAAAAATGACAGAAGATTAACACCGACTTCCCAGACATTCTGATCATGATACATGCAGCATCCAAAGATGATATGAATACGGTAAACTGGGCAGATCGCTTGATACTATTTAAGTGTAGCGCAAGCAAACTAGTATCATAACAGGAATGATTCAATCACAGGATCTATTGCACTGACAATAGAGACGAACTACTTGAAACACAAAGAAGCGAGAAGCTCACCTTTCCCACTCTCTGCGGCTTATGTTTTGCACTTGAACCCCAGACCAAAGCACTGTCATCCATACAGTATCTATGAGAAGTATGATCAGCATTCGTCAAAATAACTCACGAATAAAAAATGGGACCGTTTTGGAGAATCAATAATCATAATACTATAAGCCAAAGATTAACTTGAACGCTTACAACTTAAACTGCTTCACCATATCTTTGTTAAAGAACTAGAAGTTAGAAGCCACAACACTTAGCATCAGCAAGGTTGCACACAAAGAGAAGTGCGGAATGAGATAGCTCTCACTTCCAACATCCTTTACTTATAAGTGGAGTTCACATCCAAAGTACATAGGCTTCATCTACATTCATCTAAATCCAGCCGCCTGTCAAGACCTTAAACCTAACCGCCTGTCGAGACCCTAGCCGCCACTTAATCCCTAGTTGACTTTTGACTATTAGAAACTTACTATGATTAAACTCTAAGTAATTCTTTCTTAAACTTTAACACTCCCACTTTTCTAATTGTCAAAAGGCTTTTAAGCCTAATGCCTTTATCAACTCGTGGTGTCTATCCTTCACTAATGCCTTTGTAAGTACATCAACAAGCATCTCTTTTGTAGTACAATACTTCATACCTATTATACCATCTTCAATCTTCTCTCATATGAAATGATGTTGAATATCAATGTGTTTCGTTCTTGAATGGTGCTTTGGATTCTTGGCAAATGCAAGACATCCTTGATTGTCACACATTATTGGAGTTGCTTCTGTTTGCACTAATCCAATGTCTTCTAAGAGTTGCCTTATCCAACAAGCCTCCATTGCACAATGACTTGCTGCCATGTACTCAGCCTCCATGGTTGATCTTGCAATGGTAGGTTGTCTCTTGCAATTCCATGAAATAACTCCCACTCCAATAAAGAACACATATCCTGTTGTGGATCATTTACATCTCCAAATTAATCCAAGATCGCGTAATAACCTCAGATTCAAATTTTGTACATGCTATTTCACAACACTCACCGCATATGCAAGATCCACTCTTGTGGCCACCATTGCATATATAAGTGAGTCTACTCCTGCCTTGTATGGAATACTTTGCATCTCACCTTCAACTTGGACAAACTCATCATCCGTAAGTTTCATCAACTTCAAATTTGCCTCTAAAGGTGTTCCAATTGGCTTACATTCTTCCATGTTGAATCGTTTCAACACTTTTTCAATGTACTTGCTTTGGCTCATTGTAATGGTCTTGTTTTCATGATCTCTTATAAACTCCACTCCTAAGCAATAGTGGAGTTCTCCCAAATCACTCATTTCATATTCTTTTTCTAATATGGCCTTTATCCAATTAAACTTTTTTGCATTGTTAGCTAAGATGATTAAATCATCAACGTAAAGGATTACAATCAATAAGAACTCTTGAGATTGCATCACATACATGGAATGATCTGCCTCACTCCTTACAAATCCTTCATTCACAAAGAATGTGTCAATCCGTTGGTACCATGCCCTTGGTGATTGCTTGAGTCCATACAAGGATTTCTTCAACTTACAAACAAGGTGTTGTTTGCCTTCTTCAACATATCCTTGAGGTTGATCCATATAGATGTCTTCTTCCAACTCTCCATTCAAGAAAGCCGTCTTCACATCCATTTGATGCATCTCCAAGTCCATTGCTTCCCCAATTGCCACAATGGTTCCGATAGTAGTGAATTTAGCCACGGGAGCATATGTCTCATTGAAATCAACACCAGCAACTTGTGAGTATCTTTTGGCAACTAATCTTGCCTTATATCTCACAACATTGCCCATTGCATCCCTTTTGGTTCTAAATACCCATTTACAACTAATAGAAGATCGATTTGGTGGAAGTTGAGTCAATTCCCATGTTCTATTGTCCATGAGAGATTTGTATTCTTCTTCCATAGCCTTCTCCCACTTCATAGCATCAGTGGACTTCATTGCATCACATAAAGACAATGGATCAGCAAAGAGTGCAACATTGGCATGTTCTTCACTTACTTGAGAAAAAATATGGTTCTTCCACCATTCATCAAGTGGTCTTCTTTCTCTCATAGGATATCTCCTTTCATTTGAAGAAGATTCACCTTCATGTACTCCAACCACTCTTCCTAGCTTCTTCTTTCTTAAACTTTGTCTTTTCTCACTCAAAGGTTGATACTCCTCATCATCGTCATCTTCATTTTCTTCACTGTTGGTCTTAGGAATCAAAGAGACTTTCTTCTCCATCTTCTTTAGCTCTTCACCTTCATTCATGTCTCCACTATCTTCATTGTCTTCATCTTCTTCTTCTTTCTTTGCTAGATTTAAAGATGTGTCCACAAACACACCATTACTCCCACTTGGACACATCTCCAAGTGCTCATAAGCACTCTTATGCTCAATAAACTCAACATCACGACTTTTGATGATCTTCTTGGTATCCAAACACATTAGCCTATATGCCTTCGTACCTTCACAATATCCAACAAATACACATTTTGTACCTTTTGCTTCAAGCTTGGACCTCATACAATCTGGTATCTTTGCATAAGCAATGCATCCAAATGTCCTCATGTGTGAAACACAAGGTTTCTTCCCACTCCAAGCTTCTTGTGGAGTCATTGATGTGAGTGCACTTGTAGGGCACCTATTCCTTGTGTATACTGCATTCACCACAGCTTCCGCCCAAAATTCATATCCAAGATTTTGAGCATGAAGCATATTCCTTGCCATCTCCACAATGGTGCGATTTGCTCTTTCAGCAACTCCATTTTGTTGTGGAATGTAAGGAGTAGACGTTTGTCTTGCAATACCTTGAATCTTCAAGTACTCATCAAAATATTTTGACAAATACTCACCACCATTGTCTGTGCGTAATACCTTGATCTTGCATTCACATTGCTTTTTCACATGTGCCTTAAACTCCTTAAATCTTGAGAAACACTCACTCTTGGTTTTAAGGATAAAAATCCACACCTTTCTTGAAAAATCATCAATAAATGTGACAAAGTACCTTGCTCCTCCAATTGATGGTGTCTTCATAGGTCCACAAACATCTGAATGCACAATCTCCAACAACTTACTTGCTCGTGTTGCTACTCCACTTGGAAATGAGGCCCTTTGTTGCTTGCCTTGAATACAACCTTCACAAGCTAGAGTCGTGGCATTGTTGTATGATTGACCAAGATCTAAGCCAACTACCATAGATTTGAGCTCCTTCATGCTTTTGGCATTCAAATGACCAAGGCGTCGATGCCAAATTCCAAACTTGTCTTCATCTTTTGGAAATTCAGCAAATGCTGCTACTTCAACTCCATTCACCTTCTTACAATTGAGAATGTAAAGGTTGCCATCTCTAAAGCCCTTTAAAATATTATCCCCATCCAATGTCTTCACAAAACATCCATTCATATCAAATTGAACCTTACAACCACTTGACACAAGTTTGCTCACCGAAAGAAGATTCTTCTTCATCTTTGACACATGTAGGACTTCTTTCAATCTGATCCTCTTGGTTTCATTCTTCACAACAATCTCCACCATAATGGAGCCAATTCCAACAGCTTGTACCATGCCATTGTCTCCTAACCAAACATTTGTTACTGGAATTTCTTCATAAGTGTTAAAGGAACACTTGTATGGAGTCATGTGCTTGGTAGCACCTGAATCAATAATCCACTTAGACATGGCAGCCATAGAAGTGCCCTCACTTGCCATGAATGCAAAGTCATCTCCTCCAAATTCATCATGTGCATTGTTAGCATTCTCTCTGTCTCCTTTCTTGGCCTTGTAGCAATTTCTTGCAAAATGACCTGATTTTCCGCAAATGAAGCAAGTTTTCACGTTACTCCTTCTATTGTCACGTTGGTTTGAATAGGTACCTTTACCTTGTCTTGAGAAGAGAGCCGAGTCTTCACTTTGATGCTCCTTTTCTTTCCTTTTGGTCACTTCATGTGCAAGTCTTGCCGTCACATAGTCCATTGTAAGCTCCTTCAACTTGATGGACTCCAATGCTACTATAAGATAGTTATAAGACTCCGGAAGGCTCATGAGCAAGGTCATGACAATATCACCATCTTCTAAAGGTTTGTCAACAATAGCTAGTTGATTTGCAAGAGCCTTTACCTTGTTGACGTGAGCCATAAGGTCTTCACCTTCTTCCATCTTGCAAGTGAAGAATTTCCTCCTTGTAAAAAGGATGTTGGACAAGTTCTTGCTCTCATAAATGTTGCAAAGAGTCTTCCATGCTTCCGCTGGTCCTTTGCAATGGATAATGTGTGAAAAGTTGGCTTCATCCACATTTGTGGCAATCATGCCAAAAGCCTTCTTTTCACGTCTTTTAAAGTCCTTCTTCTCCTTAATACTTGCATCTATGCATGGAGGGTCTTCACTTTCATCTACAATGTCCCAAAGGTCCAAAGATGCCAACAAAAGCTCCATTTTCACCTTCCAGTGATAGAAATTGTCACCTTTAAACTTCTCAATCACTCTCAAACCTTCACCCTCACTAGAAGCCATTTCTAAGAAGTAGTGTATCAAAGAATATTGAGAAAAGAAGTTCCTATGTGATCTAAAATCACAAATTTGCACTAGCAGAAACTCAAAATATCCTCTTGTGAACAAAAGAGTGATTTCTCACTCAAAGCACTCTTAAGTGATCTTCTAAAGCTTCTAATCAGTATATGCACTCTTATGAACCTCTCAATCAAGTTCTTTCACTCTTTCAACTCACTATTTAATGAAAATGCAGAAGGTTAATGAAACAGTTTCAATAACACATAAAGACACTATCAAGGTCTTTCACAATGGTCTTAAACTCACTATCAAGGAGATAAGAACCCACAAAGCAATGTTAGAGATCTCTAAGCTTACAAATCAGAACCTCCTCTTGTCATAACATAAGCTAAGATCATACAAACTCTAACATTAGCAAACACCATAAGACCTATTCTGCACAACAACAAAGACTTCATAAAACTTCTTAAACTCACAAGCAAATGTGAGTGGGCCCATAACCTGTTAAAGAACTAGAAGTTAGAAGCCACAACAGTTAGCATCAGCAAGGTTGTACACAAAGAGAAGTGCGGAATGAGATAGCTATCACTTCCAACACCCTTTACTTATAAGTGGAGTTTACATCCAATATGCATAGGCTTCATCTACATTCATCTGAAGCCAGCCGCCACTCGAGACTCTAAACCTAGCCGCCTAACCAGACCCTAAATCCAACCGCCTGTCAAGACCTTAAATCTAACCGCCTGTCGAGACCCTAGCCGCCACTTATACCTAGTTGAGTTTTGACTATTAGAAACTCACTATAGATAAACTCTATATTGTAATAATCCAAGTAACTCTTTCTTGAAATTTAACAAATTGCACCTTACAACCACTTGAAACAAGTTTGCTCATCGAAAGAAGGTTCTTCTTCATCTTTGGCACATGAAGGACCACTTTCAATGTGATCCTCTTGGTTTGGTTCTTCACAACAATCTCCACCACAATGGAGCCAATTCCAATAGCTTGCACCATGCCATTGTCTCCTAACCAAACTTTTGTTGCTAGAATTGCTTCATAAGTGTCAAATGAACACTTGTATGGAGTCATGTGCTTGGTAGCACCCGAATCAACAATCCACTTGGACATGGCAGCCATGGAAGTGCCTTCACTTGCCATGAATTCATAATC